>JANVCC010000185.1:4783364-4984222 GCA_025345505.1 Todiramphus chloris collaris
CCCCCCCCCCCCCCCCCCCCCCCCCGCTCCTTACGTCTCTTTTAGTTCCTTCAACTGCAATCTAGCAGCGACCGCCTCGACAGCTATCAGATAATTTCTTTATCTCCTAACGGCAGCCTAACTAATTTATAAAGGAAAAGGCATCACCGTGAAGGCACGAGTCGTTTCGCTTGCCCCCCCTGCTCCCCTCACACGATGCTCCCCGCTGCGAACCGAGTTCCCGGATCTGTTAGGCTGCGAGCTGGCAGCGCGCCAGGCGAGGGGAGGATCGGAGAGGGGGGGACATGGCAGACAAATCCATGTCAAAGGGTTGACGTTTTCATTCACGCTGGTGTCAAAGCAACCTTTGGCGGGGGTGTGTGTGCGTGGGGGGGGGGGGAGCTTTTTCTCTTGCTTTTTCTCTTGCTTAAGCGGTTGCCATTTATGTTTTAATTTACTGTTACACTTCTCAAAACCAAACGGAGGAAAACCTCAGTTGTCTCTTTTTATGCTGCGTTTCCCGTTCTCCCCCCATCGCTCCTCTGCCTTTCTCAGCCTCGTCTGTGGAGGAATCTGCTGCACCACGACTCCCAGCTGCAAGGCTTGTCTCCCATGGAAGCTGGTCCCTGCTTTCCAGGCTGGGTGGCTGTTGCTCTGGACCCTCTCCCTTTCCTTGTGTCGTGGTGGTGAGCTGGCTGAGGTGAAAAAGGCAGACTGCAAAAGTAAAGGTGTTTCTCGCTTTAACTGGGAAGGACTGGGGAACAGGCAAGGAACACAGTATGGCAAAGATTCCTCCGTTCCTCCTAGCCGGGTGTTTAGAGATACTTTGAGTGAAAAGAAAGGAGATATCCTTGTCATAATTTCTTTCTATACTTCCCAAGTTGAAGAATATAAGCAATGCTTCTTTTCAGAAGCTGCATGGTTCTCCCTGACCGCCTGAGATTCAGGAGTCTTGAGAACTCTTGGACACCCAGGCTTTCTCCCTGCCTTAGATTCATCCAACCCCAAATGAGATCATTGGCTTCCTTGCAGTATTTATGATTTATTCTGCTATAAAAAGTAAAAGAATCTCTGGTTTTCTAGAGATGACCTTTGCCCATTGCTGAAAATTTGGGTCCACGAACTTCAGCTTTTGCCATCTGAGTAATTCCCTTGGAAATGGGACCCAGTTTGGATGCAGCTGTAATATTAATGGCCTGGAGCTGCACAGCTGTTCCTGTATTGTCACCTGGTGTGCTCGTGCCCCACAAGACAGTGTTGAAGAGGACACGGAATTCCTAATGTCCTGTAAATGCATCTTTAAGTAGGACCACTCGCTTTAAAATGAAGCGGCTTTGCAAGTGTTTCCAGTATCTGGGCCAGAAGAGTACCCAGCAGTGCCTTGCAAGCAGGACTGGAGAATAAATCATCTGGTTGAATTTACAGGAGGAATGCGAGTCGACAGAATGAAAATAAATGCCCAGTGTGAAGCCTGGCTAGGACAGCTGACTGCATCCCCTGCGTTTCAAAAAAATGCTTCGGGGTCCCTAATGGGCTGGGCTCTGGCTTTGCACTTCAAATGAGAGGGTGGGGGAGTACTCGGAATGGGGAAGGAAATCAAACCATATATTTGGTGTCAGAAGTGCCTTTTGAAGCCGTAAATGAAATCAGAGGTGAATGTGTCCATCAGAAAGTGTGTCTCTGAGCTGTCACCCAAGTGGCGTAGCGAGAGGTTGGAGTGGTGCAAGATCTTGTGGGAAAGAGCGATGGTGTGACCAGAGGGAAGGAAGCAGCGGGAGACTTGGCTTGATAGGAAAAGTTTGTTGGGATCCTGTTGTTACCCCCTGAGCTTGAGTCACTGCGAGAGGAAGTTGCTGTGTCTTTACCCAGCTTTAGTTTTAGCTCTTTAGTTTTTCGAGCGTGGCCTCTAACATGGGAGGAAGCAAATATGTGTAAAACTGAAGAAGTTTGAACAATGTCTCTGATTCCAGAGAATCCAGGAGGTAAATTTGGGGCGACAAGGTGTCAGAGACAAGATTGTGGGTAAAATTGTGGCTCTGCTTCAGTGAAAACACCAGTTTATCTGGGGTTGAGATTTTACAGTAGTTATACGTCCAGGGTTGCTGAGTGAGTGCCTGGGGTAAGACCTCATGTATAAATTCTGAAGTTGAACATGTATATCTCAGTCTTTTTTGCTGTTACCAGCCTGTGGCTCATTACATACTATATTTGAAAAGTAGGAGAAATGGTAATCTTTTTGGCTTTGTTGCTTCAGTGTTTCAGAGATAAAGATGGAGAAGGTGTTATCCAGCCTGATGAAAGACGATCGCTTCAAGTTGCACAGACCAGGAAGGAAGGTGAGTTATTCTGCTGATTTGGAATTGCTCCAATTTTCATTTACCAGGTAAACATCAAAAGTATTCCTCCCTTGGATTCTATCTTTATAATGCAAGGGCTGGTATATCCATGATGTCAGGCAGTGCAAATAACTGTAGAACTGCCTTATATCACAACTGTCCAATCTTTAAACTCTGCTCCCCAAAATGCAGTCTCTTCTAACTCTTCAACACATGTTGTTCTAACAGACAGTAAAGGCTGCTAGCTGCAAAAGCTTTGGATTTTCTCCCCCAGAATGTTCCTGTTCTTCTTGGCTTTTCTGCACTAGAATGTTGTTGGAGATCACAAATGACACACCACTTCTCTGAAGAAATAAGGAAAATGTGATGCATTACATAGGGGGATTTTATTATCTCTAATTACGTGGAGCCTAAACCAAAGCTGACGGTGTTGACAGGCATCTTTTCATTGACTTCAGCAAGCTTTGGGTCTGCCTTCAAGTTGCTAATTCACAAAATTCAGTCATTTGCAATTGATGTCTCGGGCATTTCTGTATTCTGGCAAATTAAATCCTTCAAGAACCCTCATTTTGAATGGAAGTCAAGAATGTGTCAGGCATGATGCAGCATGCTCTTTTTATTTTTTTTTTTTCCTCTTGTTGCTGTTTTGCCTGCTCGTTCTTTCTGTTTTACCATGTATGAGCTGCCTTGTTTCCTGCAGATGACTGTTATGAGCCGTGGTGTTCTTGGTAAACATGCTTTTGAAAGGTGTTCAGTTTTCCTACACAGCCGATGTTTCACAGAAAGCTGGATCTGTGGCTCGTCTGAGATACAGCTCTATTAAAGCTCTTTCCCACCACTGCACAGGTTTGCACTGAAATCAGCCTGCAGTGCCTGTATTTTAAAGATCTGGAACGTGCTGAGGATACAACCTCTTAACTCGTTCGACAAATATGTGGAAGTTTAGTTGTGGTTTGTTAATGCAGAAGTTATTTCAAATAGCTCTTCTGTGTGTCAATACTTTCCTTTTCTCCCAGCTGTGTTTAATAGGCAGGTAACTTTGGCTTTCCTCTGGAGAGTTTTTCCACCATTGCATTTATGAAGAGATCAGACTTTAAATTTGTTGCTGACAAGGGACAGAATGTTACCTGTTCTGGGCTTGAGGGCAAATGTTATTTCATGGAAAGTGGGCAAAAAAGAGAGATGTTTGGGTTTTTTTCTAGGAAATTATGATTTGGCTTTTGAAAAGTGGCAGGAGAAAATGCCTGCTAATTGCTGTTGAATGTCAGAGCCTGGTACTTGCATGGATTCGGAATCGTTGATCCGTTTGGAAAATTCTCCCTTAAACAGCTCAGTGCCTTTGTATCCTTGCCTTTGGAACAGCAGTAAAAAGCAAACAAGTCTGTTTGCTAGCGGGCCTGATCAAACTGGTCTTTCTACCATGCTTTCAAATTGTAAAATACACATCTTAGCACAGAATATTCTAAATACTTGCATTTTTTTGTCTTTCTCCCTTTCCTTCAAAACAAAAAAATAGAACCAAACCATGTTTGAAAGTAGCAATTACTCTGGTTGTCACTCAGCAGGGCTGCCTGGGCATACAGAAGGGAGCTGGTTCCCTTCCCTGACAGACAGTGGGACTGAATTCCTCTCTCCCCTCTGCCGTCAGAGTGACTTCACTGGAGCTGGGGTATATCCACCCTGGCTGTAGGATGGTCTGAATCTGCTGCAGGAACTTAGAAATACAGCATAACCTACATTTGTGTGACTCAGAATCTGACAGGATTTGGACTGTGAAATAGAGTTTGTCTTCATGGAGAAAATGCCGTATCGTTTAATTGGGGTGAAACGACAGTGGTTCTGTCAATATCAAACAGGCTTCTTCAGGAATTACTTGAAAATGCAAGGAAGGATTAATTCTGTTTGTTAGCTTTGTATTTTCTTGCCGTCAGAGGCTCTGCAAGTGGTCTGCAGTGCTTGCTCAGGAGCTGCAGGGGCGTGTTTCCAACTTTTCCAGAGGGTTAATCTCTGTGAAGTTCTGCGAGTTTATCTCAGACAGTACAAGAAGCTGGGAATGCAGGGGGATGTTGCACAGGACAGAGAGCAATCGAGGACTTTTTCTGAGGAGCTGAACCCAGTCCGTTTGTGATGTTGCCATCCGAGAGAGCGTTAGGTTTGCTGATCAGCTCTCTATGCATTGAGTCATGTATATATTATAGTCGTGCACACAGGAACCTCATTATGATGCTCTTCGGTTCTCGTTGCCTCCACTGAAGTCCATTATAAGTACCACATTGGAACATGTATTTTTTTGGGCTTCTGTGTGCAGCCAGGGAGCAAGCTGAAGTGCCTGTAAAATGTATATTTTATATTTAGGTATATAAAATATATATGTGGCTATGTCTGGGTGTGTGAATGTTCACCTGCCTACAAAGAGAATAAATTTGATCTTTCAACTTTTATGGAGGGGGGCAGGGGGACTTGGTGAGTTCTAGAGAAGGTGTGTGGAGGTTAGTAAAAAGTTGTTATTAAAACAAAATCCTTCATTTTGTTTTGAAGTCTGATGGAAGCAGGAGATGTTACAGCCTGGCTTTTTGGTGCTTGCTTTTTTTTTTTCCACACACACTTCCCCCCCCCCCCCCCCCCCCCCTTTTTTTTTTTTTTCACTGTTTTAAGAAAGAATTTCTCTACCTCAGTCTATTTTTTTGTGTGTTTCAATTTCTTCTCCCATTAACATGCTCTTTTAATGGGCTCAGAAGCTTTCAATGCAGACACCAAGCTCTCAAACCTAAAAGCTCAAGTCTTTATATTCAAAAGTTTCCTTTTTTCTGACTGAAATAAGTATATGTTTTCCTGGTGTAGTTGGCATTTTGGGGAGCCCCCCTGACATCTTGAGCTGATTTAAATAACATTGCATCCAGGAACACTTCTCCTTTTACCTTGTACATATTGTTATTGATCACAGTCATTATTCCAGAGGTTTGAGATCTACCAGAATTTTACTCCAAGCAAACACAAGGTAGAAAAAGTTCTCCCATCCCATTATTTCTTCATAATGACAATGATGCTGCTTATTTAACAGAAGCAACACAGTCACCTAGATGGAGAGTAGGTCAACCAAACCCCTGGAGTAGGCTTTTATTTTTATCTTTCAGGTCTTAGAAAAATGTGTAAGGTCTGAAATTAATAGTCCTGCTCATTTGAACCAGGATACGGGCAGGATTAAAGCTTGCTTGTGTGAGTAAAGCCTGTGGGGTGGCTGCAGTGCACTTCCAGTAGCACTGTTGTGTTTGATCTGCCCAGTCACTCACAGGGTGTGTGGGGTTTGTTCTCACAGTTTGGCTTTGAGTCAGTTTTAAATTTAGATTTTTTTATTATTATTATTCTGTATATATATTTTTTTTTTTTTCAGATGAAGCTTCCTGAAAGGCAGGAATCAAACGTGGATATTTTTTTTATTATTATTATTTCTTTTTCATGCCCATTAGGGGGCAATTTTAAAACGAGACCTGTCTCAAGGGGCTGAATGGGATAAAAGACAAGGTGGGGATGGGAGGAGGGGAGAAGCTGTTTTCTGAGTACATTATGTTTCCTACCATTTGCTTTTTTTCATTTATTTTTCTTGGGCTGACCTCACACTTTGGAAATTATGCACCTAGTTTTTTATCCCTCATTTTTGTCTTACCTTTTTTTTTTTTTTTCCCTCAGCACCAGGAAGAAGAGATGCCTCATTTTGAAACCTAAAGGGGGGAATAAGAAAAGTCCTTTGTAATATATTGCCATATTATCACTAAATCCCCTGACAGTTGTGACACAGAAGCAAGTCACCTGTCACTTAAGCTTGAGGTCTCTTTAATTTTCTCCTGGAATTCGCACCAGGCTGTCTTTAATTTGAGGCCTTTATTGGAATTCTGAAACCTTTCTGCCTCCCCAGTGCTCAGATCTATTCTGAGTGCTGTTACAGAATGTATACAATAACCAACAGAGGGATTCAGAGGGGGCTGAAGCACTGTTTATTTAACACTCTGGAGGGATTTTCGTGCTTATTCGGTCCTGGCTACCCGGCTTTCAATATCGCTTTGACAACCGTTATGCCCTTCTCATTAATTTTAAACAGTTAAAACACAGGAAAAAGAGAAAAAGTTTTCATTATTAAAGTGCTTTACTTTTTAATAACAGAGGATTCTGTCCGCCAGGGGAAAGGGCAAGGCTCACTAATTTCACATTCATATTAAAAAACGCTGGGAAGGTGACACTTTGTGCTGCCAGGAGGCTTAACAAAAGAAAAGTGATGGGGGCTTGGAGGAGCAGGCGGGGCCAGAAAGTTTTATGTTTCACGTCAATGGAAACTTGTTAGTCACAGCCAGGAGTGTCCACTTCAGGGAGGCAGCACCACTTGGAGTTTATTAAGCCTTTACAGAGGCCCCTCGACTGGGGACTGTCTCCGCTGATTAATAGACACGGGTTAAGTCAAACTAAAAGGCATCTCTGAATCGAGCTGTGTTGTGAGTCTTTCTCAAGTGGGTCGGGAGACAGAGAGCAGAAAGCTGAGGCACTCTTCGTGTAGCCTTCAAATACTCCCCGTTGTCTTTGGAGATGCAGATGGACGGTTAGCCCAGGTAGTGAGAACTCTATTCCCCATGTGCCTTTGCTTCGCTGAAGAATAACCCAGTGGCTGGAAGCTCTGGGATCCAGAGTTCAGAAGAGGGCCCTGTGCAGGGAATTTGGACTGCATTCGATGTCTGTCTCTGGGCAGATTTGCTGGTAGGCGATCGAGTGGCATATTTGGGTCAGCAAAACATTTTGTGTGGGGTGCCAGCAGCATTGCCTGGCTTCCAGCACCACCGAGGTTCCCGGTGTCGGTGTGATGCGCTTGCCCTGGACTGGCAGCAGTGCAGAGGGAAGGAAGGTTTTGCAGCATTAGCATGCAAATCTACCGAGGAGGAACAACAGGATTGCTGCCTTGGCACAGGCCTAGTACGGAACGGTGGGAGCTGGATGTTTGTTTTCAGTCAGGCCTGGTCAGATGAGAGGGTTGACCAGTATCAGATTACTGCCTTGGAGCTGGCTCTCTTGGACTCACATGCTGGTTCCTGTCTGAGTAGCTGGTGAGAACTGTGGCCCTTGCTTGGGAGAGGTTCACATCCGTGGATACTTGGCTTTCTGCTTTGCTGTCAGTTTTCCATCAAAAATTCTCTTATTGTCCACGTTTCCTTTTCTGCCTGGGTACTCTGAGAGACAGACAGCCTCTTTTCTCCTCCCAGTAACAGCTTGCTCCCAGGAATATATATTTTCTATTTCCTGAACTACAGTCTGATCCTGGGGAAGCTCAAGTGCATGCAAAATTGGCCTTTTTCTCCGAGGACGTTTATTCTGTCATGACTTGGGTGCAAGGGGCTTGCCTTACTCTAGAGGAGCCACACGATGACTCTTACAGTTAGATGTGACTTGTTGGCGGGGAGAAAACTTCGTATGGGTGCCAATATTGAGAAGTTCATTTAGTTGGCTTTGTTCACAGGTAATGAATTTGGTCCATCCTCTGGAGCTTGGGGATGAACGTAGATCTCCTACCCCGTGAATGCCAAAAACAGGCGAGGTGTCTGGGGGACCTGCACGGGGGAATTTGCAACGTTGGTCTGAAACTGTTGAGAGTCTGGGGGGAGTTATTTGTAAGAACTCCAACTGAAAGAAGCTGTGGTAGCTGGCCTGTTGGATTCAGGTAGTTGGGGGGAAACCAAGAATTAGGGAAAAAGATACGTGATAGATGTTAGAAAACACAGAATTAAAACTGATTTGCTCTCCTCACCACACAGCACTCACTGGCTGCTTTGACTTTAACATCTTTATCTATATTTTTTTTTTTCCTCTAGTAATATTGAGAGGATTACCTTTGTTGGCCCCTGGGTGGTTACTGTGTGATTTTACTGTTATTAAATCTATTGTAAACTGCTTCATTATTCCTGACTCAAATTCTCTCTTTCCTCTAATCCTCCCACCGCCCTTGTAGAAATCCTGTGGCACGGACCCTCAGGAAGTCCGGGAGCGGGCCACGGTCCTGCAGACAGCGTTTGAAAATTACATCCACTCCAGCGAGGGGACTGTCCAGTGGGCAAAGAAAGGTCAGTGCTTTTCTTTTTCCTTTCTTCCAGAAGGGCTTCTAGAAGCTGCCAAGGTTTTCTTCTGGGGAAGAGCTTCAGGGGAAAAGGCCTGGAAGAAACATTTTGGGGCCGTTGGGCTCTGCAGGGGGTTGAGATGGGCCCAGAAGGCTTTACGATGATATTAAATGTTAATTTCTTGCATTCCCATATTACGTGCAAATGAGGTTTAATCTTGGCTTTCGACGGGATCACATCCGAGGGCTCTGACCCAACTGAGGGAGTGAACAGATTACGTGTGTTACGCTGGGAAGGTCATGGGTGACCTGTTTAACCGCATCCTGGTGCGGTACCCCTTAGATGCTTTCCCGTGACACCAGAGATGAATTTGAAGCCTCTAAGACAGGATGCCTTGGGAGCAACTCTTAATAGGCAAGGATCTGAGGCTGGAGGTCGTTGTGTGAAATGGGAGGAAAATGAGAGAGGGGGTAACTGTTCAAAAGGTAGGAATAAGAAAAACTGGGGTGTATTTCACAATAATTGTAGTTAGGTGCAAATGTGGGATTTGATCTCCCACCTTTCCCAGCAGGATGCACTGCGGTTGTCGCTGAGCAGTACAAGAAACTCTTCCCTTCTGCTAATCCAGTTGGGTTTTGGGCAAAGATGAAGAATTTGCCAGGGCTGTGGTTAGAAATTAAACACTAAGCAGTTTCCTGAGAGGAGCCAAAAAAGTGGTGCAACGTAGGCACCCTTCTTCTGTGTACTGTTCTGTTGCCCAGTAGGGCTGGTCTGGGTGCATCTGAACACTGAGTAACTGTTCTAAAGGGAATGTGGGAGGTCAGGCCCCAGAGGTCCCTGACACTTACTTTCTATTTGGTTATTAAATATGAAGACAAGTCCACAGAACGCAAACTCTTTGTATGAAGACTAAACCACTCTTGTGTGAGCCCAGGACTAGAGTTTTTCCCCCCTCTTTTTTTTTTTTTGAGTCTCCTTTTTTTGATTGTTTTCCTTTTCACCATTTGTCACTCCTGCTGTCAAATCCTGCTGTCTAAGCTTGTGTAGAAGCTCTGTTGATTCCAGTTCTGCTGTGTTTCCAGCTAGGTTTGGATGGGGTGTCCTGGTGAGAAGGATTTTAACAGTTTACATCATTTCTGTTTACTGTTATGTACACCAGCTGTACGCTTGTGCATACAGGTGTGGTACAAGTGCACTATTATGTACTAAACTACATAAATCACATACTGAGGAGTCCAAAACCAAAGAGGGAAATTGTCCTTTGAGGTGTCCAATGTCATCATAGAAACTGGATAAGAGAAGGTTGTTCCCAAGAAAGAAGTTCAGTTCATCATTAAAATTGTTTGGAATCATGTGAAACAAGTGATTGTTCAAAAGGTCAAAGGTGCTGTTTTTTTCCTGAATGTTCTACTAACTTCCTTAGGTGATGACACAGCAGAAGGACTAGAGCTCATCCTGCTTAGCCCACAGTATTCTGAATGCTTTTAATGTTGATGGGCGAGGTGTTTGAGATCCTGCTGTTCACTCTCTGCTCTGCCCCCTGCACTGATTCTCACACCACAGCCCTCCCGACAGTTGCAGTGCTTTTTTTTCTTACTTCCTTGGGGTTTCAAAATCCTTTTCTCCAACAGTGACAATCTCAGAGGCTTGCTACACAAGGGGTTTGCTTGCACCCATTTCTAAGTGTGTTGGACCACTTGACTGGTGTCATTACTTTTATAGCTACTCTTTTAAGTCCACCGCCTTAAAGCACGTGACTAATATGATCAAACCCCTGATTCTGCAGGGATGAACTTCTTGTTGCTCCCCTGGGATTCCTTATAGCCCATGTGAACTTCAAACCTGAAATGGCAGTGACAGGGAGAACAAGTGCATGGCTCTGGTCACAGCTAGCAGACCTCTGTGGTTTCTCTGCACAGCGAGTGTCACTCCGTGCGCGCACACGCGCCCGCCACGTGCACTTGTTGCTGAGCTCAGCACTAAGAACTTTTTTAGACACAGACAAGAAGTACAGGAAAATATATATCGGGAAAAGCTGAAATGTTGTGCAGCCCATTTATCTTGTACAGGAGCACTCCACTTCTTTTTCCGACTCTATCTACATATGCAAATTTTCCACTGCTGAGTGGCTTCCATAAGCCCCCTCTTCCTCCCCTCTGCGCCAGGCATCATGAATAATTAACATGGCAGCTGGCTTTTGCTTTCATGGCAGACAATCAATTGGAAACTGTGCCAGAGATGCATTTGTTTCTCTCTCTTTTTCTCTTTTCCCCCATTTTCTGACCTAGTCAATGTTAATAAGCAGTGTTTTCACCACAGCCCGCTTTCAAAAGGCGAGTGGCTCCCTGCCCGCTCACCCCTTCTGCCTCTCGGTCCCGTGCTCTCCAAACTCAAATCAGATGGTTCAGTGAAGGTGCTGCCCTTCAAACTTGATTGACTGGTCAGTGGTGAGGTGGTTGGGAGTGGGGGTACAGCTGGGCCCTGCTACCTGAAGGACAAATCTCCTGGAGTGTGGAGCTCCTTTTGGAGGAGCTTCATCTAGAGGCACTTTGTGTTGGAGCTGTGGGGACAGCTAGAGCTCGAGAGACTCTGATCCTTCATGTCACTGGGGTTACAGAAAGGGTAAGGAAGCACCCCCTGCTTTTCTCTTCTACATTTCCTCATAGCCAATAGTTGAGCATTTTGCCTCATCCCTCCTGTCCTCAGCACCTATGTGTCAAGAGGGACGGCAGAGTTCCAGGAGCCCGCTGCTGTGACACAGTGCTTGAATCCATGGCAGGTTTGGTGCGTTCTTCCTTCCTCTTCCCACATGCTCTTTACGCTGGGAAAATGCCTCCACCAGTTTATCCAGATGTGCAGCTGCATTCTGGGGCCTGCACTGGGAACTGGCTGCCAGCTGAGAGCATGGTGAACAGATTATGTCATCTGTCTCACTTTTCATATCTCACTACCCTCTTGTCCCCTGTTTAAAAAACCAACAACCAACCTACCTAACCTCCAGCATATGTAGCTCTCTTTTGGGTTGTTTTTTTAATTTGCCTTTCCACACTTACGTTTCGTGTCGGAAAGTGGGGATGCACAGATGCAAAGGACCAGTCTAAATCCTCTCTCTCACATGAGTCCAAGTCTGAATCCCACCCCAGGCCAGTTTGTGTTTCCTAAGATTCCTGTTGGTGTGGCAAGAACTGTAGCAGCTCGGGCAGTTTGCTGCTGTGGTGTTAGGATGAGGTATCCTTCGTGTGAATTATGGCTGACCAGCACTGTTAGCAGTCTTTTTGACTTGCTTTCATAAAGCTCTATTTCTTTGATCACAAAATTATAAAAGAATTTCAACTTCAGAAAACAAAAATAAAGCTTTTAATATCTGGCCATTATAATAGCACATAAAAGCTGGCAAACATGCCACTGGCAGCGCTGAGAGTTCTAAAGATCTGATAGTAAGGATTTAAAAAAGAACTGCACCCACAGAGGTCTTTATTTAAATCTCAAAGGTGTTATAATGAACACCAGCAGCTCTGAGCTGCTCAGAGGTAAGAGGGTCGTGTGAGCAGAGGTTCTGACCTGCTGGTACAACGGGGCTGTTAGTTCTGCTTTGCGTTAGGGTCTTGCAGCAATCCCTGGTTTTGGGTACTCTTGAGTCAGGAGTGAATCTGGCAGTTGTTTGCCAGGCCCTGGGGAAGAGCGGGGGGGAACCTTTGACATTAGGATTCTCCAGCTCTGATCTGGGGAGTCAGTACCAGCAGCTCTTCCTGTCTGAGGAACTGTGGGAGGTGAGCTCAGCCTTGATAATAAAAGGATCTTTAGTATCAACCATTTCAAACACTTTGAGAAAGACAGCTATATTGGCTCTGACGGGACGAATTCGGAGCAGGAGCAAGGTCGTATTGTGCCTTTTGAAGAGTTACACCTTCTCACAGCAGCTCAATTTGACCAATAATTTTTTTTTGGGGGGGGGGGGGGAAGCAACAGAATAGGGTTTTTGAGAACATTTGAACTGATTTATAAGCCCTCAGAAGGATGGCCTTCAGATGAGACACCGAGGCAGGGTATTTGGAATGCAGCATTCTTGTCGTGGGAAAACACAGGTCTCCCGATGTGCAGATGCCTCTAAAAGAGCAGCATTGTGAAATTGGGAAGAAGGTGCAAAAAACTCAATCTTTTCTTCTCATCGATTGGGAAAAGGAGTTCGCTTTACTCAGTAAACAGAGCTTTGATGGATTCCCTGGGTCCTTCCAGGAGCTGATCTGCTAAAATGACATTTTTATTACTGTTCATAAACTCCAATCTCTGGCTGCTGCCAAGAGATTAGACATAAGCTGTGGGCAAACTTGCTGGTCCGGTGGCTCAACAGGCAAGGGCAGGAGAGGTTAGAGTTTAGAGCTTGCTGCTGTCGGGGGTTGAGAGGGAGAGAAAGATGTAGGTGGTGGTTAGGGTGAGAGCTGGGGGGATACAGGAGGTTTAGCAAGCAGAGGAGCAGCAGGGGATTGCAGGGAGGCATTTTCTGAGCTGTAGAGTTTCCCTACTAAAAGTCCCTCTATTCCCCGTAGCAGAGAGGACAGCCTGGGTGTAGTTAACGTTCCAGGTGTGGGGAGGAGTGGTGGTAGTGTTCATATTAGTGGATGATTGTCTTTAGAGCAATGAGCCCTGAGGGAAGGGCATTACAGGAATATAAAGATGTGAAGGGAAATTTGCACACAATTCTATTATTTTTCCCTTTTGAGAAGGTGAGCTCTGTTCTCCGTATGATCACGAGTCAGGAAATCCATCTGGCTCTCAGATATTTATAAGGGACTAGCTAGTAACTAGTGAAAAATGCATGGACTACAGGGACTGTAGTATCAGAGGAGTCTTCCTATGCCATCTTCATGCTTCTCTTTCCCCTCTCTTCATCCCTGTAGCTCTATTCCCTCTCCCCCGTTATCTGCTACCACTTGGTGTCAGTGACTCTTCCTGTGAGATGTGCTACAGACATCACCCTTTCTGGCAGAAGGGGCATCCTTGCGAGGGGCAAACCTGATGCAATTTAATGTTTCAGTTCCTAACACTTCTCCACCACCTACCTTCTCCTTTTGGGATTGTACTAGTAGTACATACAACCTTCACAGATTTTTAACATACCAACCTTTTCTACCAGCTGCTGGCCAGAAGGTGTCCCAAAGGACAAGACCAATGTCCTTTCAGCTGGAACAGCTGAATCTTTAAGTGTATGTGTGTGTGTATATATATATAAAAATGCAGTAGCAAACAGAATTAACTTATTTTTTGTTTGTTTTTTTGTTTTGGTTTTTTTTTTTTCCCTCAGCACTGCACTCTTTCCTTTGTGCCTATACCACCTATCCCAGGAACCTCAAGCACATTTTCCACATCAAGTCTCTTCACCTAGGTCATGTGGCCAAGAGCTTTGGCCTGAGAGATGCCCCTAAGAACCTGACTGCTATTCCAACTGCAGGCTCAAAGAAGAAAACCAAACCAAGACGAAAAAGGTAGGCCAGTGATGTTCCTTTGCCAGGGAACACCACATGATTATCTATGGTGTGTTTTTCTCCTCAAGGTGGTCATTCTTGCTCCAGGAATCATACAATGGGTTGGGCTGGAAGGGACCTTCAAAGATCATCTAATTCAACCCCACTGCTGTGGGCAGGTCACATGTGACTGTTCCCAAGAGGCTGAATCACATTGAGCCATTGGCTTAGGTTACATTGCTCTTGAAGCTGTTGTGTCGTTACCTTTTTGTAATGGCTTTAGCAAGACTAAAGATTACATTTATTGAACTAATTTGGTTAAGCATTTGACTGGGAATTCATTTGAAAAACAAACAGATGAACAAACAAAAAACCCAAACCAACCAGTACAAGCAGCTCACTTTGTAGTTTGACTCCTGACAAAGATGCTCTTTTTTGAAGGAAGCTGCTAAGCATGGAGATGCACCTACATAAACTAGCCTGGTGTTTGCTGCAGCTTTCCCATATTCAGAGCACTTGAAAAACACCATCTTCTGTGAGTCTTGTGAGCAGAAACAGCCTAATTTTTATTTATATATACTTCACTTAGGAGCTGCATTGAAGGATGAGGAGGGGTTCTGGACCTCCTGTGTATTGGAGTGGTTCTGTCTTGACCAGGTCTCAGTTGCTAGAGCTCCAGCAGCAGTCCTGTTGTCATGGCCAAGCACCTCCATAAGAGAAGCTGCCAGATATTTTTCATTCACATCCCCACTTCCAGTCACATGGTCCTACAGAGAGATACGATTCTTGGCTCAGGAGCAACTCAGTAGCAACTCTTTGCCCTCATCCCTGCCTAGGGAAAGGCTCTCACAGATACAGTGCGCTCATAAGTACTTGCTTTTGGTCTAAGGCATGGAATGATAAAAACATCAAGGAAACAGCAGAGAAATGCATTTTTTTGCTTCTTAAATGTGAAGTTGACTGTGCTGTGTGTTATGAGCAAGGCTGTAGGAGTGCTGATTTCTCACAAGATAGTCTCTTCCTTCCTGGCTTTGACAAATCTCACTTCATCAGGAGCAAAGTATGTGTCTTACTGTCTTTAAAGGCCTTCTGTGGCCTCCTCTGGCCTTTTTTATCACCTTTTCTACACTAGACAGACAGTCTCTTCTAGGCTTTTTCCTGCAGTTCCACCAGCAGTCTCCTGGCTGTCAGATTTGCTGTGGGACAGATTGTATCCATCTTCTCAGAATAGTCAGCTGCATCTTGGGCTACTTACTCTTCTCCCTAAGATGTTAGCTAGGTACCTGAAGGAAAGAGGAAGACTGATGTGTATTTTTTCAGTTATTAATTATGTGATCAACTGTACTTCATAATAAAGTACAAACCCAAATCAAAAGGCAGATCTGTTGGTAGAAATGATCCTTCTACAAATCTGTGCTGTACTGCCTGTAGATTTAAGTGGTTCTGGCAAAAGCATCTCTACAAAATCATGTGGGATCTCTCCCAGGAAGCGTCTGTAGCAAGCCTGGAGATGCAGCTCTACCCTCTCCTGAGTGTGGACAGGACTGTTCCTGTGTACTCTGTTCCTGTGTAAGAAATTTGAGACTCTCTGCTGCTTCTGGAGGAGCAGAGCCCTGAATCTTCTTCTCTACTTGAAGTGGAGCTGAAGGTGCTCAGTACATCTCATTGTAACTACTTTGAATTGGTTCCACAGGATAGATAATCCCGCTCTTGAGATGACAGTGTTAAGGGCTGTCTTCCCTGGCACAACAGCAGGATACAAACCTCTGGCTTGCCAATAAAATCACTGCAATAATTACAGGGAGGATTTTTTTTTGTCTTTTTATCAGCGTCAGTTGTGACTCCTTCCATGTAATTGTTGCTGCAAACTCCATTAGCAAACGTTAGCTGTGCAATTAAAACACTAATCCATGTAATTGTTCCTGGGCTGGTGACATCTCCTGGACACGTACATATCTTGGAAGAAAAGAAAAAAATGCAAGGGAAAGGGATTTTTAAAATAAAAAGTTGGAGACTGCATTGTCCTGCTTTGAGAAGCCACCAGGGACAGGCCACTGATCTGCCTCCTGCTTCTGCTGACCCTCACCAGCAGATGGGCAACAGGATGGGAATGCCCCTGTGAGCAGGGGATTTAACGGAGCTTTATTTCAGGAAGAATAGCCTGATTAGCCCATAAAGAGCATGTAAGATGGTATGGGGTGGGCTTTGATGTCTTGCTGGCCCAGCAGGGTATCAAGCTATGACTGACAGTAGCGTGTCACAGGATTACTTGGCCTGCAACAATGCCTCTCTCTGTTCCTATGATGTTGCTACTCTGTTAGAGCTACTTTTTCCCTTGTTACAAACCCCTTTTAGACGACGTTCCTCCTCCCCAAGTCTTCATCCTATTATAGTACAGACAAGCTCAAGATACAGTAGGTAGTTTATGTGCAGGGTGTGTGGGGTGGGGGGATGTGGAGGTGTTAGAACAAATGGTGTGAGAGTGATTTGAAAGCTCATTTGCACGTAGATCATATAATTGCAGCTCAGGGAAAGTGGGCAGACTTTGAACGGGTTCGTCACGGCTCAAGCTCCAGATTTCAAATCCGGGAGCATCTGGAAAGTTAAGACCCTGCAGAAATAGCCAAAGTTGTGATGTGCAACAATTGTTCTTGCCTGTGAAACTTGTTTCTAATCAACTTGCTGTCTGAGTGCTTTAAAAAAAAACACCCACAACCCAAAGAACAGAACATATATTAGTATTTATAGGACGGTTTAGAGAAAGTGGGTATAGATTGAAATTTAGTCTCCACGAGCATCCATTCAGGGTAGTGCTGCTAACTTCCAGAGGATTGCTTTAGATTTCCCACTGACAAAGCAGAAAGCAGAATTCACCCTGCCGTTTAGAAGACAAACGGTTGTGAATGGCAAAATGCAAGGCTTGAAATTAAACCGGCATAATCGTAGAGCAATCCTTTTCATTCTGGTCCTCAGGTGATACTGTGAGTGCCGGTTGTCGTGTTACACATTGTCTCCAAACATCTGATACTTGTTTTTAATCAGTCTGCTTACTAAAGCCTCATCTCTCAGCACCTGCCCAGAGAATAAAGAACTGGCGGCCCAGGTTGAAAGTGGGGTAAAGGCACTCATTGAATGTTTCCTTAAGAGGACAAGGAAAACTTTTCCTTTCTTTTGAAGTCTCCCCTTGTGCTCGGGGAGAGCCTGCTTGGGGAAAGTGAGACAGGGAGGCAGAGCAGGTGGGTGTGTGATGGCTCAGTGCTGAAACATGGAAGCAGCCCTCTCCTCAATGCACCTGTAAAACTTGTATGTATTTTTTAAACCTTCCTGTGCAAACCAACTGTCCCTTTAGCTGTAGTGGTGCTTCCAAAACCCCATCTGAAGATGGAAAAATAATTGCTTGTGATTTTCTTCTTGTGTGTGTGTTTTGTTGGGGTTTTTTTTAAACTTGAAATGCTGTATTTGGGTAAGAGATGAGCACACAAACCAGATACTGTATATTAAGTTACAGTACATCAGCTTAGTAAGTGTCTGGGCTCATGCTTTTGCTGAAGGGTAGGTGCAAGGAAGCTGATCCCACTTCCATTGAGGGATTAACTGTCTTTGGTTGACTGCAGAGAAGCAGCATGCACAGGAAGTAGCTGACATGCCAGATAGACATGTCCTTTGACTCTTTCACAATGAGGATGCCAAAGACCTACTGCCGTTCTACCAAACATCCCTGTGCTGCTCAATCTTTTGCAGTTTGGATCAGTGGGGTTTTCTGGGATTCTGTGGTGGCTGAAGGGCTGTTTTCTCCTCCTAAACTCCAGAGGACTGGTCTATGTCCTCAAAGGGCTTCACTGTAATAAGGAGTTGCAACTTAATTTGCCTTGTTTGTGAATTCAAGCCATTACAAAGAAAGAGAAGAAGCTAAGTTTGGTAGATTCTGTGGAACTCATTGCAACAGGATATCTCTGATGCCAGAAATGCTCAGAAAGATTGAATTTACTATATGAGTATCAAGCATATTCATAGTTGCTACACTGTGTGCAAAAAATGAGTACAAAAAACAGGGTGTAAAGCCCCTAATGCTTCCAACCCTTAACTAAAATGAGACCAAGAAAAGGTGACCAGGGCTCTTCTATTTGAGGAGGCTGATTTGTATTGTTATTACAGTGCTGTTGCTCTGAATATGACTATCTGCATGCCTTTAAGATTTGTAGCTGCAAGATTATTGTGCTAATTCATTCCTCAGCATTTAGTGCTCAGATAGAATTAGACTTCTGTGGAGAAGTATACCTTGGAACCCTGTGTCCCCCCCAGTATGGCAAGGGCAGCAGTCTCCTTTGGGTGAGAGCTCGTAGTCTTTACCTTCTCTCCTACCTCATATCCTTGATTCCACTTCTGAACCTCTTGGCACTGGCAATTTTGGAAAGACTGGTGCTTCTGTTGACGGGGCTTGCGAATGAAGGCTGCAGCTGGGTCCCCCTGCACAGCAATTGTCTGATCACTGGAAGCAGTTTGCCAGCCAGTTTTTTGTGTGCCATTTCCAGCTTTCCTGATACCACTTTGTTAGTCAAAATGCTACTTTGGAATTCTGCACACTGGGAATTTCACTTGGTTTGGGCAGTCTGCTCTAGAAAGCCAGGCAGGAGCTCAGGTAAGAGCACGGATTCATGGACTGGAGTGCAAACAGATCCAAAATTGAGAGTAAGAGACATGGCTGCTGTGAAAGGAAGCAGCACCATCGCCCTTCATTAAGGCAGTTCAGGGACACAGGTGAGTCCTGCTTACCACACCAGGATCTTATAAAAAAATCCTGGTACAAAATTAAAAGTTTTATAATCCTAAAATCCATCTGATGGTTATCTGCACACAGCAATGCCCTTTACTCCTGTCCTGTTCCACCAGTGCTGCAGCACAGAGCCTTTGATTCATCTTTGAGTGAGCTAACAGGGCTTGCACATGGAGCTGGAAGACCTCGGTGCTCTTTGGTATGCACCAAAAAATGATCAGCTCTCTCTACTTGAAATTTATTCTGTCCTTTAGTCTGGGAAGGAGCCTGACAGAAGAATCCTGTGAGGTTCTCAGCCTCCCAGTGGTGCTTTCATCCTTTCTCCATAGGATGAAGACCAAGGGATGGTAGTGTAAGTGAAACTGGGGAGTTGCTCTTTGTAGCTGAAAGCCAGTTGACTTCAGCAGGGGTAAGCTGGGCTTTACTGTTTAGCTTGTCAGGACGTGAAGACATCTCTGCTCTGACTGTTCTGGAACAGTGCTTGATGCTTAGTCTGACTGGGTAATAATTTTCCTTGATCTTCTCAGGCTAGTGTTTGCATCAGCTGGTAGCAGAGTACCTAGGCCATCTGGTGACTTGTCGAGAGCAGTGTAGGATTGCTGATGAATTTCTTGCCCCTACTCCACAAAAAAAACCCCACCCAACAGAAAAACCAACCCAAACGGGGTTGCGTTGGCTGCAGATGGTCCATCCAGCACTGTAAGTAGAAAAAGCAGGTGTTGTGGCAGCCTTGGCCCAGAGGTAACCCAGCTCTGTTGCTGGCACGATTTCAAAGAGCTGTTGGAGATGCTGTCAGGCAGATTGATAGTGCAATCCGTGTTGAAATGTTTTCTGATAAATGGAGCAGCTTACTCCTGTCTCCTCCAAAGACACACCATGAGTTCTGGGACCGTGCGTCAGAACTTTAGACTCCTTCCTCCTCAGCTGGAGCAATTTGGGAGCTTTTGGTTGCTGCAGATGCTGGGAGTTGGTTAAAGGTCACTGCACTTGCTGCACTGCATTGCACCAGCATTTCACACAGCTCAAGACAAAGGAAGAGACGGTGATGCCAACCAAGTTGAAGGAGACAGCTCTAAGAACAAGCTTGCTCACCATTTAGGTAAAAAGGCCAGGAGGGACATCTTCTGAGCCATCAATCGATATCCAAGAAACCATGCATCTCTGTGTACCACTGCTCTGGCAGGTAGGAGTTTTTGGCTTGGAGATCAGCTTGTGCAGGAGTTCTCTAATGAAGCAGATGTGTCAGTGTAAAATCGTGTCAGATACTCAGTCCTTTTCTTACTGTTGTCACTTGGTCCTTTCACACCTGACCTGTTTGAGTCTCCACATCCAGGATCGTGGTTTGTATATCATAACAAATTCCAGCTTACAAAATGAGCTGGTGAAACTTGATCATTCCTATGATCTCACCAGTAATGCTTGGGAGACGAAGGGGTTCTTAGAAACAGAACAGATGGTGCTTGCTTTTCTTCCTCTTCTCTTTGTGCCTTGGAGCTCTCCCCTGGACCTCAGCTCTGTTGAACATCCTCAAAGCTTAAATCAGTGTGTTTGTCTTGGGTTGGGTTTTTTTGCTGCAGTGTAGTTAGTCTCTGTTATTCTAGCATCTTGTTGCTAGTGATGGTGGAATTCAGTGAGGTGTCTTCAGAGCTCAGAAAGCCATCGATCACCCAGGGTGTGTGGAAGTCACACGCAACACACCTTCAACACGTGAATTTGTAAGCTGGGTGGGACTTCTCTGGTGAGTTAGTATCTTTTTTTCCCCCTGAGCTGCACCCTTGTGTAGTTCCCCACACCCTTGTGTAGTTCCCCACCTAAAGACTGACTGTTGTGTTTGGAGGGAGGGGGTTTCTCTGCCCTTTACCAACAGGATGTGTTCTCATTAGGGCTCTATATACCATGAGATCTAGACATGAGATCACAGAAAGAGATGCTGACAGTCCATGTGTTTATCCAGTGATGGGAACATGGGTTTTGTCTGTGTTGCAAATGCATCTTACATTTACAACCTTTCTTAGGAAGCTTTTTGCCACGGTATCCAGTATCCCCACACAGCTCTCTTTAAATTAACACCACACCAGCCTTCGGCAGCAGGGCAAATGCAGCCATCCCAGGTTATGAGGTGGGAGAATAGACATGAAGGCCAAAGAGATTAAATACCTTGCGCAAGGATGCTCAGAGGGCACGTATCAAGGTCTCGCTCTGTTCTCTTGGGCTTTATCTCATAACCACGGGGCACCTTTCCTTGCCAGTGTTATCTTGGTTGCTCCAGCAAAGCCCCAGAGACTTTCACCAGCTGAGCAGAGAGGGGGAAATTGCAGGTTTACAACAGGAATCAGAATCTGGCCCAGGATCCTGACCTGGTGAGCTTTTCCTGGTGAGCTGTCCCTGCAGACTAGTGCTGTTGCCCGTGGCTCTTCCATCTCATGGTTAAACAGAGCCTTGACAGCTGCTGTTCTCCTCTCAGTGCTCAGTGCAGGTTCCCCAGCACAGCTCCATTGATTTATTTTTATTTTTTTATGATTTTTTTGTGGCCCTGGTTAGAGGGAGAAACCTCCCTTTTCCCTGCATCCCAGGCTTTTCAGCGTACAGCTGATCACCACAGCAGGGGGTATTGATTTACAAATTGGGCAATGATTTCACCTGATTGATAATAAAGTGTTGGACAACCTCCCTGCTGAGCTGAAACTCAGCCCGGCAGCTACTGGTGGATTACTTGTCCTTTTGCAGCAGATAGTTCCCTGTTGTTAAGTAAACTGATCTGTTGCTTGGTAACCCTCGAATTACTGTAGTAAATGCTCAGAGACACAATGAAAGTGTCAAAGAGAAACTTTATCAAGTGATGGAGGGGGCTGAGCAAAGGATGCAGCTGCACCACAAAGTTTTTGCAGCAGAACTGAGCTGGTGGAGGGCCCACCTTGGCCTGGTGCTGGGCGAGCAGCCCCGAGCATCCCTCTGTGCTGCTGTGGCTCGAGCCTTCAGGAAGGAGGTTTGACAAGGCACGTCTGTGGCAGAGGTCCTGCAGGTATGGCTCTCCCAACAGCACCTTGGCTTCAGTTGCTCTACGGTCACCTTTGAGCTGATTCTGTCTTTTTGCCTTAGTTTCTGGGGGTTCAAAGTGGGCGGTGGCTGTGTGGCTTATTGTCCAGTCTTCTGCTGCTCTTCTGCCAACGTGGTGCTTGAATGTTTAGTTAGTGTGAGAATGGAGGCTAGACTGAAGGTAGGAGAGTCTTCTCATCTGTCTATTCCAGGCTTTCTCTTCTAGGGAAAACTGCCTTTCAGTGGTAATCATCACACCATCCTTCTTACCGTTCTGATCCATCCTTCCAAACACTCTAGCTAGGAAACCTCTACAGGAAAACAAGCTGTGGAAAAGGGGGTAAGCAAATACCCCAGACAGCCAAGAGTTTGCTTTCCTTGCCTTCTTTGTGTGACTGGCCCGATGAATGGATTGATCTGTTCCTGCAGCCAGAAGATGCTTCCTTCTCTTGTGATCCCTGACATCTTGTTGTAAATACACACTGGCATGGACAGGGGTCTTCTGTTCAATTCCCTCCTGTTTAGAGGGGCAGATGGATTCTGTTTGTTTCTCTGGGGACTGATTAGATCTGTTACTGGTCATTATTATAATGGGAAGAGTGGGATATGCAGACACTGGTCACTGTGGATACCCTGTGGTGCCCAGGACCATGGTAGGGAACAGCTGGTCCTGCACTGAAGATATTTCAGTTTAAAGAAGTGAGGGTGTTAGAAGCAACGAGGATGAGATTTGCCCAAGGTTATAGAGCAGGACAGTGGCAGAACTTGGAGGAAAAATGCTGAGTGGGTTTGTATATTTATAGCTGGCAGTTCAGGGCTACAGGGAGATCCATGGTGGAATTTAGTGGCTGGGCAGAATGCAGCTACCTTTGCAAAAGCTGGTCTCTGGAGAGGGAGGCTGAAAGGTGCATGTGATGTCTGCAGGACACTGCAAGAAAAGAATCCGTTGGGTTTAGACTCCTGACACTTCATGGGGTTTTTTCCCTATTTGTCTAAGGGGGTTTTTTTTTGTGTTTTCAAGCTCTGGATTTAAGCTCTGTTTATAAAATGTTTCCACTGTTCAATGTCTAATGGCTGTTAGGGTGGGTTTTTTTTTTTCATGATGATTATAATTTTCAAAGTGCTGTGTCACCTAATTCATCAGCCTTCAGCACACAACCTTCCCTCCTTTTCCCCGCCACCCCTGCAAGAGCATTTGTACAGAACAAAGGCTTGCTTTTAAAAACGGCATGATATTTTGCCACCTTTGTGAAAACCTGTCACAACAATATCTAATTTTGCATGAGACAGAATTTCAAATCAAGCCTCAAGAAAAGGAAGCTGTTCTTCTGCTAATGCGCAAATGTCACTTTCCACGGCTGTAAAATAAGTAACCCACCTAGGAGTGCTGGAGAGAAGGAAATCTTAATTCCTCTCCTCTTCCCTCTGCCCAGGTCTGACCTTCTCAAGAAGACCCACGGCAAACATCGACTTGCTGAGATCTTGCGATCTGAATATTCCAGTGGGATGGACACTGGTGTATCCAAGGTCAAGAAGAAGAGGAAACGAAAACCTGGCAACCAGCAGATTCCAACATAAGCCAGGACCTTCCAGTGATTGGCTGCAAAACCTGCTTGAGTGCCTCGGCCGGGGGTCAGGGTGACCTGCCAAATCCACTGAGGAGTGCTTCAATTTATCAGGCAAATATGGGAGGGATCTTGGGGATCTCGGCCTCCTCCCCCTCATTCCATAGGTCGAAATGGAATCGAATCCAGGTGTGTCCTGTTGCACTGCTGCAGTTTAATGTGGCTTCCTGAGGATGCATGGTGTTCCTAAGGTGTTGGTTGGGGTTTTTTTCAAGAAAAATAAAAAAGGTTAAATGCGGTTTGCAGAGAAATGTGATGGCTGTGTAACGTGAAAGCGAGACAAGTTCAGACAGGAGATGCTGGCCTGTTTAAAAGACCTGTAGAAACACTCCACAATCTGTTTCCTTGCTTATTTTCAACCAGATAAGCAGTCGTGGCAGAGGAGCTGTTCCAGGAGCACGTTTAAGTGGAGGGGGGAGGCTGCTCTTTATCATTATACAGGGGGCCACTTCTGCTCCTGTCTCGGGTAACATAGCCACCTTGCTGCCACCTTCTCTCCCATCCTTTGTGTGCTGGGCCAAGGTCTGTCCTTGGACACCGATCATTACTCAGATATTGCCACCTGGGAGGAATGTCCTCGATTTCAGCACAAGTGGCAGGATTGCAGAGAGCTCTTCACTGTCATGACACATGGTCCCTTTGGGGCAGAGCTCATGGGCACAAAACTTCATGTCAAAACTCCTGAGTTGGGGAACAAACGTTGTCACTGTGGGAAGGAGCCAGGGTGGAATCCAGCAGTCTCCAAACTTCTCCTTGCCTGCAGCGTATTGTCATACCTAATTATGGCACGCAGAGTATGTATGAAATGTCTCGTCTCTCTGAACATTAAAGCCTTTGCAGGCTCTTGGTAATGCTTGCCAGCAGTAACCCCAGCTTTCAAGGTTCCCCCTGCTTTGGCTCTGAGTACATCCCAAGTGAATGGGTTTTGCTTCTTGCTTTTCCCAATTGCTTATCATCAGAGAACTGGGACTGCTGAGAAAAGGGGCAGTTCTGCCCCAAACAGGCCGAGGCCATCGCCCAGCATGTGAAATGGAACCCGAGCTCTAGTGAAGGCGGTGACAAAACTTCCTGGTGAGTTGGTGAGGTGTGGGGGCTGCTTGGGGGGAGGGTACAGGAGACTTGGAAACTCCCCCAGGACCTACAGGGGACCACCCGCCTGCTTCTCCCTGCCTTCCTCCCTGTGCTGCTTCCAGCACCTCCTGTAGCACAAGCACCAAGCAGTACAATCTGGAGCCAGCACAAAACACTGCCAAAACACAACTTTAGCTGCCTGCATGTGTCTCTTCCTCAAGGAAAGGCGAGGAAGAGCAGCTCCCCCGTGACCGAAGCTGGGCGTGTTGCTTAACAGAGGGCTAGGAACTGCTCAAATCCAGGGGCAATTTCAGGTGCCAGAAGGGAAAAAGTATTGAAAAAGGAGTATAACCAGACAAAAATGATACCCACTTTGTGAATACAGAATCGAGGGCACCTACTTTGGCTGTGGTGAGTCATACTAAGGCCTGTAGGAGGGAAGCAATCAGCCCAAAAGTATTTAATTTGTGAAGTGAATATAACTTTTGAGAACCAAAATTTATCTTTTCTTTTTCCTACCAAGCAATTGCCAAACACACCGATTTTAGTGCAATACTGTAACACTTCAGAAAGATGGTAAAAAAAAGGCTCCAGTTTCAAATTAACCCAGATTTTTCCAGAGAGAATGGAGTTACCAGCACTTACTAGATTAAGATAAAATAACCACCAAACCCAGCTGATTTTGTTCTGGGTACCGTTCAGAAGAGCAATTGGGTTTAAGGCAAATGTCAACTTAAACAGAAAAGAAACCCCTGAGGATGAAAATGACTCAGAGGGAGTGATGGAGAGAGCCTGAGTTGGGAAAGAACTGATCTTGTGCACGAGGGGAGAAGAGAAGACCTTCTCCTGGCTGACTGTCACACATGAATTGATAGGGACTATTGGCAGACTCAGAGTAGGAATAAAGGCCAACAGCACGGTGGTGAGAGATGGCAGATCTCGCTGTCCGTATTAACTGGGAATGGAAGGTTACAAACAGTTGTGATGAATAATGTGATTAAAAAAAAAAAAACAAAATAGAATGCCCTTTTCTTTCAGCTTTGCCATCTTTTCAGCAGATAGTGCTGGATTACTTGTGTGATTAGGGAAAGGAAGAAGAGATTGTTAAAATGTTAAAAGAAATGCACCAGCACCTGAAGCTGAGCTGAGTTTGCTCTTAATAAACTTGAAGGCCCATGTGCAAAATGTGTTTGAACTGCAGCTGGATCAGCAGGGACTGTCTACGCTTCAGAAGCTCTAGGTTGGCTCTGAGCTGGCACTGTCCTTGTGCATCACTCAATTCAGGAAGAACCTGGTAGTTTGGAGTTAATTGGCACTCAGCTCAAAGCATCTCTTCATCAGGGCAGGGCAAGGTGTGGTACTGGCTGTGGAGCAAGGGTGGCTGAGCTGCAGAGCTCCATCAGCTGCAGCAAGAACTGGGTGTTGTGGGTGCAGAGGCTCCTGGATCCCCTGAGCACCTGGATGCTGGAAGAGCTGCTGAGGCTCCTCAGTTTTTCCTCTCTTGCTCTGAGGTCCGTGGTGGGTGTTGCTGGGGTCTCGGCTGGGTGGGAGCTGCCTACGCAGCTCATCCGGGCAGGGATCTCGGCGCTTGGCAGTGTTTGGGGGAGCTGCAGCTTTGTTTGACTGTGCCAGTGTTAGCTTTGGTCAGGTTTGCTTTCTTGTCTTCAGTGCAGTGCATGGTAGGGGCCTTGCTGCCCTGCAGCTTGAAGATTCTGTGTTTGGTCTGGAAATAATGGCACCGTGGAGCTTTTATATAAATCTGCTTGTGCCTCAGACCTGGACTCAATTTGGGTTTGCCTTCCTCACTACTCCACTCGCAGCTCTCACGCCCGGAGTCCTCCCTCTCCCAGGAGATGCTCTTGCGCCTTTTCTCTGCTGGTTCCATGTCCTTCAGCAGTAACCTGAGCCCGCATCCTCCTCTCTTCTGCACCTGGAACATCTTGAGTTTACACTTCAAGGCTCTGGGGTAGGAAAGAGCAAGGAGGTCACCATGGGACGTGGGTTACAGCTGGACACCCACTTTCAGTGTTCAAGTCAAACACAAGAGACCTTGGCACTGGTACCCCACCGCTGGAAAGCACCCACAGCTAAGCAGGGTAGAAAGCAACAGAGCTTTCCTGTTTACAGCAACTTCTTTTCTCCCTAAGCCTGGGGAGAAGGCAGAAGACATAACGACTGTTCTGGCCTCTCTGTTCTGACATGGTTGCTTTGGTGGAAACCATAAAATATCTTATCTGGAAAGAATTCTGCTGATTTCATGGAATTTGTGTGTGTTGGCATCTTCAGTGGAGCAGCTTTTGTTGTTTGTCTGTTCCCGGGGTGGTGGTTCTGGTTAAAGCTGTGGCGGGAGGGCAGGAAGATGGCCCTCAAGCTGGGTAACAGCCCAGAAAGGGGTTGTGAGCCAGGATTGTGTTTGGGCCTGGCAAACCCGCTGCCCTCACTGGCTTGTGTCTTGGATCCAGAGCCTGGAGCTGACAGAAACCAACCACCAGCAGCCTGTCTGTTGGAGTCTCTGTACCCCGGGAGAAATTGGTGGAACAGAACTGATGCAATAGCATCGCAGAATGGTTTGGGTTGGAAGGGACCTTAAAAATCATCTAGTTGCAACCCTTCTGCCATGACAGGGACACCTCCCACTACATCAGGTTGTTCAAAGCCCCATCCAGCCTGGCCTTGAACACTTCCCTTGTGTTCCAATACTCCAAAGATTTCCTTAATGGGGTTGCTGCTGGACCAGTGTTGCTGATTCCACTGTTGGGCAGCAGGGTCCCCTCTCAGTCCCAGCACAGAAGCTGGAGGGGAGGCTGGTCCTTCAGCAGCTTTTGAGGCAATGGAGATCCTCTAGCACAAGATGCTGTTCCTGTAGCAAATGTGGTGCTCTCTGATGAGAGCCTGCAGCCTGTGGTGTCTTCCCTAAACTGATTTATTTTGAAGCTGGCCTTGTTTGACTCTGATACAAGATCTCCCTGGAGGAGATGGCTCCAGCCCTCGCTTTCCCTCTGCTCTCTTTCCTTCCCAGCCAGACCCAGCACGGCCATTCCCCTGTCCCAGAGCAGAGGTTTCCTCAGGATTCTGTCCTGCTCCCTCGTACTGTCTTCATAACACAAACCGGACCCTGTCACTGCATCACGGTGCTGGCTCAGACCTGCTGCTACAGGAGAGTTTCCAGCTTCTGCCAGATGTGAAATAGCAAATTTAAATATTGCAATTACAAACGTGTAACGAAGCCTTGTACTTCATTAATGTAAGAGGAGGAATCTGCTACGGCTACAAGGACAATTAAATATTAGAGAATGTCTTTGATTCACATTCCTGCTGTGTAAATGGGAGGAAGGTTGCTGTATGCTCCTTGCCTCGGCGCTCACAAAATGAAAAGCACACCCACTGCAAGTTGTCCTTTGATAGATTTTTAATATGATTTTAAAGAGTTTTGTTTGGCCTCATTCTTATTCAATGAGATTAATTTAAAGCACTTATCCCCTGGGTTTAAGTCAATCCATGTAGGATTTGGGACGGGGGTTTGTTGCCCGGGGAGGGGGGTTGTTTGCAGGCCTCTCTGAAAGACTCCTTTCCCACTTCATTAAACCCGAGCTGGGAGCGAACACCCCCCCCCCCCCCCCCCCTTCCTCCTCCTTCTCCTCCTCCTCGCCCCAGCCGAGGCCCGGGGATTTACCAAACTCCCCCATTCACATGCAAAGGAACAGCCCAGTCCACAAAGCCCGGGGGGCTCTCGCCTCCAGGCGTGGCTGTGCATTTGGCCGAGCCGACAATAACTCTCCCCGGGGGTGCCGGGGCAAAGCTCCCGGGACGGAGCCGGGCCGAGGGCACCGGGCTGGGACCCGGCCCCAGGGAGGAGCTGGAGGATGCTCTAGGGCCGGGGCTGCCCGGTGGGTACCGGGCTGGGGGGGTTGGCTCCGCAGACAGCCGGACCCGCCGGCGGCGGAGAGTTGGGGCGGGGGGGCGGCGGCTGCGGGTCGCGGGGGGCGGCGGAGGCGCGGGCGGGCTGAGCCCGCAGCCCATCTGTCGGCTCCCCGAGCCGGCGGAGCCGCTGCCCGGCTGTCCCGGGGACCAGCTGCCGGGCTCGCTGGCCGCGGCCAGATGAGCGACACTTTTAAAGGGTGGAAACAATCCATTTTCCAAAGCGATCATTTAAAGCACTTAGGCAATTATACACTTAAGATTAGCGTTAATAATTCACCAGCGCCGCGGCTATCACCGTGCCGGGCAGCATCGTCCCGGTCCCGTCCCCCGCATCACCCCCCCGGCTCTCCCTGCCTCCCCCAGCCCCGCGGCAGAGCGACCGGCCCCGCATACCGGCACTGGGGCCGGGGATGGGGGTGGGGGTGGGAAGCCGAGCCCCGGAGCAGGATTGGGGGGGGTCCCTGCGATGGGAGGTGGGAAAACTCTTCTTTGCTTTTCCCTTTCCCTCGGCGGCGGCTGATCCGCCAGAGCAAACAAGCAGGAGGGGAAGAAAGGGCCGGCGGAGGCGAGACCCGTTTGTTTGTAAAGTTTTATTTCCACATTTAAAAAAGGGAGGGGGGGAGCGGGAGCGGCCGTGGCGCTCCGAGCACCCCCCGCGCCCCCCGCCCCGGCCGGGCCGGCCCCGGGATACAGACGGACAAGCATCACTTACACAAATACGCCCTCAGGGTTCACAAATAAATAATTCATATACATTTTGCGCACCGTATTTACATTTCGCCGGTTTTTTTTTTTTTTTTTCCTTTTGTTTTTCTTTTTTTTTTCCTTTGGTTCTTTTTTTTTTATTATTTTAAGTGTTTTTAATTTTTTTTTTTTTTCTTTTTTTTTGTTTTTAAGTTTCGGACGTCCCAAAGTCTCTCTGCGGCGAGAGCTGCACCAGCGGCCCGAGCTCCTCCTCGGCTCTTCCCGGCGGCGGGACCTGTGCCTCGGGCTCCGGAAGCCAGGAAGGCTTGGAGAGGGGATGCTCGGAGCCGTCTGTAGCAGGGGTGGATCGGCCCCGCCTCGGCAGTTCCTGGGGAGGGCGGCGGAGAGGCGAAGCGCCCCCGGAGCAGCCGGACCCTGCCCGTGCTCCGGCTCAGTCCCGAGCTGGGTGGGGAGAGAACCGCAGCGGCCCCCCTGCCCTTCGGGGGCACGAGGGGGTAAAGGTGGTGAGTGCCCCATGGGGAAGGGGGCTGCCGACCTCCGTCCTGCCAAACCTGTCCTTGCTTCTTGCATTCTTTATATGTACTTTTAAAAAAGGAGAGGGGGAGGTCTCATTTATATATATATATATATATTTTTATATATATATATATTTGGGGATGAGCGGGAGTCTGTCTCTTGCTCGCAGCCCCAGAGATGGGGTGGCCCCCTCCAGTCCCTCAGCCCGGTGGGTGCTGGTGGGGCTGCCCGGGTGCCCGGGGCTCACCGGGGCTGCGCGGCCCGGGGCAGGACACCGGGCAGCGGGGGCAGGGGCGGCGGGGGTTCGCTGCCGCCCTGCAGTCCGTGGATGAGGATGCGGGGCACCAAGGGTCTCTGTAGGGCGGGGGGGGGAGCGCTGGGTCCCCGGTACAGGTAGAGAGCGGCGCCGGGGTCCAGGTTGGAGACCAAACTCTGCGGGTAGAAGTAGGGCGAGGGGAACATCCTCTGAAGGGCTGAGTAGTTGCCAGCCTCGGCCAGCAGCTCCAGGCCCACCGCCGTCTGCCTTTTCCACTTGGTCCTGGGGGGGACAAGCCAAGAAAGGGGGTCAAGGAGGGAGGGATGCTCCGAAAGCCGCTCCCGGGCTCTTTTTACCCGGTGCATAACCCCTTTCCCCGGGGCCTTCCCTCCCTTGCACAACCCTCTTCCCCAGGCTCTGCTCTCCTTGCACATCCCTTGTCCCCACCGCTGGATTCCGGGGCTGGTCCTCCCTGTAGGGATGGGATGAGGGGCATTAAAGGGGAGAGGTGTCCCCGGTGTCCCCACCGCGGCAGTCCGGCGGGAGAACCCACAGAGAGGCACCGGGAAGCCACAGCTCGGCTGGGACCCGCTGGCAAGGTGTAAATCCCTATGATATAAATCGCGACCAGTATTTTAGTGCTTTCCTGGTGTGTGAATTTCAGGTTGCAAACGGAGAACTGCGTGTCACATCTTGTGTACGACACGAGGGATCCTCTGCCCAGCAGACCCGTGCTGAGCAGGGATGCTGCTACTCCCGCCGCGTTGCTCCGGCCCGAGTCCGTGCCGGTCCCGCTCCGCTCCCCGGGGCTCCGGGACCCCCTCCCTGGGCCGGGGTGCTGGGGCCGGGCCGGGCCGCTCTGGCGGTTGCGGGGATCCCACGGGAGGACAAGCCTGGGGCTGTGTCTCGGGGCGTTCGTTTGCGGCATATATACATACCTGTGTGTGTCTCTCTCTGTTTGTATATTTATATGTATATATGCATATATACGTACATACAGGCATGGGTATGTGTATGTATATGTGTGTGTGTGTGTGTGCCGGATCTCATGAAGAAGCCCCGGCCCCGGGATGTCGCCCACGGCGGGACCGGCGACCGGCCGGGCTGGCGAGGAAGTGCGACCGGGGACACTGTCCCGGTTCCCTCCGAAGTGTCCTTGCAGGAGGGATTCGGGAAAGGGGGGGGGGGTGTGGGGTGTGAGCACACAACCCCCGCCGCCCCTAAACTCTCCAAAAGCCCCGACGTGTTGATAAATCGCGGATCTTTGCAGATGGAATAGCGGGACTGGAAATGATGGTGAGGGAGGGTTAAAACTTGGGGAGAACGAGGGGATGGGGAGGCTGCAGCCGGGGGTTTCTCGTCTGTTGACGGTGGCAATAGTCGGGGCTGGGCAGGGGGATGTCCGGATAAATCCACCGAAACCATCCCATGTCTCCAGCCTTTTTACAGATTTGTCGCTGAAGCGCTAAACCTATTTCCACCAGTAAATTATTCATCATAATAATAATTGTGTAATTACTGTAAGGGGTGTTAATTATTGATGCCCAAAGCAGTAATTGGTATCTATTATTAATGGGCCGATGTGTTATGCTGTTGTGTTTAGCTGGAAGCCCAGTCTCGTCTCCCCGCCTTGCTGGGTCTGGGGGCACAGATTGCCCCCCTCACTCTAAACCTGCCCTGCCTCGGCATCACTTTTCACCCCCTTATTTGGGGGCAAAAGTCCCCGGGGAGGGGAACGCACACCTTCCCCCCCCTCGTGCCAGGAGGGGTGGGGTGGCTGTGGGGTCCAAAAGCCCTGCCCGGTTTAGGGGTGCGGGGCCGGGGAGAGGAGAAGGGTGGGACCCCGGTGCTGTGGGCAGGAGGGAACGGTGCATTTTTACCTTCTGTTCTGGTACCACGTTTTCACCTGCGTGTCGGTGAGGTTGAGGGAGGCGGCCAGTTCCATCCTGTCCTGCACGCTCAGGTATTTTTGCCTCTCGAAGCTGCGCTCCAGCTGGGCCAGCTGATGGTCCGTGAAGGCGGTGCGGGCTTTGCGGGGCTTTTTCAGCCGCACCGGAGGGCTGTCCCGGGAGCTGGAGATCTCTCGGTCTCCTTCTTCTTTCACTGGCCCGAGAGGGAGGAAGAGAGGCCAGATCAGGGCAGGAAGGGAAACATCAGATAGAATGGGGTACGCCACTGCAGCCATAAGCCAGAGGAGATGGGCTCAGGTACAGCGTCGGGCTCACGGCGCATTTACCCTGCAACTTCGTAAATTTTAACCCACCGGGGATTCACGGAGGTCCCCGAGCCGGGCCCGGTCTTTCTACATCCCAAGCCTCGGCCCCTACCTGGCCCCGCTGCGCTCCTGTCCAAAACGTGCCCCCCCCCAAGCATCTCCCTCATTGCTCAAGGGGCAGGACCCTGCTCTGAGTTTATACCTCAAAACCCAGCAGCTTTCTCGACACTTTGGTGATTTTTTTTCCCCTATTTATTTTTTTCTAACCCACTTTCCCTCCTCTTTTTTTTTATTTTTTTATTTTTTAAACTCAAAACCAAAACAAACCCCAAATTAAAATTGTGAGCCCACTTTTTTTGGAGGGGAATGTCTCCGGGGTGATGCTGCTTCTTGCCCTCGGAGGAGAAGGCTCCGTCCTTCCGGGGAACCTGCCGGGGCACGGAACAAACGTCCCTTCTCCAGGGCTCACAACGAAATCCTGGGAAAGAAACTCCGCAAGCCCGTGCCCGTGCTGTTATTTATCTTTTAAAATGCTGAATGAAACGGGTTGGTGGATGCTCGTTAGCGCGGTCGGTACATACGCACCGGCGGAGCGACGCAGAAATTTATGCAGCAAAATATTAGTAGGTGAAGGGAAAAATTGCGATCAGGAAAAAAAGAAAAAAAGAAAAAGAAAAAATTATATATTAAAAAATTCCCTGTTTAGCCTCGCCTTCCTCACCCTCCTGCAGGAGATTATGCAGTAAAAAAAAAAGGGCTCAGTTTATACAAATCGGCGGCGTTTGGATTTTTTTTTTACGGGGATGTCTGTTAAATTTGCTTGTGGCAGGGATGGGGTTGTAGCCGAACGCGAGCTGATTTCTCTCTGTAGGAAGACAATAATCCGGTTAATTGAGCCACCGGGGAGCGAAACCCTTCAACCAGAAATCCTGGCTCTGACCGAGCTGGGGACGAGCCTTAAACCACGGAAACCCGGCTCCTGTTGCCGGGGAAAGAGGCAGCCCCGGCACCGCCCGGGAAGGGGCTGGATCCGGACCGGGCAGTGCAGGGAGGAGGCTCTCGGTCCTGGCCCCGCTCCCTCCCCGCAACGGGGTGGATGGTGGGGGGTTTTTTTTTTTTTTTCACCGGCTCCGGCCTCTCGCACCTCGAGGAGGTCAAATCCCCCCGGGGTCATCCTCGGCTCCTAAAAAGTTCAGGCTCGCCAAAGGGATCGTTTGCGGCGATGGCTTCCCCGGCTATTCCTAGTTTAAAACCTCCCAATTTTATATATATATATATATATATATATATGTGTGTGTGTGTGTGTCTGTGTGTGTATTACGTTTTTTTCCTGCATTTGGTATGGGCCAAATCCTGCCGCAGCCACTGCGGGTTAGGCCCAGCCGCACAGCCCCTTTGCAAGGAAATCAGGAACATTTTGCCCCAGGAAAAGGTATTTCCAAAGCAGCAAAAAAAAAGAAATGCGTTGGGAGAGGGGACCTTCACCGGCTACCTCACTGAAGTTCTGTTTTTACCCTCATCTACACCATGATTTTGCCCTCATTTAAGCTGCGGTTTTTCCCTATTTAGACTGTATTTCCCCCTCTATTTTAGGCTGTCTTTCCCCCCCGATTTAAGCGGTGTTTTCCCCCGATTTAAGGGCTGTTTTTTCCCTCCCATTTAAGCGGCGTTTTTGCTGTGACTGGCCTGTGGCAAGGGCAAGCGAGGAGCCGAGTGCAGCCGGGGTAACGGCCCCCTCCCCGAACCAGCCCCCCCAGCCCCCCAGTTTAGGGGGTTGCGGAGAACCAGCGGAGAAGCTTCTCTTCCTCCTCCCACGCTTCTTTCGCTACTCGGAGATTTGGGGGAAGGGGAGAAAAGCTGAAGGAATTCAGAAGGGGGGATGAGGAAGGCGAAAACAAAACGTCAAGGTGGGAATCGCGGCTGTTTTCGATCCCGGCCCTGCAGAACGGCGGGGGAGATCCCAGCCTTTCTCCCGGGTCACTTCCAGCCCCGGTACCGATCCTGGACTCCATCCTTCGTTCGGAGCAAAAATCCCCCCAACCATGCCCAGAGTCTCTCGCCGCCTTTGGAGCTTGTTTGAGTGAATTTTTTTTTTCCTTTAGGAACTGGGTTTCAGCGCTGCGGCTCCGGGCCGGCTGAGGTGCATCTGCAGCCGGACCGGGGCTTGGCCTGTCCCCTCGCTTTCCTGCCTGTCCCCCCAAAAATCCATCAACCTTGCAAGGTGCATCACCTCCCATTTCTTCCCTCGCTTTTTCCTTGAAAACGTTCGTTAAACAGTTTTCCTGGGTGAAAGTTTTTTTTCCTAGGAGTGATGGGGGCGGGATGAGAGAAGACACCCGGGATAAACTGCTCCGGGGGGAGAGGACCGACACCAACTCGTCCCCCCACCCCGTGCTGTTCCCGTGTCTTGCCCTGGCCGGGCTGCCGCAGGGAGTGACCAGGAAGGGGCTGCGAGGGGCCCGAGAGGCTGAACTCCTTGGATCGGGGAGAGCAGCCACCGCATCCAGCCCCACTCCTCGCCGGCGCCGGGGATGCTGCCCGGGGCTCCATCTCTGTCGTGCTCGTTTTTAAACCAGCTCCAAAATAATAACAGGAATAATAAATATCAGTTCTAACCCCGACGATTTTCTTTATCGTTTCTCACCGGAACAGGGGAAATACTCAGCAAACCCATGATTATTATATTATTGTTTTCTCTCTCTTTTTTTTTCTTTTTCTTTTTTTTTTTTTTTTTTTTTCCTTCCAGGCAGAAATCCTCCCCCGGTTCTCCTCTCCCCTTTCCCCGCGGGTAGGAACGAGTTAGCAGGATCTTCCCCGCCGAAAACAGCGCAGCTCATTCCCCGGGCGTGTTTGGCAAAGCACCGATCGCCCCAAGCCCTTCCATCGCCTCGAGCCTCAACGAACCCCGAACCCCCAAGTTTTCCCAAGTTGGTGCCGACCCCGCAGCCATTTCGAAGGCGACGAAATGCCTCGGGTGGTGCCACGACCCCCAGCCCCCATCAACGGGGCGCACCGGAGCCGGCTCCGCAGCGAGCTCCCGGTGCACGGGAAGGCTCCGGGGCCGCCGGAGGCTTTGGGTCCAGGCCGTGCAAAGCCCAACGGGGTGAGCGGCTCTTACCTTTGTACTCTGAGTCCGAGGAAGAACTGCTGGTGTTTTTTTCCATTTTCTCCCTAAAGTCCTCGCCGGGTTTCGTGGGGATCCTGCCCGCCGGCTCCTGCCCGCCGTGAGGTCCATTGGTGCTGGAGTAAGGAGCGCAGGCGGCCAGGGGCTTGCAGTCGGCCAGGATGTCTCTGATGAGGAAGGAGGAGGTGACGGTCCGGGACTGGGACGGAGCCGAGACCTGCCCCGGTTGGAGATGCGCATCCAGGCCCGGCCGCGGCCCCGCCGGCTCCAAGCACTCGCGGCCCGGCGAGCGAGGCGAGGGGCACCCGCTGCTGCCCTCCGAGCGGGGGCTCAGCTCCAGCGGGGACCGGCCGTCGCCCACCAGCGGGTCCCCCTTGGGCACGGCCGGGCTGCCGGCTCGGTGGGAGAGGATGGAGTCAATCCCAAAGCCGGTGGAGCCCTCCATGGCCCCCGCGGAGTGCCGGCGCTCACACGGGCATTGGCGGGGAGGGCGCGGCGGAAGCGGTTTGATAATAATAATTAACAATAACAGGAGGAAAAAAAAAAAGAAAAAAAGAAAAAAAGTTTTTAAAAAAAAGTGGACAAAAAATTAAAATAAAAGAGCAAAGTTCAGCCTGGGATCCGGGCAACAATTGCTGCAAGGCTCTCCGAGTCGCCGCGCGTTAGATCCAGGGCTGCTCCATCTTCAGCATCTCTCCCAGCTGCACTCACAGACAGACAGACAGAAGAGGGGGGGGGAGAGGGAGGCAGAGTCAAACTTTGGCCGCGAAGGGGTGGCGTGAACGGGGGGAGACACGGACCCCAACCTCACCCGGGGTCCTAGCCCCTTACCCAGCCACCCCACCCTTTGCCCGTAGGGGCGGCGGCGCGGGGCTGGGGGGCAGCCCGGGGGCTCCCCGCCGGAGGTGGGGAGGCAGCGATCGATAGTGAAGCTTCGCAACGCCTTAACCACTTAATGATCCAGAAATCAATGGGGAAGGGCGAGGGGAGGGCGGAGGGGGTGGCCAGCCGTCGGGGCCGCCGAGGAGCCCCCCCTTCTTCGCCAGCACCTCGGACAGCTCCGGGGGAGGGGGTGGGGGGGAGAACCGGAGTCACTCCGGATCTTTCAGCACCTCGGACAGCGGCGGAGCGCAGCGCCCTCGGGGGGGGGGGGGGCGGGGGGGGGGGGGAAGGGTGGGGAAATGAGGAGGAAAAAAATAAACTTGTGCCGCTCCGACTCGGGGACCCCGGCACACTCCCCCGCTCCCGTGTGAACGCGCCCATTGGCCGCGAGGCGTTTTGGGGGATGTCACTCTCCGGCGACACCTTAGAGCTTGATTAACGGGAATTAATTGCTGCCCGGATCCCCGCTCTTTCCGGGCGGTTTCCGCCCTCTTTTGCTGTCATTATTCCGCTGATGGGGCTCGTAATGGGGTGATTAGCGGCGGGGGGGGAGGGAGGTGGGTAGCGAGGGGTTGCTGCTTTCTGCTCGCCTCCCTCCGCGATTAGTCGATCTGCCGGTCCTTCCCAAACAGGTAAAGTTTTGCTGGGCATTAAAATTATACATATAAATCAGAAAAAGAAAGGAAAAAAAAGAATAAATAAATAAAAAAAAGGAAAATGAAAACCACCGAAATCCTCCCCAAAGCCCCATCTCAGAGGCAGCTGCTCTGATCCCGAGGGGAGTCTCGGAGCTGCGAATTTCGTTGAATCGCCTCGAAATCGGTTGTGAACGAGCAGAAAGGTTCTTTAGCTCAAGCAGACGCGGGGCCAGCGGGCATCGCCTCTCACCCGGCGCGGCGGAGCCAGGGCCGCTCTTCCCGCTCTCCCAGCGCCCAGCGGCGGTACCTACTGGTGTGACTGGGAAGGGACCAAGCTCAGAGCGTGTTTTTCCTGCCGTCAATCCCGTTTTAAATAAAACGCCGATAGCCCCAGCCCGGGCTGCCCGCCCTGCCTGTTACTCCCGGAGACATCGAGTTTCCTCCCACCCGCCCCGTCGGGGGGGTTTGCTGCCGTTGATCTCCCAAGGCTGGAGAGGGACCAGCTCACGCAGGACTCCCACCTTCCTCCCGGTCAGGCTGGTTCCCACCTCCTCGAGGGTTTATTTAGGGGATTTTCCTGGCGGTAGAGTCTCCGCCGCGGAGATGAGGAAAATATCCATACCCGGGTACGTGAAGCTGCGCCACTTTAAAGCGGTGTCGCTGGTTATTTCTCAAATACTCGATTTCCTCTGTTCCCCACTTTCCTGGCCAGGCAGCTGCATCTTGTCCCTCTTCCAAAGCCGCCCTTGGCCGGCAGCTTGGAGGCGATCAAGGAGGGGAGCCCCCCCCTCGGGAAGCCCGGCTGCCAGCTGTCGGGCAGCGGCACAGGCAGGGCCCCCAGCACCTCCTGCCCTCAGCCCTGCAGGCTCGGGGACGGCTGGGCTCGGGGCAGCGGAACAAAAGAGCCTTAGAGGCGGATAAACCCAGGAACAAAATCAGCATCCTCCCTGGGACCGGCCTGACCCCACCCTGGGGATGCAACACGCTGGGGGGCTGCTTGTCCTCCTTGTCCCTGGGTGAAGGATCCCTCTGCTGCTCCGTCTCCCTCCCAGCACAGAGGTGCTGCCCCAGTGCCAGGGACTGGGGATCAGGCTGAAGAGACCTGGTCTGCCAAGAGTCGGGTGTGCAACACCCATTTCCCCAGCTGAGGCTGGCCAAGCATCGCTTTGGGCTGGAGCAGAGCAACAGATGCACAGGAACTGGTCCCAGTGAGATATGGGGCAGAGACCCCGATGGGGTTTCTCTGGTCTTTGCGGTGTGACTGTGTCGGGTCCTGGTCTCTGGCAGCCCCTCTATCCAACCAGCAGATCCCATTTGGGATGGAGATTGGCACTGGGATCAGGACCAGCATGGATGTTGTGTTTGGGACCAGTAATGGGACCAGAAGAGGGAGCAGGGCTGGGAGAGTGTTTGGAATCAGGAATTGGATCAGTCACACAGGGGCAGGTTTGAGATGATGGGGCTGCTGCTATTTCCTTCTCTTGAATAAAGTGCCTGCCTTCAAACAACTGTGAGGAAGTTTCCAGATCAGACCCACTCACTGAATCTGTGTGAGATTTTGAGGGGTATGTGTGTGGAGTCCAGAGCAGACACTATATTGTGCCATCCCCAGCCAAGGCCCTGGGGACAGAGACTGTCACTGCTAGGCCATACTCGGAGCTCCCAGCAGATACAGATGCATTTGCGACACATATTCTAATGTCAGTATGGCTGACATTAATTAATATGAATTATTAATACTATTTTTATTATTGTTTCAGAAGTAGAATCCCCAAGGCAGAGATGCAGCCCGTTCTGCCTCTCTGTGGTGTCCCTCTGTCATCACTGGATGCTGTACAAGTGGGCTTCAAATGATTTGTCTGTGACTTCCAACACAGGTAGGGAATCCTGTGTACAGAGCATGGAGCAGAGCACACTGCCTTCCCTCGACGTGTCTGCCCCATGTTCTAGGCTGTTGCTGTTCACAAATACACCAGACAAGAGGAGATTCCCAATGCCAGCTGCACCTCCAGTCACCTCACATCACACTCACCCCCTGGGGTTGGTTCTAGGACTCTGACAGCTTGGGGGGCTGCTGTGCATCCCACCTTGCTGGGTTCTGCCGGTGGACAGGCTCAGGCTCTCCTGGTACCAGTTACCACCGTGGGTTTGGCCCTGGGGCCGAGGGACAGGGCTTGCCCCAGGCATTTCCAGAGGCTTGGGGCTGGGGGATACATCTGCAGCTGGGCCAGGGGCTGGAGGGGCCAGGCTGTGGAGCTGTGACGATGACCGTAGCAGGAGTTAGTCTAGAAATGTCTGCTGGTGGTGCAGAGAGCAGTGTCCTGAAAGGGGCTGGTTTAGGGAGGCCAATCCCCGGGGGCTCTGTGGTACTGGATTTCTTGCTGAATCCAAGCTGGGTACTTGGAAAGGCCATGCCCTGGCGGGTGCGGAGAGAGATTCTCAGCAGCGACGGGATTGCTCCGGTAAGGAAAGGAATACATCCTCATGAGAGGAGAGGAGGGCGGCTCGGGGTGGGGGAAACGGCAGAAAAAAGAGGGGGGCAGTCAGCCGGGGATGGGGATGGGGATGGGGGTGGGGGGGGTGTCTCGGTGGAGGCGAGGAGCAGGGCCCGGCGCTGGGAGCCTGCAGCAGCGTTAGGATCCCCGCTGCCAGTGGGTGTCACTGCAGGACAAGGAGCGTCCGGCGCTGCGGGGCGGCCGGGGCTGCGCGGGGGTCGGGACGGGGAGGGGGCGGCTCTTGGTTGGACCCTCTCGGTGAGCTCGGGGCGGTGGGGCCGGGCTCCAGGTGACGCCTCGGGTGGGGGATGAGTGGTCGGCAGGTCCAGGCAGAGTGGCCCTTCCCACGAGGGGTGCGGGTTGGGTGCCCCACGCTCCCACCCGACAGCCCATCCGAGCTGCAAGACTCGGGCCATTTGGGGCACGATCCTGCCCAGGATTTTGGGACGCAGCGGGGTGGGTCTGTTGGCTACCAGCCCCACTGAGCAGTGTTTCTTCCCAAATGCACTTTGGCCGTTGCCTTTTTAGGTTTCTTTACTGCTTTCTTGGACCTGTCCTGAACCAGCAGGTTGCATGGGCTTGATTCACACCACATTTGTTTGTCAGCCCTTTTCCAGCGATGCAGGACTCGCTGGAGATGCCTCCTCGGCCATGCGTGCCCCAAGGACCTGAGCAGTTGTTGCAGGTGGATGCAGAGTCTGTGGCTGTACCAAGAGCTGGACGTGGCTCCCACCAGGCAGCCGGGCAAACCCTGTGCTTGGGTTTCTCACACGCTCGTAAACCATGTCATTTTTAACAAGACAAGTTGTTTAAGGCCCGGCTTCCTCCCTCCCTGGGGAGGAGGGAAAGGTTTCTGTTTATAATCCACCCCTGCTCGCGTGGCAAAGCCTACCGTTATCCTCCTAGTTATTTTAGATGGGTTTTATTTAGAGGCCTGTACTAAAAAGAGGGAAGCACATAGCAGGGTTTCCCCTCTGTGGAGCAAGCAATTACTTTCCTCCCTCGGCTCAGGTGTGGGCAGGGTGGAGTTTGCCACAGCTGCTTCTTTATATAAAGGGCAGCTTGAGGCACAAGCTGTCCCTGAGGAGGGGGTGTGGAAAGTACCAGAACAGCTGATGTGGAGCCTTCCTTGTCCTGGGAGGGGTAAGAAAAAGCTGTCTTTGCAGTTTACCTTGTTCTTGTATCTTGACCAATTTACTGTTATGGAAGATTCTGCTCTTTGAGGTTTGGGTTTAAAAGTTTGTCTGGAAAGGGCTGGGGTGGAGTGGGGGGGAGGTGTTTCCCTGGGCTCAGTGTGACTTCTCTGTGTCCCTTGGCTGCTGGTGGGTCTATGTAGGAGGGCTGGGCTAACTCTAGTGCTAAGGCGTGTGGGGCAAAGCCATTCTGGGTACATCCAGCCCCTTCCTGAGCTGGGGGTGCAGTTGGAGCTGCTCAGGGCAGTAGATCTCATCTCCTGGAGTAGGGCCCTGGGTGCTCAGAGCATCCTTGGATGAACACACCTGAGCTCTCTGAGCACCAACAGGATGATGAGCGTGAAAACTGAGAGTTAACACTGGCCTTAAATATTATCTGGTACAATCTGTGATAGAACAGTAGATATGGGAAGTAGACTACTTAGGAGTTATTAATTATTCTTCTAGTAACGTTGGAGAGGCACAGCTAAAGTAATCACAGTTGCTGCCAAGTGGTATTTTCTTAAGATATCTTGTCCTGCTGGGAGGAGATGGATTTTAAATGTGTTGGCACCTGCCTGAATCTCTGCTATCAGCTCTTGGTGACCAAGCTGGGTTTTGGCGCTGTGATGTTGAGTTGGTGGAGTTTGAGTTTGTTCAGCAAGTATTTGGAGAGGCACAGCCCTGAGGGACCCCAGGCACCGGCAGCTATTTGAGGGTAAGCTTGGAACTGGCTGGAGCCATCTTCAAGTGAAGGCATGGGTCTGTGGTGAGGCCTCAGTTTGGCAGAGTGCTTAAAGCAGGTGTTTGGATGCCTTCATGCAGGCAAAGGCTTTGCTGAATCAGGCAGTGATCGGAAGCTTATTTGGCAAAGAAATGAGGAGGGCTGATGGATTATGAGATATTATAGACTTGATATCAACTAGAACGTGATTGCATTTAATATATTCAGAACACAGAGTGAAGGAGACTGATCTGCTTCCTCTCGGGGGCTGTAGTGGTGTGGACACTGTGCTGTTCCTGGTGTGAGTGTTGTTACCCTGAGAACTGCAGTGACCAGGCTGAGTAAGGTGCTGTGTATCCAACATGAAGCAATGAACAGGCTGAGGCAGAATAGTTCCTCTCATAGTTATGATTTATTTGGCTATATCTAGATTAGTGAAACTTTTAAAACCCGAGAGAAAACCTATGGCCTGTGTCTGTCGTGGGGTCTGAGGGCTGTGGTGCCCAACACAGTGCTGTGGCGTGGGGATGCTCTGGGGAACGGCACCATGTCTTGCAGGCACTCCTCAATCAGAGGCACCGAATGCCTTTTTGCGAGCATCAGGGTCTGGAAAAGTACTGAGATGAGGCCCAACCTATAAGGAAAGGAGAAGAGAGATGATTGGTTACAGTGAGCAGCCAGCCAAAGTAAATAGGTTGCAGCACAAACAGGGAAGTGCCTGCAGATGAGTGCAAGGGGGCTTGCCTGCTTAGGAGATGTTGCTCCAGCTGAAGTTAGACACTTAACCTGTTTAAAATAAGGACTAGTTTTCTGAGGGACTTCAGGAGATTATTATTCTGCTCAAGTAACAAGGTCCTGTAGTCTTACTATGGTGTGTTGGTTGTCTGACACTCAAATGCTTTAAGGTGGATGCTAAAATATATAAGACTTGTTTTCTACAACACAGGACTTCTGTGTGTGTCTTGCTGCAGGGGCCAGGGTGGGCTCACGGCTCCCAGGGAAGCCCCTGCGGGGTCAGGGACTCCTCCTGCCTGACCTGCCCAACAAACACCTAAGCAGCCTCTCCCCAGGAATCACCTTTGAGGTGTGGGGGGAACAAATTCCTGTTGCAAATAACCAAGGGGGGGGGTTATCTGGGGGAGAGAGGTCTTGGAGTCCTTTGGGGTGAACAGTGGGGTTTGCACACAGCAAACCTGTCCAGTAGATGCAGTGTTTCTGAGACATGCGAGTGTCTTCATGTACAGAGCGGGTTTCTTGTGGGGAGGGGGCATGCCTTGTGCCACACACCCCCCCTGCCGTGGATGTGCCAAGCTGCCTCCTGCTTCCCCCACCCTGCTCAGCCTGGCTGGGTGTCAGGGTTTGCATATGTAAAAACACACAGCAGTCTGTGCCCTGAAAAGCTTGCTAGTGATCTCATTAATCAAGACAAACAAAGCGTATTTAGCTATTCCCCCTCTCTGGAGGAAGGCTTTCAGGTGCTTAAATATGCATTTGAGTGCCTAACTTCAGACAGTTGTTTCTGGATGTTTTTGCTTTCTCACAAGCAGCAGCAGTGACATAACCCCTCTCTGGGAGGGAAAGGTGGGAGAGGCAGAACCAAGGAGGTGGGTAACCCCTGGGGGCTGGCAGGGACCATCCCCAGCTGGACCAACCCTAACTTCCCATTAAAGACGTGGGAGTTCTCCTCTCGGAGCTGGGATTGTCGGAAAAACCCAGTGCCTGTAGGTGAGGACAACTGAGCTGCTTCCCTTGAGTGTTCCTCTGCCTTCCCCATTGCTTTTCGCCCACTGGTGCCAGGAACTGGGCAGAGAGAAATTTCTGCCTGGGATTGGGTTGAAGCCTCAGGGGAGGAAACAGCAGTTTATTCACTCCAGTCTTGGTACAAAGCTCTGGGGTGAGAAATGTCACACTGAGCCACAACTGTCAGTAATTAAAATTAGCAGAGCCTTGACAAAGTTGTGAGGGATGCCAGCTTCTGCCCTCAGCATGAGTAAGTGGGTAGCACCAGGTGTAGGACAGGGGACAAGTGCTACTTTAAAAAATGAGAACTCTCATAAGGAGAGATGGTAATTAGAGTCACGATAAGGGTGTCCTTGGGTCAAAGGTCTTATGACAGACGCTGGTGTTGAGAAGTCAATGCCAGTGATGAATCCTTGTCTCTGATTCTTCTAATTCATATTTTAAATGATGAACCCAAAGGTACCTCCTCTAGAGACAGCTGCTGATCTTTCCTGTTACTCTGATGTGGCTACAGGCTGTTACGGCTGAATCGTGGGTCGGCAGCACTGGCTGGGACAGGAATATAGTTTGTAGGCACAAGTTTGGTGGTTTTCCTTGCAGGATGATGGAGCTGCAGTGCTTTTCAGCTGCTGATTGGAAGCAATGTTTTGCTGTTGTTTGTGGCATTTGTTGTTGACAAGTCAGAACCTGCAGGACATTTGCAGCTGGGATGTTGTAGTGTCAGTGCTTGCTTCAAAGAATTACAGGGGCACTTTGTCACTCCTAAAACTAAAATATATATATTTGGGGGTGGTTATCATAACTGAGAAAGACAAATAAAAATGTTTTAAATCAGAAGACTGGAAATGATCTCTTGTCAGGTGTTGCTACAGCCACGTGCATGTTGCAAACGGAAGGAAGTATGTTCCTGGAGGGCTAATACATTGCAGGTGGGATACATGTGGTCTGAGCTGGTACGGGGAAGGCAGAGCCCCCCTGATGGCAGCAGAGCACATACACCAGAGAGCAACCAGGGCTCTGTGGGTGCTGGTAGCGTTGGGCTTGTCGAGGTGGGTGTTTGGGTGTGTGAGCTGAAGCTGTTGGGCACTGCGAGCACCCATGGGGGGTCAGTGAGCTTGGCTTCTGGGGGGAACTTCTAATTAATATAGCTAGACCAAATGGTTTGTGATGATTTGCAAGAGGTGTTGAGAGAGCCCATGAAAAGGGCTGAAGCAAGTAATAAGCGGCATCAGGCTCTCTAGCCTTGGAAGGATCCACGCTTGGCTGCAAGGAGCTCTGGCTGTACCAGTTCCTCTCCCAGCACCTGCCTGGCTCTGCCCACCTGCTCAAAGGCATCTTCCCAGCCTTGCATGATTTTTCACTTTAACAACAGAGCTGCCCCTAGATTCAGCCTAGTTTTACCATCATCCATTTGACTGAATCCTTTTAGCAGGTGACAAACGACTATCTTAAGCTCTCTTTACAGGAAACCAATCCCTATTCCTTCAAACCCTCTCATTTACAGGAGTCTAACAAATCCTGGGCCTTTTAAGTCCTCTCCTGTTTTTGGGTAGGGTGTTTTTTTTTCCCTCCTCCAAAACACCACAAACCAACAATGCCGTATTTGTAGGTTCTTGAGGGGGAGGAGGGAATAAAATCCCCGACACGGAGAGGGGTAGGGTGCACACACTGACGTACGCCGCGCCGAGCATCCCCCGTACAGACACAACCCGCGCGCGCATCGAGATGCAAATGATTTCCGCGAAGCCCTCCGCTTGTAAAGCTTGACAGAAAATAATGAGAAACACTAAATCTTTTATAAGGTCAACACTCAAGCAGCTGTCAAACAAGAAAAGAATTTAGCGAAAGATCCGCAAAAACTTCCATCGCCTCATTAAATCCAACAGGGCCGGGGCCCGGCGTGGTGAGGAGGCACCGGGGCGCCTCCGTTTTGTGTCAGTAATTTGCGGCGGAGGAAGAGGGAAGACGAAGCAGCCAGCGCCGAAGGGGCCTTGGGGGAGGCTGGGGAATCGTTAGTGCGCCAGGAGCGGCCTCGGCTCCTAATTGGAAGCATTGGGCATTATCAACGGAGGATTTGCCTCGGCTCCCTGACAGCTCTCTAGGCCTGGAATGATAGCCCACTTGTCAGTGTAAAAGACCATTAAAAACAAACCATTTTGATTTAATTGGAGGCGGTGTGCTGGGGGCTCAGGTGAGGCGCTTCATCAGCTGATGTTGGCTGCTGATGCCTTTTTTTTCCCCCTGTATTGATGGCTTTTTTTTTTTTCCCCTTCCCCTCCCTTTCAAAAACTGTCTAGGAAAGAGAAAGAGGTGCTGAAAGATCCTTCACAGCCGCGCTGAGAGCGGCTTTCAATAGGGTTGTCAACAAATGCCATGACAAGTTAGAGAGAGGCAGGTACTTTTAAAACAGACGTTATTCTGTCCAAGATGAGCGGTGCTCGGAGGTGTGTGTTGGATTATTAGGGTTACAAATATTGTGGCTTTTCCTGGCAGAGGCACACTTAACCAGTTTAATGAATGAGGTTGATTTTTTTTCTTTCCCCCTCCTTTCTAAGAGCATGGGGGAATGCTGGACAAGGGAGACGGGGCTAAATGCTCCTTATTTGCCTCAGACCCAGGAAGGCTTCAAAGTGCTCAGTAATTTTTGGCTGCTGGATTTAATGCCCCACAGAGATTGGGGATTTTTCTACTTTGCTTCCTGAAAATAAGGGCCATGGATGTTTGCTGGAGTTCACTGGTCACTTATTCTGGGCAACAGCATGAGTAAAAGAGAATTAACCCACTGGAGCTGTAAGCTGTGTCCCCCTTAGCAGATGTCCTGGGGTCAGACCAGAGCTGGCAGCTTTCACACCGACCTCGTGTGTTTGAGGTTTGAATCCTGACCCTTTTCATGCCAGGCAAGAGTTTTACTTTGAACTAAGTTGTCTGTTGGTAAATAGCATCTCTGCAAAAGGCAGAATAAGTCCATGAGTGAAACCTCAAGTCCATTTAAAAAGCACTTCTGTGGATTTGTGTACGAAACAGTAGGTAACACTCAAAGCAATGGTAGGTGCTCATCTGTAACCCCAACGCAGCGTGTGAGGTTTTACTCTACTGCAAGCTGTGAGGCTGGAAACCCCCCAGATCTGGTCCTTCATGGATGAATATCTCCATAACAGCAATGGGCATTGGTTGCCAACAGTTGCTTGTGCTGCCTTTTGGACACCAGGGCTTGGATGTAGGTGGAGCCTGCCCTGGAGATGGTCTGGGCTGTAAAGCTGCACAGGTAGAGGTGGTGTTTTCTTGTGTCAATCAGGAGATGTTGGAGAGCCATGAAAGTGGTAGAGGAGTGATGGGCTATTGCCTCTCAGATGGAGACATGAGGAACTGAGTGTGGCAGAGAGCAGCACTGGGCTGTGACTGAGTGGATGAGTGTCCAGGGCATGTGCAAAGGGGTACTGGAAAAGGCTGGACTGTTGAAATGCTTTGCTGTGCTTTAAGCAATTGTATTGCTGGAAGCATCAGCTATTAGGCAAAACAAGAAAATGCAGTGATGGTGATGGGGACCCAGAGCTTGCATTTAGTCACAGAATGGCTGCAGTGTGGGAGGTGACATCTCTGCTGTGGTCCCAGGGTAGATGTGCAGGGAATGTGCTCTGGGTAGCCGGGTCTCTGCTGCCCATTTGGAGCCCTGCAGGAGGGTTTTGCATCGTGCCTGTTGTAGGCAGGTCATCACTGAGGGCCTGTGGTGCTGCTTTAGATTGTCAGTGCAGGGCTGTGACCCACTGATCCATGTCACTGGGACCACTGAACAGCCATCAGGTGACACTGTTGGGTTTTGTTTTGTGTTTTTTGGTCAGGTAAAATCCCAGCTGAAGGGAGGTTTGATCTGATACCGTGGTGACAGAAAGCTCTTGAACTCATTGCTTTATTCTTGAAGCACTCTCTAGGCCCCAGGAGACAGGTTTTATAACACTCCACTTCGTGAAGTTTTGCTGCCCTCAAAGCTGGGAGGATAAACATCATGCCTGAAATCCAGCCCACCATGTGCTGCACAAATCAAGCCCAGGTTATTTAAGCAGAGTTTATGGCTTTTCTGAGACAACAGTCGCAAGATTATGTGAGCTGTGTTTGTCAGTTCAGCTCTTTAGACAAAAATAGAGGTAAGGGCATTAAAAAAAAATGCGGAACACTTTTGCGTGTACGTGTTAAACCTCAGCTGCTAATTCTGATGAAGGATCAGGCTGTGAGCAGATACCGGATCCCTGGTGAGAATCAAATTCTGGAGCCCAGAATTTTGCTGCAAAGTTTATACAGTGGGGATTCCTCTAATTACTTTCAGTGGAAATTTACCTGACAGAGCTTTCCCAGGTAACGGAAGGCATATGCGGGAGAGCCGCTCAGCCGTTGACAGAGCCTTTGATTTTGTGCCAGGTTGCAAATTAAGTCTTTTGCCAAGGTACCCGAACACTTGCTCGTCAATTGCTTATCGCTTATTCATATCGCACATCGAGTGCAGCTCGTTTCATCTGCTCGGGAAGGCAGCGCTTGTTGACAAAAGTGGTGTCCAAAGTTGCTGCATTTTTCTTTCCTCCCTCTGTTTGGTCAAGTAAACAAGACTATTCTCCCTGGAAAGTCACCTCGGATGTCTGAGCGAGTTGGAATTCTCTAATGAGCAAAGGAAAAACCCTGCTGTGTGTCAGTGATATACGGCAAACGAAGCTATTTTGACACCCGGGTGAATTCTGAGCTACATCGGTGTTGCCACCTGAATCCTTCTGGGTTGACTTGACAGAGCCTTGGAAATCTCTTGCAGTGTGACCAGTGCTGACTTGCAGGTTTGGGTTGTGGCTATCTAATATTTAGGTAGAGATAGCTGGATCCTCACCCTGGCTGGTGCTGGTGGGATGCTCTATTTTGGCAGCACCCTCATTTCCAGAGTTTGGCTGTCAGCAGAGATGCCAGTCTGCATGGGCCAGCATGATGCTAGCAGTGGGTGACACAGGAACAGGACATGTTCTGTGAACACGGAGGCTAGGAGAATTTCCCTGATGGGTGCTGGAGGTACAGTCCCAAGGGATTGTAGTCCCACATCTACAAATAAATGAAGTCTTGGTGCGTGGTCCCCATGGTGTTGGTAACACCTGAGCCCAGGAGTCATGTCGCTGCAGGCAGAGCAAGAGGGCAGTAGAAGCATTTTGTTGAGGTGAGTAAGGAGTTAACTTCTGTTTGTTTATGGTTCGTTTTTTTAAAATAAAATAAATATATATGTAAGACTCCAATTCAGCATCTTTCCCTAATGAACTGCCCATCAGGATGTGACTGGTTCCCTGCGACTTGTCTCAGTGAGCTGGAGAGCCCAGGAGACCACACGCCAGGTTGGTCTTCCAGAGCGAGATGTGGAACAGGAGCAATCACCCAGTGTGGGAGAGCCTGTAAATCACCCAGTTAGCTTAATAGCCTGGGCCATTATTCTAAAGCAGTGGGGCTGAAACCTAAATCCGAAGGAAAATATAGTCAATTTGTCTATACTTTACTGACTGAATGACTATGTAATGTCATGCAGCCCTGGCAATGCAGGGAGCAAGCGGAGGCAATTAGTGGGGAGGGCAAAGCTCCTTTGTTTTCTTCTCTTCCACTTTCTCCACAACTCCAGTATGGTTTCATGAGGATTGAAACACACTGCAGGAGTAAGCTCTGCCACATCTTGGAGCATTGCTCTCTACTGTCACCCTTGTCACTCAATCTCTCTGTTACTTCAACCAAACCTGGTTTGGTTGAAGAGTTAGGCCAGGTTGTCTTTCAAGACCATTCCTTCACCTCTGTAGAACCCAGTTTTAGAGAGATAGTCAAAGCACAGTTTGGAGGTTACCAAGTAACTGTCTTTGGGAACCATCAGCTTTCCCTGGGTTGTTAATGCTCTTCACTGGGCAAACATTTCTGGATGTTCAAGAGAATTAATTTTTTCGTGGAAGGAACTATGCACTTAAACTCAACTCAGCAACAAATTTCCTGATTCAAAGTGTAACATGGGCTGTGCCTGTTTAGATCTGCAGCTGGGGAAAGGCAAACCTTCATGGTTAATGACATGAGAAAGGAGGAGTACAGAAAATCTGCAGAGGCTGCACAAAATGAGCTGTCCCTCCTCCCCTGAATGCTGCTCCTGGAAAGGAACGGAAGAGGAAGGAGAAAGGTAGAGAGAGGTGTGAGAGCTGTGCCTGGGAGAGGAACCCAACCACGCTCATGGATGAAATGAAAGGGGAAGCATGAAGGAAAACACAGGCTGAAAAATGAATAGTGATGGAAAGGTCTGGGGTGAGAGGAGCTCTAAAGAGGAGGCTTGCCCCAGTATCTCGTGTGACTTACACAATCTGTTTAACAGCGATCGGTCATGTTCTTTCCCTGACACTAGCTGCAGCAGCAGCTCTGTGCTGACAGGCAGTGCAGATAAATGATTACTGACATATGCTAATTGGACAGTCTTAGACAGGACATAAGAGGAATACATCAAGGTGGTGGAAAACACATTTCTTGGTCAAAACTCTCCAACTTGTACAAGTAAATTAGCTTCAGGAAGTCACAAGCCTTCTTTCATATAAATGGTGGTTAAAAATCAACAGCTTGGCAAAAAAAAAAAACCCTCCCAAGAACAAGGCTGGGGAGAAGGGCCGAGAGGTTCTTTACAGCTGTATCTAGTGATGCCAGATATGACTTTGGCCATGTACACTCCCTGCAGGGCTTCAGTGCTTTAAGACTTTCTGGTGTTTTCTTTCCATTCCACTTGCCCATCTCTTTTTCCCTTCCTAAAATGTCCCCTAGCTCTTCACTTGAAATTTCCTTGTAATTTACACCACAAACAAAGATAACAGAATTCAAACAGGGACCCCAGAGCACAGCAGGATGCACAGATGAATTCAAGGAGATGTTTACATCCCATTGCTAGAACAAGAAATCTTCACCTTGGCTCTTATTTGGCTCAGTTCAAGGAAGTGTCACACCTGTAACCTGGCTAGATCCTCTGCTCAGCCTCAGGATGAATATTATCAATCAGGTCATTTAGAGAGATCAAGAGTGCAGGGTTTCTGGAAAGCTCTAGTTCTTAGGTTGAAAATGCTTCTTGAAACATCTGGTGTGGTTTGAATGAGTTATGGTGAGACCTGACAAAACAGCAGGCTACCAAAAGGCAGGTTTGACTGTCCTGCCTGTGTAGGGCAGTTGTGGGAATACCAGCAGAGAACAAAGGCCACCCCAGTACTAACAGGGGGATATAAAAAGATGCTTCTCATCTCACGAAGCTCATGGAAGTGCACACGTATTAGAAAATAAGCCATTAAGCCCTTATTTTGGCAAGTTCTGCCTCTTGGGGCTTATAGATGTAAAAAAATATCCTGCCCTGAAGTCCAAAAGGGGCTGATGTTTGAACATAGCCAGTATGGGACTATTTTAGGGTCTGAGTCTCGGGGGCTTCTAAGGTAAGAGCCTTGTGTCCACCTTCATTGTGTGCTGAGGGTGTTATCAGGGTACGTGGGCGAGGTGTTTGTCCATACCTTCTCCAAGTGGGGCAGGTGCCAGAAGGACTCCACCTTTGGAGGCTGTGGGTGTTTTCGCAGAAGTGTGGTGCGAGTCTCACACGCTTTGACTTTCTGTAACCAAAGTTAAAGAAGAATGAGCTGGAACAGCTGCACAGCTCTAGACATCAGGTTGGTGTCATGCGATGTAACGATACTGGGATGAACAAGACTAAAAGTCACTTTGGACTGACAATCCCCAATGCCTGATCTGGGTAGGATTTTTTTGTGTCTGTGCAGCTAATACTGAGATCTAAAACATACTGATGAGGAAAAACATGAGCAGCTGCCAGCTCTCAGGGTCTGCTTTATCAGCATCCTGGTGAGATGACCGCTGCCTGCAGGAAGCCCTGTGCTCTGAGCTAGAGCAAGGGCTCATCACTAGCTGGGGAAGTCACTTCCACCACCCCCTCCACGGGGTTGTTTCCCAGCTGTCTGGTCTGTGTTGCTCTCCTGATTAATTGCAGCTTGCAGTGCTTGATAGTCCCAGCACAAGCCAGTGCAGGTAACTGGTGAATGTTTTGGACACTGAAACCCCAAGGAGTCTGTCTGCTCTGTGGCTTAGGATGTAGGTTTGTGTTGCTTAACTCAGTAATTGGTGGCTGCAGGCTTTGGGTACTTGATGAAAGGAACTTAGTGATTAGAATCATCAGTCATTAATAGATAAGGTAGGGATGCACTTTCCAACATCCTAGACTGTGTATACATAAAGTAGCTGCTAATTAAGAACACTATTCTTGCACTTCAACAATAAAGCATAGTTTGTGATGGCAGTAAGCCCATTGAAATTGGTCATTACCATATTAACTCGACTCTTCTTTGAGCCATTAACTAATAAAACAGTCATTGGCTGCTTTTAAATGTTATTACAATATTGGTGTGTTTAACAGCACAGCGCTGCACTCTAAGAACTGCTGTGGGTGCTGGCATCAACCACACCATGTCAGAACCAGGGCTGGTGGTGGTCCTTTGAACATTTGTTGTCTGTTCTGTTGCCTTGTCCACTGCCACAGGTAACCTAAGAGGTCCCAAGGAGAGTCTGCAGGGGTCCTGGCACAAGGATGACATAAACAGCAAAGATAATTTGAAACAATTATTTGCTGCAGCAGGGCCTTTTGCTATTGTGGTGACACAAAGAGCCAATGCCTCCATTTGAATTGATACCAGGAGTTTAGTTGGACAACCTGTGACTAGAGCCATATCGATGCAGACAGATGCTTGATGATAGCTAGACAGGTCTCTCTGTGGGACGTGTTTCTAATCCTTTGAGAGGCCTTGGCCAAAGCACCCCTGTTTGGAGAGCTTGCTCAGCCTCTGTGTACATCTTCAGATACAAAAAAAACCCCAAACCCTGAACCGAAACGCTGTCCCCTTTGTCTCTAGTGCACTTTCACAGGCACGTTATCATTTGTGTATCTGGTGGCCACTCCTACAGCAGCACCCCACAGGACATGCTCTGGATGAAGCCAGGCCCCTTTGGTTGGGAAGCAGCTCATCTTTGTTAGGCTTCACCAGCTTTCTAATAGTCAGGGAGGATGTTTTCCCAGCTGAGTCCTTCTCATGGCTGGGAGAAGTCCATCCAGCAGGGAGTTATGCCCAGTGCTGTGCACAGCCAGGGAAAGCACAGCTCAAGTATCATCACCTTTTTCTTTTCTGCTCTCAGGGCTGCTGTCAGGGCTCTCTGCTGCTCCATCCACAGCTCCTTATATTTGTGTTGGAGGAGGTCAAAAAAGGGAGTGGAAGGCCTGGAAAACATTGAACAGACAACAGTATAATCTCCAAGGTTAATACCTCTCTCTGCCTCCTCATACTGATTCACATCTCTGCTCCTGGAGGGTGAGACTGGTGAGAACATGAATAAACTGTCACACCGTGAAAGGGTTTCTCTTTTCCTCAAGAAAGACTCAAACCCACACCCATTTGCAGCTACTACACCACAGGCTGCCCCCACTTGGGATGACCTGTAGCAGGACTGTGCTAGTCCTGGACTAGATGAGGAGTAAGTGCTGTCCTGAGTGATCTGAATAGGGATGAAAATGGACTCAGTGCAGATGGTCAGGTGTCTGCAGCAGGAAGGGGAGCTGAAATGCTGAGCCCTGGACTAGTGCCTCAGCTATACAGACCAGATGTATTTGCCCCTTGAAACAAGGTACTGGGGGGTATCCTGGCCAGGAGGAGACAGAGGAGCTGCAAATGACTGTGGTTCTAGAAAAAAAAGTAAAACTAATAGACAGTTCTTCTTGGCCTGTCCCATTCAGCTGCTCCAAGCTGGTTTAACTTGAAAAGCTTGTGGCAGAGCTGCAGCCTGTGATGGTTGAGCCTTGCTCCTTGCAAGTGAGGATACTTCAGCAGCCACTATGGGAGGCAGACCTGGCAGTGGCAGCAGCAGGGTTCTTGCCTTGAGGCCAGCATATCACTTAGTGCTGTGGTCCTGCTTCCTCCCCGCCACCTCCCAGAAGCAAACACTTGAAGGTAATGGTGGACCTCAATCAGTGGTTTTATTGGTCCTTGTACACCTTGCTGGGGGGGGACCTTCCCATCTCGGCATCAACCAATGACTGTGGAGCCATCACCACCACTTCTGCTCCCACCTTTCAGCTGCAGCTCCCATAACAGAAGGGCAGGGCTTTCCCTGCCTGTCTGGACCAATTGCATGACACTGGGGACTTGGGTTAACTGCTGGGCTGCTTCTAGGCCACCAGCTCCACCAGAAAGTTTTCTGCAGAGTGCCCGTGTGCCACACGGTGAGCTGGAGCTTCCTGGCTTTTGGCAGGAGTGGGTCCAGTATTGGTAGCAGCCAGCTTTTAGCAGTCTGAAGAATCTTTGACAATAGTGGAGGGCACCAGCAGTGTGTATGCAAATAGTAACTCTTCTGTTTCTTGTTCTTTCACCCCTGTGGTGACTTTTATTACTTAATTATTGCACACCACATGCTTCAAAACAGCCTAATCTACGGTCGTGTTTTCTAATGATACTAGATGTGCAATCCAGCAATATACATCCCAAGGGGGCATTCATATCAGAGGAGACATCCTTCTGCAGACCTCCTGTTTCATAGATCACATGCTGCAGGGCTTTTCAAGGCTTTGCTTACAAATCAGCTGCTCCAGACTGTTATCTGGAGACACTGGGTGCCAAAGGCAACACCTATGTTTACCCTTTGTTGTCCCCTTTTCTCTCTCTCCTTCCATTCCAGTTTGGCATTTCAAACTGATCAGAGCTGGGCAAAATAGTTACAAAGGATAAAAGATGTGGCAGACCTGTCGTCAAGTGCCTTATTGTCTGGTTGATTCTCCAGTCTCATTGCGTGGTGTAGATTTTGGTATTCCTGGCTCAAGACCATGGTGAGCCTTGCCCAGGAGCTTGTTTCCTTGTCCTGTCCCTTTGCTCTCCAAGGCAGGAGCTTTCCTGGTGTGCAGGAATAGCAGGAAGGGATGCAGGAAAACCCTGAGCCTTTGTGGTTACTGTTTGATTATTGACATTTTTTTTGTAGTAGCTGAATGTGTGTTCAGATCTCTATGGAGGTGACTTTTACCATCTCCAGTGGACCAGCCAGTTGGTGACTGATTAGTCCACAGCTGGCTTGTAAGGAAATGCTTGAAAGGACACATTTGGGTTGATGCTCTTCAGAGATCCTTCCCTGCAGTGTGATTAATCGCATTTAAGTCCTGATCCAGCAAAGTATAGAATCATGCCTGGAATGATACACGCATGATCTGCCTCTGAAATCGGTGAGAATGACTCGTGAGCTTAGTTATAGATGTCGGCACCTCTGGGGTGGTAGGAAGTGAGGCTTTGTCTGGCTTTTCCTTCCTCCTTTGAGAGAAATACTGAGGAAGTGGGGAAGAGCAGGGGATATCAAGCATCACTTTTTTCAGACTAAGTTTACTGGAGCAATTTCAGCGAGGTGGCTTTTCCTTTGGAGGTCAAATGCTGATGCCATCGGAGTGGATGGGGAATTCTGGCCCTGGTATCAGTGCCACTTGGCAGCGTGATAGGATTTCTCCCTTGTAGCTGGCCTTTGGGAAAATGTCCTCTTGTCCTGGTGTTACTTAAGGGCAGGACAAATGGCTCATATGTTCTGTTTCCTTCTGTCACCCTGCCCAGATGTCATTGCTCTGAACTGGGAAGGTTTTGCTGTTATGATCTGTGGATGCTGCAGGGAGAGTGTGGGAATCATCTGCTGAGAACGCTTACTGTGGATCAAAATCCATCTCCTTCAGAGTAACTCAGATCTCCTTGTTTTGGCACAAGCACCCTGCCACAGAAAGGGAAGGGAAAGAAGTTCTGATAGGATGTAACAAATAATTTATAATTGTGGAAAAAAATAATCAGCTGCTTCCTTTTATAGTCAAATAGTTGGAGCCACTTCTAATGTTGACATTTCCTAAATATTTTAAAGTTTATCTGTGCACACTTTTGAAACTATTATCCCTGAAACAGTTCCTGTCTCTTTAATAGGCTCTCTCTAATTTACTTTCAAGAGTCAGGGTACAGACCTATTTTCAACTGAAATGACAAGCGCCTGCTAACTTGGTTATACAATGCAGTATGCTAGTCTGCCAGAAATCTCCTGGAAAAGAAGCTGCAGCCTCCTAATAGGCTATTTCCCTGTGAAAACAATGTTTAAAAGTATAATAAAGTATTAACAATATTAAAATAAAACAGTGTAGGCCTTAAATGAGCTACAAACTAGTTAAATCTATTCTATTCAATATGAGCCTTCAGTGCTTTGCAGCTGATACCTCAGAGCTGGGATTTATCTAAAATGAAGGCACCAGGGACGTGCAAGAGAAATGGTAATTATAATTTGCAAACATTAGGCTGACACTTTTTTTGTGTATGTGTGTATAAATTCTGACAGCTGTGATTTGTGCCATGCCAAATAGTGCTCCACCGAGGTGGGAAGGGTTCCCTTTCTGGCCAGCCCTCCTCAGAGCAGCAGCTCATTAAAACTTTGGAGCAGGAGAAGTTGCCGAAAACAGGAAGGCGTCAGAACCATCTGAGGGACTTTTGGTACACGCTTGTTGAAAGGTGTTTGAGAAGGGAGCCTTGGGTCTGACAAACTGGAATTTTAGTACGCCTCTCCGTTCACAGTGGGGCAAAATAATTGGTCATCAGTGACTACTAATTTGGTTTAGTAGCCAGAGGCGGTTTTTTTTCTTCCCAGAAAATCAATGACAGTGCCGAGGTCTGTTCAACGTGATTCAGCTCAAGACGGGTCCTCATTTAGCTCTTGATGCTTCTTCCACTGGAGACAGCTATTTTGTTAAAATGAAATTAAAATCTATCTATAACACTCGGCTCAGGGAGCGGTACCTGTCAATGCCATGCTGCTCTTGAGGTTTCAAGGTTGTCAGTCTCCACTCAAACTTATTTTCAAAGGCTTCTATATCAACTGGAAAAAAAAAGTACTTGGCAAAAGTGAATACAAAGGGCTTTGCTCAGGAAGGGGATTTATACCAGCTTAAAAGGTGCAATCAATTTGATTGCTAAGTTGTGTACTAAAAGGGTAAAAACTTGCCTTATGACTGTCTTTTTCTTGCAGAACTCGAAAGCACAGGGGCTTGTAAATATTTTAGCCCACACTTCAGCCCTCGGATTTTCCAGGTGGGTCCCCAGCCGGTGCAGGCAGCTCCTGCAGCACTCTTCCCTCTGCTGCTCAGGACCCCTTCGGTGGGGAGCGGGGCGAGGGAGCAGAGGATGCTTGCACAGGCAGCGACTCCCCGGTGGCTGTGCAGCTGTTTGGGCTGTGCTGAGAACACTGCTCTAATTTCAGTGGCAGCAGGATCTGGCCCTACATGGGTGTTTATGAAACGGATAAATCAAGTAATTTTTTTTTTACAGTTGTGATATTAAAACTGTTGTAACACCACTGCTTATCCTGAAACTTTAGCCCTTTCTTGAAAGGTTAATGAAGTTTCAGAAGGGTTTAGTCCTTGCTCGTGTCCTTTCATCTAGGATGATGTGCTTTTGCACAGTCGGGATCTGTCTTTAGGGTCTTCAGTCCACAGGGAAGACAGCTGCAGGGCCACCACCTTTGTATTCCTTTCTCGTGTGCTTGATGGGAAGGATTTGTGCTGTGGTGGTAGTATCCATGTGGAGTTCTGGGTCAGCCAAACCAGCTCCCACCAGCTCAGATTGTTTTCTTATTGGGAACTAGTTTAGTCTCCAGCATCTCTGGATTGTGGGGCTCTTCAGTGATAGTGCAGAGTAACTTCAGCAGATAAAGCACAAGCTGGGGTGAGCGATTCTGCTCGGGCCCTTGGGGTACCACCAAAGCAGACAGTAAGGCAGTAATGCTTGGGTCCCTCTGCCCTGATAGGGGGCTGATAGCACAGGAAAACTCTGATTACAGCTCCCTTGCACAGCTATATTTTCTCCTTCCTCCCTCGTTACTGATGGGCTGGAGCTAGCAATCTATCTACCGTTAATTTGTCTCTGTGTAACCCAGCAGGAATCTGGGGTATGATTACAGCTCTGGCCCTTGTGCGAGAGCCGGCACGGCCCCGGCATCCCCCTGCAAACTGCCTGCCTCTGCCTTGTCTTAATTGTTCCCCTTTGGCCGGTGGACCTGTCTCTTCTAACAAGGGCAGCGAGGAGGGCCGAGGTAATTGAAGCACTTAGCCACACTCCCAAGCATCGCCTCCTGCAGCTAATTAGGAAAGAGGGCCGCTGGGCTCTTCGTTATTTCTTTTAATTGTTTGTGGGTTTTGCATAACGGTGAATGGCAGAAGAGGGATGTGCAGTTAGGGGTGAATTCTTGACTTTGAAATTTGTATAAAAGGTCACTTACAATTTGTTAACGCTTTCAGGAGAGGGAATTCAATTAGCGGCTCCGGAGGTCCCGGCACACAGCGTACGGGGGTGTTTGTAAGGGGAGGGAGAGATGGCAGAACAAGCAGGGTGTGAGTGTAAAGGCTCTTCATTTTCCTCAGAAGCTTGTGAACTACACAGTGAAGTTACAGTCCCCCTTACAGCTTTATGGTCCTCTAAATAGGTCCTGGCAATAAACCCATGGAGAGGCTGGAAAGATCATTTTTAAATGATCTCCACTTGTCCTCAGTTTCCATTAACCACTGAAGAAAATAACAGGGGGGGAAAAAATGGTAGAAAACACACAGGGACCAATTTGTGGTTTGTTTTTTTTTCCTCCCCCAGTTTTTTTTGGCTGGCAAATCTCAGTTGAAGTAGTGGGTCTTCCACCTGTGTGGCAGCTGCAGGATCTGTGCCATCAAAGCACAGATTACTCTGAATTTCTGAAGCTTCTTTACAATCCTTGTAATTTGGATGAGGAAATAGAAATTATTTCACTGTGGGCAGCCAATGAGGTAGTGGCTTCTTCTAAGTGTCAGAGGATCTGTTATTTTGCTCAGAGGGCTCGTATGTATAGAACAGTAAAAAGAATAAAATCCATTGTAAACACGCACTTTAAAAGATTTATCAGATGCTCATAGCTGTACTTAGGAGTACACATGGTTACAAGAGCACCAATTTGCTTTACTACTCCCTCCCAGGCCAAGAGTGAGATGTATACTTGCAACAGTCCTAAATGCACACATGGAAACACATGGCTTATAGTGAAGATACCAAGCCACATCTTACCCATAACTGTCTTCACAGGCTGGAAGCTTGTGCGTTAGTATTGATTTTTTGGCTTGGAGATATCCTTAGGCTGACTTAATTGAAGATTAGATTTGCCTTCGACACATTTGTCTACTGACTGGAAATCTGCTGTTACCCTCTGAGAAACTCAAGTGGGACATGATTATGGGACAGAACTATTCTGCCTGGAGGTCTCAATCCGTGTCTGACAGTGAGCAGTGCTCAGTCCACAGTCATCAGCAAATGCAAAGCATCCTGATGAGTAAAAAACCAATCCAACAACAGACAATTCCCCCCCAACCAAAATAAAAAACCCAAATCCCACAACACTGAGTGAAACAAAGCAAAGAACAAGGTCTTCCCCTTGACTTCCATCCCATGCTCGGATCTCTCTGGCTGGGTGGGAACATGACTCCATTTGAAAGGAAAAGATGACAACGAGGGGAGAAAAGCTTTGCTTTCACAGAAAGGATTCGGTGGTTATTTCCCCCAACCCCGGTTTTCATTGCATAGACTGCAAAAGCAGAAGTTTGCAAAGGGAAAAAGTCCACTTGAGGCAAGAGGTAGTTTTAGATGGTTAAAGTTTTGGAAGAACTTTTTCAGCCAGCTGTAATGAATGGAGATAAACCCCCTGACAACTGCTGGTCTGTGTGAGGGAGTAAATTACTCTCGTACTCAGTGTAACACAATTGGTCATAAGGGATCTAAATCTCTGTTCTTTAGATCTTTTTTCCTCCCAGCTCTGTGGCTGAGGTACAGGACCTGAACCTTGTGCCAAACCAAGACTTTGCTGTTTATTTCCTCTTACGCTGGGAGCCTGAAGTGGTCAGAAACTGTCACAACTCAAGTAAATAACTACACTAAAGGAGAACCACTCTCTTCATGGTGCACTTGGGGTTTTTTGAAGGGGGAAGAGGTCTTTTTGCCCAGGCAGATGCTGCAGCCACCCAGGCACAAGGCAGCACGATCCAGGCAGATGTGGCTGGGAGCTCTTCAGTAGGTCGCTGATGTACACGCGGCGATGCGAGCACGTACCCAGCCTGGACTGTCTCCAGGAGAAGAAAATTATTCTTGAAATAGAAATTCTTATCTTAGCAATGTGAGAAAGGTGGCAGAGGCACAAAGTGCCTTTCGCTGTGCAACTGGATAGGATATGCAATTATCTGAACTGATGGGAGTCTTACATTTTATTTTATTTTTTTTTAAACTTGGTTGCATTTCTGTGGTGCCTTCAGCCTGACAGTGATTCCAGTCACTGTGTAACACTTTTACAGTTTGTTTTGTCAGTGTTCAGATTTAAACAACCCCCACACTTTTGTTTTCCCCAGTCTTTTGGATTTCTGTGGCTTTACGCTCTGTATTTACTTGGCTGTTGGTGATAGAGGATCAGATGTGGGCTTGCTGTAATATTCATCTTGCCTGTCCAGCTTTTCCTGGTGGGGTCTTTCCAGGAACACCCTTTGCCCTTCAGTACTGTTTCTCTGATGTATCTTTGCAGCTGGTTTATTGCTAGATTAGCTTTGCTTTTTGTTTGTTCTTTTTTTTTTTTTTTTCCCAGGGCCATGTATTAGTCATCTGAAGTGTTCTTTAAGCATCTCAAAAATAAACCTACCAGTGCACCCTGTGTGCCAAAGAGATGCAGGAAATATCTCAGCAGCTTTCTAAACTTTGTTCTGGCTGTGTGCAAACATCATGAACACTTTCAGAGGAAAGGCCACTTGCAAAGCAGAAGCATGAGCACTGAAACCTCCCTTCTCAGGGAAGGTGAAAGATGAGGACAGAGCAGTGTTAGCCAGGAAGCTGCAGGGATAGCCAAGGTAACAGCTGAGCTGCTAAAGGCCAGTGAGACAATCATCAACAGAGCGTTAGGACAATTGCAAATGATACAAAGAAAAGAGGAGGGACTGGATAACTGATGTCCTTGGCCAATTTTAACAGTATGAAGAAGAGAGATCGTGGTGGGCAAATGCTTTAGAGATGTGAGTTTGCTGCAGGAACATGGTGGAAGCAGCTGCCAAAGGATTAATACCAGTTTTAGAGAATGAGAGGTGAAATGGTAGGGAGGAGATGAAGTTAGAAGAAAAAAGGGATGTAAAATTCAGGAAAGGGATGGTTGAAGAGAAGGCAGACGGTAGGGGGGACCCGGCAGGAGATGTGGGGATGACAGAGTGCCAGGGAAATCCTGCCAGCACACCCAAGGTCAGCCCAACCTACAGGCCAACTGCCAAGTGGATGGCAGCACGTTGGAGGCAGGGTTGTGGCCATGCAGGGTTTGAAGGAGGTACAGGTGTAGGATGGCACGTCTGTGCAGTCCTTGTGTCCAGGAATATGTTCTGGGACAGTGTGCAGAATTAGGAAACTTGCACGACTAAGAGGCAAATGAAAGCTTTTTTCTAAAAGCAGCCCTGGGAACGCTGGACAGTGTGTTCTTGCTGAGGATGTGCCCTGCACTCCTGGGGAGAAAACTTGTGCTTGGGGTACCAACTGTGTGCTGATGTGTTCTGGCTTCAGCCTCCTTGTGCGACCTTGTGCAAATCAATATAATCTGAATCTAGCTGTAGGAGGCATCTGTGTCTTTGTGCTTCCTTCTAGTTCCGAAATGATAACTTAATGTCTGCTAATTTCAGTGCATAGTGAACTTCAGTCAGAAAAGGTGTGGTTAGGAGGATAAATGTGGGTCTGGACATCTGGGGTTTCCAAATGCACCTTGAATAACAAGCTGTATTGACACCAGTGAAGATCCTGGAGGTCTTCAGAGACCCTCTGTGTCTTCAGATCTCCAGTATCATCAAAACCCAGCCCACCCAGTGCCCTGCATCCTCCCTCTTGTTAAACAAGGTCATTACACAGAGCATGGGGGTTGAATACACCTGCCAGAAGCACTGTGGCGTGGGGTTATTTTAAATCAAAGGACCTAGGACTCAGGTCCAGGAGGACAATAACCCTAATCTGCACATATCTTACAGCTATGTAATGTGTTGTGCACAAAGCACGTGGATGGGGGATGGCTTTATCTCTGGGAGGGGAGGTATTACTAATGATGGGCATTTTCCTTGAAAGAAAACCTGTAGGTTTGTTCGTGGTGGGGCTGAGGGCTGGGGCAAGTGAAGCTGAGCATGTACTCACAGTAGCGTGGTCAGCACACCAGTGCCTGCGCTCGGAGGACATGTGGTCTCTTGCAAGTTCTGGCTTGCATAAGGCAGCTTTTGTAGAGACCAGAAGCCGGAGCATGGATTGGGGAAACCTGACTGGAGGATGCCCCGTGGGGGATGCTGGGACCCCACTACATCCTCGTTACCGCTGACCTTGGCACGAGCGCTGCCTGCTGATGGATCGGCTATGGAGCTGGACAAGACCCTGGGGAACCACTGTATTATCTATTATCGTCCCATCAGTGCCTCCCCTGACCCCTCCCAGCTCCGAATGCCACAGGCATCAGGGAGGGAATAAATCTCTGTCTGATACTGAGAGAGAGAAGGGAGCAAGAGCAGGAAAAAGGAGAAATGAAAAATGTCCTTTTTACGACTCTCACAACAAAGCTGGCCACATGATTCGTAGCAAACATTTCTCTGGGAAAAGGGAGGGAGAGAACGGGGAAGGGGGAAATCAGCAAAAAAGCAGAGCTGCTTTTCTCCCCTGGAAGATGCCCATGGGGAATTAACAGAGGGCTATGGGTGACCTTTGAAGGTAGATACCCCAGGAAAGAAGAGAGGCCTTAAAGCTTCAGAAATCTCACTCTGGTGTCTGGTGCTGCCTTGTGAAATGCTCCATCCAGCACACATCCACCATGAACAGGAAGTAGAGGCAGGAGTGATCTGCTGTGCTGGAGGGAGCAGCAGGACCAGGGTGTGATTAATAAGGCACTAATAGCAACCAGAGCACTTGTATTCATTTCTACTTGGGATCATCCAGGAGAGCTCGTACTTGTGAGCCTGGGGGTACCTCCTGACCTTGGTGTCTTTAGGAGACAGAAGCCTTTAGCAGTGCAGCCCAGGGCCTGAGAAGAGACTGGAGGTATATTGCCAGGGTTTGAGAAGCCCACTGACAGCTGCAAGATCACACAGAGGTCCTGGGGCAGATGCTGATTTGTTTGGGCTTTATAACCCCCTGTGTTGCTGTTCCCGGGGAGGCAGCCCAGCCCCAAGGCTGTGAGCTGGCACCAGATGCAATTCCAGCTGTGCAGAAGGGCTGTGGGTGCAGACTGGGATGGTTGGCATTGGTGTTCTGGGGATTGTCCCTGAGCATCACCAGCACCGGGCAGGGTGGCCGCAGCCACTTCTATGCCCATGGAAAGGCACCTTTGTTCTCTGGCCTTCTCATCTGTGCTGTTCCTTGGGCTAGTGAATGCCATGCAGGCTCTGTTCTTGCTGGAAAACTTCACTGCACTTAAGATGTTTATCAAAGTGGATATTTGTAAAGACTTTTGTCTTTAGACAAAAGACATACATTTAGACAAAGACCATATGCCATCCTCTTCTTCTGTCCCCAGGCAAGCCTGTATCTTAGCTGTGAGTGCCTTCCCAATTAGCAGCACCAAGAACATAGTTGTATGGGGGTCAGAGTCTGAAAACAGAAGCAACTTAAACCCATTGCCCACCAAGTCGTGTTTAACAGGGCAGGTCCCCCTGAACCTGGCTAGCTGTGACTGGGGACAGACTTGGGCTGGGGAGTGCTCATCAAAGCTGGTATCTTTAATGTGCCAGTCATGGAAAAGTGTGTTAAATTCCAGCTTTTACCGAAATGGCTGTAACAACTCCTTGGTAATCCCAGTAATTTGATTTTTGTCTATAACATGCTTTTAAAGTAAGGGAATAAATACAATCAGTCTGCATAAAAGGTAGCTATTAAGGAGCAGGCAAGTTGTACAATAATAACTTTAAATTAAAAGCCCTTTCCCACCACTCCTGCTGTTGTGGGGTCTGCAGATTTTCCTTAAAACTTTTGAAACGTGCCTAGACTTCTCACAGGCAGCCATTTAACCTCCGTTTACAAAGAAATAAAGCAAAATTGATGTTGATTTTGGTCTACATTGGGGGATACTTTTGCAGCATAAAAGCCCTTTTGCCTGCAATTTGCAGAGCAGCCCTGTCACATTGCTGAGGGCTGATACTGATAAAGATAAAGCTTTATAGCTGGGGCATTTGCAGCTAACAGCAAGCTAATGCTACATTTTCATTTTGATGCAATTAATGTTAATGTCTGCTACGAAAATTGTCATTAAATACCATTTTAAAATCCATTCAATTTGCATACGCAAAGCCCATTTACTATCACGTAAAATATACGGTGCCGTTCATCATGTCTTTTCCTCTAGAATTTGTAGCTGTTATTTTCTGGTAGTGATTATTATCCAGCTCTTAAAATGAAACCTAATGTCTGGTCCAGACCTGCACAGAGCAAGAAAACCCTCTGTGTTCCAGCAGCAGCAGGGCTGCTTCAGACCCCCTTTCAGAGGCTTTGAGCACTTGTTTGTGCTGGACTCTGGCTCTTCTGGACTGCTATGCTCGCCAGCCTTCCTCACGCTCCCACGGAGGACAGGCAGTGGAAGTACCTAGAAGTGGGGCTAAGGTGCTGCTCTGGTTTGGGCTGCACTGTGCTCGGTTGCTGGCTGGGGTTAAGCCACGACAAGTGCCAATGTTTTTCCCCCTGCAGACTCCCTGTGGCACAATTCCCCGTGAGAAACCACAACGTGTTCCTCGGAGTTAAGGATTTGGCATTGAACAAGTTTTTTAAGAGGTTCCAAGCCCTTAGTGCCACAGGTGAAATGGGAACGTGTTGTGGCATCTGGACTAGATTTAGGTAGTTGATTATCTGACATCACAGGGGGTGATGCTGTGGCTCAGCTGCAGCATGTCCAGGTTCGGGATGTTTCTGTTCTGGGGACTGTGCTGACTGAGAGGTGTGAGGGAGATGAGGATGTGAGGGTAGGAAGGGATAATGTCAGGCTGAGAAGGGCCCCAGGCATTCCGCCCTTACCGTGTTTTGATGCCATACGTGAAGTCCGTGGGTACTTTAGGAAGACCTCTTTTGAAGTGACTGTGTGTGTCATCTTTGCACTTAATGTCCTTGGCCTTGTAGTACAAGTTAAATTCATGGGCTGTGGTATAACCAGCCTTCACAGCACCTCGGTTCATGGTGACAAAGTCTCGGGGCATCTTCTGAACACAATCAGTCCTGGGCTTTACTGTGTTCCAGTGGCCTATTGCTGGAGATGGAAGGAAACATGAGAGGCAAAGAGAAAGATCAGGCATCCTGGGTGACTCCTGTCTGGGGAGGCAGGCTGAGGTTTGTGCGCTGTGCACAAGGGCTGTGCGCGGCTTGTGTGCATTTGGATGTGGCTTCACTGTGAACTCTGTAACCTATCCCACTGCATTTCATACGGGGACATCTCCCATCTGAATTGGATGTCTCCTCATGCTCCACTCCGGCTGATTTCCCTGAGAGCACAAAGTAGGAGCTCTAGCAGATGTATGAATGTGACCATGTGCAGCACTCTTTGCAGGTGCCATACCCCTCTCTGCTTGTGCTCTGTGTGATCTTATGAAAACTTCTCATGATAGAGAAACCTTACTAGTCACCAAGCAATTTGGGTGATATTCATGGAAGTGGGTGGATGCTGGAGCTCTTCACCTCCATGTTGATGTCATGTATTTGAAGAGCACGAGGAAGAAGAGGAGATTCCCTACTAGCATTAGGACTTTGTTGCTAATCCATATTTTTAGTAGTGTTGTCGTACCTTCAGGGACTCCTCCATCTGTCCCGTGGATGTACTGCCCATAGGAAAAATCAAAGCCTGGCAGCGGGTATCGGTTTCTCTGGGGCTTCCCCAGCTCTGCCTGTGGAAGAGTAAAGTTAAAGGACAAGAATAAAGATCTTTCCTGATAAGCTAAAGGCCCTGAAAATAAAAAAAATTGTTAACAGGACATGGCCACAAGCACCAGGAGTGGTTGTGGCTTGAGTTTGAATCCCAGCCACACTGTAAAAGGAGAACTCGCAGCCATGAGGCTTTGCCAGAGCCGAAGTCTGAGGGATGCTGAATTTCACACAAGTTTGTACCCAAGTTAAAAAGTGACCTAGCCTTGCTGGAAATAGGGATCCTGGCTCTATAGATGTGGACCTGAAATCTCCTTGTCTGGCTCATCTCTCCTTTGGCTAGGATGCCCAGAGGTGTGGTATCTGCTGACGAGACTGCAGATTGTCTCAACTCTCCTTTGAGTTATTTCATTTCCAAGCTGTGTATCCTCCTAGAAAGCTGGTGTGAACTTCCCCAAGCACAACCACATTGCCACCTCTGCCTGAGAATAATCAAGACACAAGACATGTTGCAGGGGGAGGATAAGGGGCGTGAAGGAGTAGTCGTCTGGGGTTTATAGCACAGAAGAGAACTTGAGCTCAATAACCTCACTTCTATTTAGTTTTAAAATGAACTCTTCCCCAGCCCATGTGTGTCCCAGCCTGGTGGTGTCTGGGATTAACTGACCTCCCCTCACCCCTTTGTCTCTACCCTCCCATCTCCATGGTGAAGTCACTGCAGGATGTGTCTTGAAACCTTATTGCTGCTTCAAAGGGAGGTGGTGGAGAAGGGGAGGGTGACAGCCTGGCAGCCTGGGTCCATGCGCTCCTGCTAGGGCAAGCTGGAGCAGGGTCAGGCAACAAATCCCCTGGAGACCTGAGGCATGGTGTGGGTGCTTTGGGACAGGTTATTTTTCCATAGGAAGGGTGTTGGAGGAGCTGGAGAGTTGTGAACATTGACAGGTCTTGTTGGGAGAATGAAAGCACTGAAATCCTACTCTAATTGCTTCCCTCGGGTGAATCATTGAACACTAGCATTGAGATGACCATTATTACACTCCAGAGTGAACACTTAGGGGTCAGGAGGTGCTGAATCAAATGCAGCCATTTCTGCAGGGATGAAGTGGAAAGAGTGAGACTGAAAATAAGATACCTCCAGCTTGCCACTCTGGCAAGTTGAGGCTATACAGCAGTTAGGAGACACAGTTTACTGGAGATGCTTTTTTAGGGACATCAAGCAACCCCAAATTTACATGCTGCTCCCAGCCAGCACTGTGCAAACTCTAGGCAGGGTCTTGCAGTAGCCATGGCTCTCCTGTACACTGCCAGCCTGGTGGCCCCTTTCCAGCGTGCCGTTAAAGGGTACTCACCAAGTGTGCACGATGCTGCGGAGCAGCTTGAGCTGTTCTGCATCACCCCCAGCTAAGGCAAAGCTCTTGCTGAGCTTATTTTGCCTGGAGAGTGAGGGTTGTCAACCCCTGGCCAGAACAAGCACCTTTCCAGAGGGCTCTGTGTTGAGGTGTCCAGAACTTGCACAGAATTCCTCTATCTTTTTTGCCAGGAGCTGTTTGTGCATTCAGTTGGGAGTTTCTCAGCTCCCACCTCTATCCGTAGCTACACGTAGTGGCTGTGGCTCATCTGTGTGTCCCAAGGGTGATTTTGGCTTTGCCAGTTTGTGGTCACTGGGCCTACAAGCCCATACAGTGATGGTTTCAGGTAAATCCAGGTTTCTCAGGTGTGGGAGGGAGGTGCTTCGATTTGCTCCTGTTAAACCCACGCACTCGTGGTGCTATAAAGCAGGTCTGGTGTTCCCGTGACTCTCAGGTGCACAAGTTCACAAAATGAATTTCCTGGACTTGCTAAGATCCTTTGATAGACTCAAAAACCCCACCAGGCTCCTGGCCTTGTGTGAAGCTCCAAAACCTGTATTGCAAACAGACCTTTTTGGAAGGAGTGGACTCAGCTACCTGATAGAGCCTGTATGTTACATGGCTGTGTTCCCCTAGCTGCAAACCTCTGCCAGAGGAAGAGACTGTCCTTTGAAGTATCACAGCAGTGCTAAGCCACAGGTGAGTGCTGTGTGAGAGGCAGGGAGCTCACACAAAGCCTATAAAGCAGTGCCAGAGATGATAAAGTAGCTTTCATTGCTGATCTGTCTCTCCTGTATTTACAGGCATTTGTACGCTAGCTATTTTTAGAGTAGCTGTTGCTGATGTACAAGGGAAATAGTCTAATGTTCCTCAGATGCACGAGAAAAAGGCTTTCTCCAGAAATCATGTTCTGATACCAGATCAGCTAAGTGAGGTCAGAAATCTATGATGGTGGACATGTGGCAGATGGGAGAAAATGTCTGAGAAACTGCAGGAAAGGAGAAAGGTTTGTAACCTGTGGCAAAGCTGCTTTCAGACCTTTGGATGGAGAACGCTGTAGAACAGGAGAAATTACAGGATTTAAAGATTCCTTTTTGTAGAGCACCTGAATTTATCACAGTTGGGTGTTTACTCCATCTCAAAACGAGTGCACGCTGTTTCCTTTTATGATCGGGTGGCATTTTGCAGTCACTTTGCACTGAATAAATAAATCTGAAGGTGCTGGATAATTAATTGAAAATAAATCTGGTCCAATATGTTGAACACAGAAGGAACCTGTGCCTGAAGAAAATCAGCAGACTCGGAGGACACCGCTTGCCTGACATCTTTTACCCACAAAAGCAAGGAAGGGGAAGGAGGTAGCAGGAATGACTCTTGTTCAGCATAATCCAAGATTACAGCCTTTCTCATTCATAAATCAGCAAAATGCTGTTGCAACCTAATGGTCTGGTTTCATTGGCTTGTCCTGGGGCATTGTAGGTGTGTCATAAAGAGGTGGGGAAAGCGAGCCAAAGTTGATGAGGAAGGTCCTTTTTAATTCCCCAGCACCAGTTCCTGTGTTCAGGTTTAGTCTGTCACAAAGCTGCTTGGCTGGAATACAGATCTGTCTGACAGCTGTGCCCATCAGCAGACAACTTCATTAAACCTCATTAAGATGTCATTTCTCTGCCTTATTTCCCACCTCTTGGCTCTAATTAAAACCGTCTCTCTCCGCATCCCAGGCGGTCCTAATTTTCTCTGGGTACCTTCTGCAAGTTTTCTCCCTTTATGACTTCAGTGAGGGAAAATCAAGCATCTTAAATACTGTTTATCCAGCCCGTTCAGAAAAGGCAACTCTAGACTGCTTCCTGAAGCATTCCCAGAACATCCTGCAGAGATCATCAGCTCCTGCACAGATCATCACCTCCTCCCAGGGCTGTGAGAGGTGTCTGCGGAGGCTCTGTTTGTACTCTCAAACTGTCTTTAAGGACTCAGCTAATGCAGCCTTTCCCCTTGGGCATGATAATTTTCCTGGTTGAACGAGGTGTGTCTGAACTGGGTTTGGAGGATGCCATGCTCAGACTGCCTGTAGCACAGTGGTGGGGGTGTTTGATCAGTGGGGATACCCTGGTTGGCTGATGAATGAGCGGTGTTGAGTGTGTTGGGCTCCCTGGCCTTTGTCAAGTAATTTCTGATTTGTACAGCCCCGGGTTTGAGCCCTGGATTTGTGTTTGAGTGTCTAATGGTGCTGGAAAATCTTTACCGTGAAGGAAAACAGGGAAATGTGTCTGTTTGTAAGAGGTGGGTGTGTTGCGAAGGTGTAAGAAAGTACAAAACTTTTAAGGATTCCGGGTTGTGTTGCAAGACTTATTTGTGTTTCACCCCCTGGTATTTATGGCCCATCAACACATGTAGTTGCATCAACTTTCCAAAGACCACTGAGACTGAGAGGGGTGGGAGATGTGTCTGTGCCAGGAGGTGCAGCGAGGGATGGAGGCATGGGTTTTTAATCCCTGCATCTGAGGTACCCCTTTGCTGGGAGGGGATGCTGAGCAAATCCATGAATCCTCTCTGCTCCAGCTCAGCTGGGGCTGCCCAATCCCTGCCTGCAAATCCCCCACCGGTGCATTTTCAGCCTGCCAGGCCCTGCTTCCTTCCCTACCTTCTGTTCCCCCTTTCATTACACCCCCTTGTACAGTAAAGCCTCCCGTCACGCTGCCATTACTATTATTATTGCAGATTTACTGCACTTGCAGAGTGAAGTGATTGCAGTGACAAGGCCCAGCATTTTTCCCTCCTTCCCCCTGCGACAGCTTGAAATCAAGCCCTTCATTTGCATTTACATGATCTTGCTGTGCAGCTTATGAGATCGGGAGATTTATTTGCTACTTAGCTTGATGTTTGATTACACTCTAAGAAGGCAGTGAGCTACAAAGTGCAGGGATACATCAGAACTGAGCTACTGAAAGCCTCTGGGGGACAGTAACTCAACATCAGGTTTAGGTAGATGAGAAAGGGAATGTTCAGTGTTTTGAGAGAGGCAAATTTGATGAGATTTTTTTTTGTTTAAAGGTGGAGGGGGAAAAAAAACTTACTTTCCCTCACTTACAGAAAATGGTTGGAAAAACAAGAATGTCATTATAAAAACACACCTGAAAAATCTGGATTTGGTAGTGCAGGAGAGATCTTAGCAGGGGCTGGTGGCTGCTGGGCTGCCTGTCGCTGTTTGTGACTTCTGCTCCCAAGAAGATTATTAATAAATTGGCAATTATCTTCATAGACTTTCATCATCATTAAAGGTCAAAGCCAAAGGAAGTTTTGCTTGATCAAGGACCACAAAATCCATCCCTGATTTATTAAGCTTCCAAACATGCCACTGAGTATTAATCCTTCTGTAACAGTGGGAAAACTGAGGCAGGTAATTGGTGTGCCCATGGAGGACAGCAAAGGGAATGGAGTTTAGACTGGGGAGAGAAGTGGGCTGATGCCAGTACTCTAGTGTCCAGAGTGGGACACCAAATTATTAGTGTCCCACAGTGGTGTTGAGAGTCTTCTGGAGAAAAGGGTGATGGATGGGCAAACTGCTGCCCTTGGAGCCAGGGATGATAAGGCTCAGGGATCTCACTGGGGGTTTAACTCCTATCATTATAAATACTCCGGATAGGGTAGAGATGCTTCTAACCCAGAATGTCTACACAGAATCTGCACTAATTTGTGCTCCTGACTGACTTGCGCTAGGAGCTGTAGCCTTATTAGATACAAACCTTTGAGTGTCAGGTCTAAATTGGAAAGATTTTTCCCTTCTAGACATGCTATTTTATGTAGAGCCTGCAGCAGAGCACTGTGAGGATGGGTGGGATGCAGATGTGCCCCTCACTGGGCTAGATATGGCAGGTAGATAAGGTAGTTGGCTCTTCCAGCCCAGGGTTCTACCTGCTTAACCCCAAGCACCAGCCTGCCCCTTTCCATCTTTGCTCATGGCAGGGTCGTGATGCCAGGAACCAAGAGCCACGCACGTGGGTCCCCAGCGCAAACCCGTATCGAGGGAAAGCCACCCGCTGCCTGGTACAGTAGCTTTGCATGAGAACTGTTTGTACTCCGCTTTTAGTCTTGAAAATTGCCATGAGATATGCTATTACAATTAATCATTAAAGACTTAAGAAAGAGTATACCCCATTACATAAAAGACTCTAGCGATGATCTTTATCCAACTTGTAAAATGGGCAGACTTGATGCGACTGAATAATTTGCTCTCATCTGCACAAAATCATGAATGCAAGTCATACTTTGAGCCTGAAGTGAACACTGCGAGACCAGCCTATAATTACCAAAACAGAAAAAAAGAACAGCGTTTTCTAATGAATGACAAGCCACTAGGTGGAAATCTAATTTGGTCTAATTAAGCAGCCTTTGTGAGGATTTGTCTGTAGATGAAAAGAGGGAGCCAAAGAGATCTAAATGCAAATGAACTCCATCATTTTGGTTTTAAAGGGCCAGACAGATATGAAAGTATTTGTGTACACAGTACTTCATTTGTCTTCATGGGTGTATTCACCTTCTAGTTTTCTGTTAAAAAAATCCTGTTTGCCCCCAAATTCTGGGACTCTGAACACTAGTCAGTCTTTAATGAGTTAGAAGATAACGTGCTGTTAGAGGGACAATTTTAGCAGTAGGGTATCTCAACTGTTAAAATTGCCCCTCTCCATAACAGGGCTGCTTCTTTCTGCTGCTTGAAAATGGTTTTGGGGAAAAAAAGGATGCTCTTTGCTATAGAGTCAGATTCCAAGGCTGTTGGTGTGTGGCACCATATAACTCTTGGGTCTTTAGGGGCACCTGCTGGACCCTGAGCTCCTCCTCGGTGCCTCTGTGTCAGTATGAATTACTTCAGCATTGATAAATCACCAACACCTTGCCCAGTTGTGCTATTTCTGCTGATTCTGCCGACAGGCTGAACGCTGGGAGCAGGCAGCCCAGGTACAGCCCCAAAGGCTGAGATTCACTGAGGTGTTTGACTATAATTGAGATGGAAAAACTGAAAATTATCTTCTCCTGCTCTATTAAATCTGCTCCTGACTTTAAGATAAATCTGTGTCTGTGTTCGGTTTCTTGCCAGCATTGAAGGTCAAAGCAGTGTACACATTTCTGTAGTGAGTGTCACAGCTTGTGAAGTTCACATCCTACACTTGCTGGCAAGCCCTGAAGAAGCAGCGTGGTCTGCAGTCCTAAGACAAAGCCCCTGGCAGGAAGGATGGGTTATTCAGCCTCAATGCAGATGGGGGCTTTTTACAGCTCCCGCTAGACTGAGGTCTTACCTCTATGGGATATTTCTTGAGCTCCAACCACCATTCACCTCAAGAGACAGAAAAGGTCTGTGAGTGATTTGAGGACAGGGGGGGACACGGGCAGAGAGGCTTGGTACAGCGTGGGGTGGCTCTGGAGCAGCTGAAGGGAGAGAGACAAGATGTCTCTTGTTCTGAACCCTCGTTCTCCCTATAGGCAGTGTCGGGGGGAAATGGAGGTGTGTATGAACAGATCAGGGTGGGGAAATCTGTGGAATAGTCCTGTCTTTGATATGGCAGCAGTTCTGGGAGCTTTGGGGAGAGAGTGGGTGCAGAGCACCTTGGTTTAAAAAAAAAAAAAGCTCTTTTACCATCTTTGCATTTGACTCTCCGGGGAGATGTGGGGCTTCCAGAGTAGCTGGAAAGGGTGTAGTGGGGTTGTCATTTCCCAGAGAATCACAGCCTTAGGGATACCTGCTGTGCTGCAACCCCTGAAGCCAAATTCTGCCAGAGAGTGCTCAGTGTCTGTTGGCTTCAGTGGGAGCTGAGAGCAGGATGTGGATAATTTGAGAATGAGAGAATATTAAAAAAAAAAAAGTTTCCATTCCCTTCCAGCAGTTATGACCTTTTCTGTGTTTCATCCTTAGTAATATCTGTTCTATAAACCTCCCCATCTGCTACTTCAAGAAAAATCCCCTTATGTTCTCGAGGCCAGATGTTGTCCCAGATTATGTCCAGCACAACTCAACTTAGTGAAGCTGCTGTTTAGAGGGTGTAACTGGCTGCTGGCTCCTTCAACTCCATACAGGCAGTTTTAATTCTCTCCTCCTGAATTTCTTTGGGCCCTATGGAACACATTAGGCTAAGTGCTGTCAGTGTAGTGTCCATATTAGCCCCAGTGACAGTAAAGGAGTTGAATGCAAGTGAGAATTTGACTGTGGGTCTTTGTGAACAAACTGAGTACGGCCACGTTCCCCATATAGCAAAACAGGTTCCACTGTGGCCCGGAATCCATCTGATTCTTAGGGTCAGACTCAATCCCTGCCTGCAAATGAGACACTGGCTGCCTTGAGATCTTCCTGTTACTTCGCAGCAGAATTAGCCTGAAGTCAATACTCTTGTGGTACATCCTAGAACAAGATATTCAGATATTTCAGATGAACAGAGAACTTGTTAAATTTGGGCAAACCTCTGGTTCGGGAGCTTCTCAGCTCTCACTGAAGGAGAAACTGTAATCTCTGATCACAGATACTGGAATTTACCAACTTCAGTCACCTTGTGTACAGAATAATCTCCATTTTCATCAGAGAATAGATAAAGTTTTTGCTGTTAAAAAAGGATGCTGTTTCTTTAATGTAATAAAACCTCAGCAGGACAGAACGTCTTTACTAGACTATCCCCCTACTATTCCCACAAGAAATCAAATATAATCCTATTTAAGAAGCTTTAAATAATTTTGAGCTTTCATATTGACTTATTAAAATGCAGCTTAAAAAACGCCTTCCTTGCAATCCCTTTACAAGGGTCAGGGATATAAAATTTGAAGAAATATGATTAGTAGATCAGTTGGCAAGATATAAGCGGCAGCTTCCAGTTTTATTATTTAAAATGCCCTTTTAGAAGAAAAGGTGATTCTGTAAAAAGTGGCACCATCTCCCTGAAGGAATCTAGTCCTGGGGTTTCCAGCCCGATCTCCTGCATTCGGCACCCAGCACATCTGACAGGTTTTTCTTAGACCTGAAGAGCTCTTGCATCTGGGACAGAAGAGATGGTTTGTGTCTTCACACTCCACTAAAATAGAGGCTTATTGGGCTCTGAGCACAGAATCCAGTGGCACTTGTGGCCATTAGTCGCTCAGTGCAGAATACAAAGTGATGTTAATAGAGATGCAAATATGCCACAGAGGACAGAGACATTGCAGAGCTGTGAGCACTGGTACAGATTGGTCCACAGAGCCTTTCTTTTACCACCTGGAAACTGAGGGATGAGGAGCTCCTGGAACCTTACAGGTGTTGGTCAGAGTGGGATGAATCACTTTTTCACTCTCTAAACACTATGTGTTGGAATAGAAAAATATAGGATGAAATGGGGGTCCTGCTGTGCAGACTTGAACTCTCTGCAGGGTGATCAGCTTCTTACCCAAGCAATGCCTCCAGAATCCACCAGTGTGTTCTAGTGGATCCAGGCAGAAATCTCTTTCCAACAGATTTCAGTCCAGTGGTTCATGTTCTGTCCTATTGACTTGGGAAGAATTGAGGTTGTAACCAAGAGTATTTTGGGGCATATTGCTAGAAAAATTAACTGGGAAGTGCTAAGCAGAGAAAATTGAGTCAGTTACAGGTTGTCCTAAGCTTCCATTCTGCAGTTCTCCTGGGATTGGCAGGGTTGTACGGATGTAAATGATGAGACAATTTGACCCTCGCTCTTGAAGTATATTAAATACAATGAAGACCCAAATTGTGCTGTCAGTTAGACAGAACTCCCGTTAAGCACGGAGGGTCTTGTGCTAATGCAAGAATCTGCCCGAATCATTTGCTCTGTCCTACAGCAAAATGTATTCAACATGCTGAAATTTAACTGCAAAACCCGGTGAGCAAAATCACACCCTGCCCATTACACTTACAGCCAGTTACTGTGAAATCCTAATGTGTCAGACTTTCTCTGGGAAATGAGGTAACTAATAACTTTACTTCTGCCTAAGGCTGGACTTTGGTCAAGGCTGTCAAGGCTTCTATGATTTTCATATGTTTTTGGAAAAAATATCCCTGGTTTTGACACGTTGGGGCTTCTGTGTGTGAGCAAGCGGGGAGCTGTAATAGCTGAACTTCCCCGAGAGCTGCAGCGCTCAACCTTGGGCTCTCTGCAACACAAACACCAAAGGGTCCTGAGCCCCCCGCTAGTGCCTCTGTCTTCAGCTCCAGAAGAAGTCAGCAGCAGTCAAGTGTGATTGACTGCTGGCAGGATCTTGCCCAGAGTTTTTTTCCTTTGGCAGAAAAAGAAGCAGTGACACCAAAGGCAAGGACAGCAAGCGCTGGAGAGACTCTCAGTCCCTCAAGGAGTTGTCGTGAGTTTTTTTCCCTACCCTGCCTTCCTAATTTTCTACATTTATGACAATGATTGTGAAACTGGGCTGAAATAGCACTGGGAAGTTGCTGCCAGTGGTTAAAAACTCTCATTGCCTATGGGTTGATCTTATTAATGGTGCTAAAAACATGGCAAGAGTTATCTGGCTTGTGAATTAATGCTTGGTATCTTTGAAAGACACATATATTTTCTTTTTTTTTCTTCTAAAATTCCCCATAATTTTACATCTGGCTCTCTCATTGCTTTCCCCACCAATGTTTCTCAATTTCAGCTTTGCTTTGTTCTATTGTTTTTCTCTCCACTCCTATGTTTTTTTGAACAGGTAGAACATAAGGGGTCAGATCCTGCTCAGGTGACGTACACGAGTAGCCCAATTGCTTTCAAAGGGGCTACCTTGTGAGGCAACCAACAGTTGGCTTGAAAAAGTCACTTCGTTATTGCATCACATTTGCTAAATCAGATGTACTACGTGCTTAAGAATTCTCTGTGTTCCCTTCGTGCTCAGCTGTTCCAAAAGGCTCCAGCTCTGCTGGAGTTCTGACCCATATTTTCCCTGCTGCAGTCCAAATTTGGTTGCTAAAAGGTAAAGGGGGGAGAAAAAAAAAAAAAAAATCTGTCTCCTCATATCTCTCCCAACCCCTGTTCATCTGCTGTGGTATTTTCCTTCATTATGCTGCTGCCTCAGACTGTAAACCTCTCTAATTTCCTACATCGCAGCTATTTATTTAAATGCTAACTCGCATTATGAAGTGATAATCCACAAGCGCAGGAGATAATTTATGAAGCATTTAAATTAAGAGGAGCAGCTAATTGGGAGCATGTGTCTTATAAGCCTTGCTAACACCAGAAAACTACAAATTAGGGAGAAAATGGAAGATATTTTTATCTTGCTTTTTTTTTTTTTTTCTCTTTTGTAATGCACTGAGGAAAAATATTACCATCCATCACACAAACACTGCTGTTCACAGAAGTCTTCTGTTGTTTGCTTCGTAGTTAGTCTAACACACAATGCTCTCGTTATTACAAATTCCTCATTATAACACACAAAATAATCTTTGCTCTCAGAAGGTGGAATAAGGTGGGGTTTACTGTCTTCCAGTAAAGCAGAATAAATTTGCCAGGAAAGGTCCCCTTCTCAGCTGTACGCATTAATTTCAAAGAGCAAAGACTCCCTTGTTATATAGGGGTGTTAAAGTGCATTTAATTTAGGACTGCATCAGGCTGTAAGAGTTTTATAGTTTGGAGGGGGGGGGTTGTTGTTGGTTTTTTTTTCTCCTTAAATGAGAATGAGCATAAGTGGCTGTGAATCGGGGAAAAGCAAAGTGCTGTAGCCACAGCACTGGAGGGAATGTGTTTTGGATGCTCTGTTCAGATTTCAGAGCCAAAATGCCAAACTTTGATTTCACTGTAGTTTTGTGGGGTTTATTCCTAAAGACTGATCTGGCCCTGAATCTGAGTCGCGATGAGCCCCACGACGTGTGATTCCTGGGATGCAGCTCTGTGACAGAGGTGGCTGATGGGGAAAGGAGGGTTTTGATAACCCCCAAAGACAATGGCGCTGGGCAAGGTGACACCCATCCCCAGCTCGAGGTTCACAATCATACATCAGATTCCCCGGGTTTGCCCTTGGAGGCTGTTGCCTCAACAGGGAAGTTGCAATGCTGGCTGTCCTCAGGAGGCAGCTGCTTTTCTCTAAGTGGAATGCCCTTTTGGTTGCTTTTTTTTTTTTTGGATGTTGGTGCTTTGATCAGAGGAAACGGCTGGGATGGTCTCCCGTAGGAGCCAAGAGGGTTTCTTTGAGCTCCCTAAAGAGCATCCCAGGCACCCAGAGGATTGTACTGGGATGCAGTTCAGAGGGGACTCATGGGATATGGAGAATGAAGCTGACAGTAAGGACCATCTTAATATACAGCCCTCTCCCAGTCTTCAGCAAGCACTTTAGAGTAGTTTTCAGTAGAGTTGTGCAAGATCTTTTTAGTTAGGATCCTCCTTTACTAGGCAACCAGTTCTTGTGGGTCCCTTGTGTGGTTATTCGAGACAGATTTGCTGTTAGAGTAAAATATTGTACACACACCCTGCCTCGCAGAGTGCTTGGGAACGTGGTGAGGCTCTTGCTCTTCAAGTGTGTGTGAATTCACTCCTGCACGTGAGGGCATACGTGTGCACCATGTGTCTAGAAAATACCTTGCTTTAATCTTTGCATTCCTGTTTCTGCGCTTACAAATCCCCCTTTACATAAACTCTGTCAAAAGCAGTCAGCAAACAGGCTCTGGCATTATTGGAGTTGCTCCTTGGTTCGTAGGAAACCATAAATCTGAAACTTCAATCATATCTTTATGATCATTCAGCAAACAGAGATGGAGGATTTATTCAACATGGGATAGCAAAGGGGAAACTGCAGGGGGTTATTGCAGGAGATATTGGTTTAGCTAAGGCAGAACTGCTCCCTCGGGCCTCTCTATGGCCCAGCCAATGAACAATGGCACCAATGACAATAACAAGGCAATTATGGGGAAGAGGGTGAGGAGGGGGTAATGCTTTGTTAAAGATAGAGGTAAGATTCCAGCATGGTGTCTCTTTTGTGTGCTTTGGAAACTAAAGGATGGTGTGTCTGCCTGGGGTGGCCCTTATTAGCAGCTGGTGATCCTAAAAACACAGCAAGTGCTTTAAAGAGCCTGTAGCCTGTGTGTGATTGTGCTGCTCTTAGGATGTGATGAAGATTTCCTCCTAATTAAATAGGACTGGCAATAGGTTCTCCTAATCCACGCTGCGCTCTAGGGCAGGAGATAAGTACCTACACCTCTGCTGACAGGTTTGTGTCTCTGGCTGTATGATGATGTTGGGTTTTCCGCATGTAGGACTAACCCTTGTTCCCAGGAGGGGACCTGGAGGACTTCTCCTTGCTGTGGGGATGATCAGACCTTCACCCCAGGCTGGCCACAGTGACATGCCACAAAGGCTACAGCAGCCTTTCCACCAACTTGACCTGGAAAAGTGGTTTTGGGATTGCTGAGTGACCCAGTGCCCAACCTTGCACTGCTCCCAGCTGCATAGTTTAGATTTTTTTTTTTATAGTTGTAGCCAACATTCAGGAGCCTGTCTAGAAAAAGCAGCCTAATCCTTAGGTTTCAAACACAAGAAGGTTTTTGAACCCCCTAAGCAGGTGTGTCTGTATCTGCTCTCAGCGGGGTCCAACTGGGGCAGCATTGGAGGGGGCTCCTCCTGCACTCCACTGAGCAGCACTGGGATCAGCCTCCATCACCGTTCCCCAGGTACGAAGCAGGAGCGTGTGTGGTTTGGCATGAAGGGGTGGAAGTGTTTAGGGGTGAGCTGGCCCCTGCCACTGCTGCCGGTAGACGGGACTTGCGTGAAATTTGCATCTTTTCGGGGTGCACTGAGACAAATGCCTCTTTTTAAAAAGCCACGATGGTGCACAAGCGGGATCTAAGTGATCCATCCCCACCCGTCCGGCCTCCCCTTCCCTTCTTCTAGCAATTTTTCCTCCCCCTTTCCCTTGCGAGCCCCCAAGCAGTTTGTTTTTGCCGGCAGAAGGAAGCTTGAAATATTGCGAAGGGGGCGCAGGCAGCGTTCCCTGCGGCCCTGCCCCCGATGGCACGAATGCAGACATAAAATAACCCAGCACCATCAGTAACCTGTCGCCGAAGCCCCGCTACGAGGTGAGAGTTTTCCTCCCTGCCGTGGCTGTTAGCTGCAATGTATTTCTCCCTGCACTAAGCACCGTCTTTCCCAGGGCTGCATTACAATGATTTATAAACCCCATTTCTGGGGGAAACTAATAGATCAAAGTGAGGAGAAGGAAAAGGAGACACGAGCAGCTGGAAGAAGATATTGAAGCATGAAACAAAAACAGGAATGAAAAAGTAGTTTGTGGCACTAGTGAGTTGTTCCGTGCTGCACTTGTATTATTGAAAAATAATAGGGGGAATCTGTATTTTAATCCATTTTTTTCGAGACTTTCAAGTAATCTGAAAAGCTCATCCTAAAGCCAGCTTTGCTTTTGTGTGTCTCTTACAGAACCAAATGCTTATTTTGCTGTTTAGCCCTTCCCTGTCTATTCTTACGTCATTTTTAGACTTTGCATGTTCTAAGTAGCTTCTAGATTTTCTACCAGGGTAACGGAAAGCATCACATGGAAGACTGATACTCAGCTGGACCTGAGCCTAGGATGTGCTTGTTCTGAGTTGAGACTCGGTCAGGTTTTACAAAGGGACATCGCGGGCTGAGATCAGGGAGCCCAGTGAGGTGCTCTGCCTTTGTTCCTGCTTCCTCTCCTGCACAGTGGGGATGAACAGACAAGATTCGTCATGTAATTCTCAGCGTCAGTCAAGTTACATCCTGACTGAACTGAGCCAGGAGTGCAGACCAGTGCTCATCTCTTAGTGTTACAATGATTGATGCATTAGTGTTTGTAAGCTTTGCTGGTAAGAAGCTAATTGGGCTTTTGTGTGTGTTCGGCTTGTGTGGCTCAGCCACCAGACATCCCCGACTTCCAGCACAGGCAGTGGTGGAGAATTGTTACGGAAACAACCATAATCCTTGTGCAGCACTTCAGATATTCAGAGGGCTGCACAAAGCTTCTCTCTACAGTTTCCCCATGTAGTATGTATGTAAGTGCAAACGGTACACGGGGCAGATGAAATGCATCAAGTAGGACAAACAGCAGATTTGATGGAAAACAGACGTGTGTGGCAAGACTACGGGGGGGTTTCTGAGAGATTGGACAGAGCCAGGAGACAGAAGCTGATGAATTATCCCTAGGCATGTTCCAAACTTGTCTGAGGTTTGCATGTTTCCATTCAAAGTATTTTCTCTACGTTCTTGTTTGTCTTTAATTTTTCACTCTCCCTGGCAATTTTCTGTTGCTAGTAGGTGCTGCAGCATTGTGTTAACTTTTGGCTGGCCTGTTTACCTTGGTTCTTAATTTTTGTTGCATCCTTTGGTGCTGGTAAAAGTGTTCCTGGGGGAACACAGATGCAGGGATATGTTCACGGACATGTATAATTGATACCTCTCAGAGATAACAGAGGAAGCAAGCACGTGTTGAACACACTGGTGTGCCTGCTCTGCACAAGGAATGTCTGTGCTTGCTCACACAGAGGAGCAGCGTGGGCAATGAAGCAGTGTATTTTCCTTTTGGTGACTTGTAAAAACATGGCCTGGAGAAGAGACATCTAGGATGGGGTTCAGGAGCAAATACCCATGATGTGATCTGCTTTCAGCTACATTTCATGGCTAAACATGGCCATTTGTAAGATCAACACCTGCCTACTTAATTAGTCTGAGATGACCAAGATCCTTATAATCTTTATGGGTCTCTTCTACCTCGATGTTCTATGAACCTCCCAGCTGAGTGTGGTTTTTGGCTCAGGGCCTTTATTAGTGAGAGCTGAGTTACAATGAAAATACCCCTCTCATTTCTTTGTGAATGTGATGCAGTCAACCGCCCTATTCCAAAACGCTTCAAACCTGAGAGGTCTTGTCTTGCTAAGACATTCATCCCCTTCCTCCTTTTGGCTATGCAGCCCCAAGGAAACACTGCTCCATGGACCCGTGAGCCTGGCACTGGTGTTGTGGCTGGTACCTGGCACGGTGGCACACCAGGCAGCTGCAGATGTCCTGCTATTTTCACTGCATGGATTCTGTTTATGGCTCACCAGAGCTGAACGCACCTGCCTCTTCCATAGACCTTGCACTGGGAGCTGCTGACTGCATCCCTGATTACAACAGCAGAAAAAGCTGTCCGTGCTCTAATAGTGATTGTAACCCTCCTAAAACTATGACAACATCTTTCTCCGGATTCCCTGTGGCCCAGCCAGTCTTTACTCTTCTTCTGTTCCCTGTCTGCAGAGAGAGCTCACAGGATGAAAGACAGCTAGGAAGGTAGGGAGAGCTGAATGTGGACTTAGAGCTGCCAGAAGAATATGAGAGGAGAATTTTGCCCTATAAGCTTTAATAAGGTGGTGGGTTAAGAGAAATGCAGCTAGGGAGAAAAATGGGGAATGTTCTTTCTCCAAATGGGCACTGCTTCAGTTTGCAAAAGCACCAGGGATTCCCCATGTGGCTTAATTTATTATTTTCCCACTCGTTAAATGCCAAAACAATAAAGCAAAATCTATTGTTAGCTTTAAAATGCAGGTGATTTGCATATGGCTGTGATAGTCCTACTGCTGCCTTCATTTAAACTCAGTAAGCCGAGGTACCTTTAAAAATTATGACTTGTTTTACATTTAATATACTGAACTATGTTAACATAATATTAAGGGGCTGACTTCACAGCTTAATTGCTGATCACATAGAAAGCTGCTTTAGCAGAAGCATTAGTCTGGCAGTGCTGGGCGGCCTGATCTGAGAGCAGCTGGAATAGCAGCCTGCACAAAGGGGCTGTGAGCTGCTTCTTCCCTGCCATGATGCTCCCCTTAAGAGCACCCTGGAAATCCACAGTCATTTTTACTCCAGTCTCGCTTTACTCCCTTGTGCTGAAAGCTGTTTGGTGCCCTGTTGCAGAGCAGTGTGTGTGTGGTACAAGCAGGGTGTGATTGTACCTGTGCAAAGTGCTATTAGAAAATCAGGTTGGGGTTTTTTCCCCCCATTCAGTAAGATTTTGCAGAGAGGGGAAGGAATGCACCATTTCCTGGCAGAGCTGAACCTGTACTGCACTTCCCAGCCCTGGGTCTCCGAGGTTGCTGTAGAGAGACTGTGCCATCCTAGTGGTGATGTTCATATCTTATATTCTTCCTTCCTTCTTTGACCCTTGCTTGTGTCAGGCTGAATGCAAAGAAGGCAGGTATTGGGAACAGGACCCGAGTCCACAAAGACTCTTGACCTTTCCTTCAATTCTGAGACCCTGTGACAGTATTTTGGTGAATATAGTCAGCTAAGCCTGCAAGCTGGTGCTTGGGAAGGGGGAGTTGCCACAGTTTCCTCTACACCTCCTGTATTTTCAGCACGCTGAACAACTGGGCCAGCACTCCATGGCCGGGCATCACCTTTAAGGAGGGAGCTTCTGCAAATGACTGACTCACCCTTCATCCTCAAACCTCCAGCAGCAAAGTGGCCCATGGTGCTACCCTCCCTGTCCGCTCTGTCAAAAAGATAATTAAAGTCCAAATGCTGCCCCAAGATGTTTCCCAAGTAAGAGGCACTTGTAGGTTTTTCAGGAGCTGAAGAAGTATCCAAGCATTACCAGCTACTTGCATTCATGTGTCTTTGACTTCTACACGAGGCTCCAATTTGGGAGTTCTGGACTCCTTAAAAAATTTGTTTTTCCTCAGTTAAAAAATCATATAGATTGACAGAGATGCACACCAAGTTCTATCCCTCTACGATTTAAAAGAGCAAAGTGAGAGGCCCCTGAAAATTGGGGTTTATAATAGAAGCACTGGCAAACCCTTAACTACAGAGAAGCTACCAGGCGTTGCAACAATAATTGGGAAGGGAGGGGAAAAAAAACCCCCACACTGTTTTTCAGTGCTTAGCTAAGAAATACAACAAGAGAGTTTATTGCTTGCAAAACACAGCTGCACTGCCTCAAATTGGATGGAAAAACGAACCCTGATAATTTATTACACCCCTAAAGTCACAAGAATGTACCCATAAATTAGTTTTTTGGAGGGGGAGGGAAGTGGTACCACTGTAGTCCATTCTGCACAACCTACTTATTAGTATCATAATTTATTATTATTATGCCCTGCTGCAAATAGAGAGGCAGATAAAACTCAAATCTATTAAAACAACCGCTCCACTTTCTCTGAGCCACTGAGGGACACCATTCCAAAGGAAATGAGATAAATTACTAAGATGAATGTATGAGCCTTGCATTACAGCTCATAGCTTGCATATATGCAAGAGCAGAAGGAAAATTCAAGCAAAAAAAGAGTGCTAAGTTTTTCCATTCGGGATGCAATGCAGGGGGACTGGAATAATACCAAATGGTCAATTAAATATTTCTTAGGTATAGATTTCTTTTTTTCCCCCAAGATTCTATGTGTTAACTTGGAATGAATGTGAAATAACCACCCTGCTTCTGTTGCAGACGTACTTGGATCAGCACGTATTGAAAAATAAGCTATTGTGAGGAAGTAGACGCTAGGCTGATAAGCCTGAAAATTGTATTGCTAGACTATTTATCTCCATATATATCCAAGTGGTGCTGATTAACTGCAATGCTGATTGGAATTTGGCTTTGGAGTCCTGGAAGGGCAAAGGGGCAGGGGCAAAGGGGCAGAGCCAAAGGTGCAGTTGAAGTTCACCACATGCCTCTGCTCATGGGTTTGTCAATAGGAATTTTGTAATATTTTTCCTTCTCTTCATTTCCTTCTGGGGTAGTCAGCTCGACCAGCTCTTTTAAATGGTGTTGTCCCCTTCCCTGCCACATGGATGCATTGGCAGAAGTTATAATTGTGTTGGAAGGTTGTTGCTCGTTGAGCTCTTCAAGACACGGGTCAAATGCCTGCTGGGTTATTGCAGAGTCAGGATGTGTCTGGTGCTCTTGGCCATAGTCATTGTGGTGTAATGGAGCCCTTGGTTCTGGAGGCTGCTGGGCCAGAATGGGTTTGGATACAATAACTCCCAGGTCTAAGGATAAACCTAGCGTCAATCTTCTTTCTACACAACTAATTTGTAGGTTTCAGTTTTATTAAAAAAAAAATAAAACAACTAACCAAAACCAACAAACCAGCCAACTAAAAGAAAAATGGTGCATGTGTGATAAAAGTTCATCCTGGACTCTTCCAAGAGTTGTGCAGGTTTAGATAGCTTCACTTTTATGAATACTGGGGATTCTCAAAGCAGAGTACATGAGACACAAAGCCAGTAAAACCTCAGTGGTCCACAATGTAAACAAACTTAATGAGAAGAAAAGAGTCAGCAATCATTTCATCTTCCCTACAAAGCCTGCTGCTCTGATCGGGAAAACAACATCCAGGCCACGCAGCAGGACACCCAGACTGCGTGCTCCTGCTGCCGAGGGTGTGGGAACAGGAGGGATTGACAAAGGAGGGAAATGAGGCCACCTACTCACTGATACTGCAGGTTTTTGTGGTTCTGGTGGCCTGCAGCAATGTGTACATCAGATTAGTATTTCCACGCTCTCGCAGACGTGTAGCAAATGTTGTGTGGCCACGTCTCTCTGGAACGAATCTCTTTTTTGAGAGGGGGGTTACCTTTCCTATTGGTGGTTGTGGTACTTGGAGTGAAAAATGGCCTAGGAGATAGGTTCATAAAGCTGTATTTAACAGTGCTCCAGGTCTGGGCTTGGACATTTGCTCCTGCACCTTATCTCTTAAATGGTTTCTGTAATAAGTGAGGGAAAGGAAGGCGGGAACTTGTTCCACCTTCATTTGAATGTCAGTTGCCAAAACCAACAATTAAACCTTTTACTTTCTGGGGTTTTGTTCAGATTCTAAATGTTAGAGTACCCAGGAAAAGCTGAACTTTCACTCTCCAAATGACAAGCTGAACTTTGTAAGGGTATTTCCTTTGTGGCTTTTGCCTGTCTGGAGAAGTACAGGGCTACTGGGCTCTCTTGGCAGCTTTTCCTCCTGCTTTTGCCTTTCCCCCGGGGAAATGCTCCATCTGCGTGGCCTGGCAGTTTCTGGTATTTAGTTTGGTAGCTGGTTACCTTCCTCCTGAGGTTCTGGCACTGCCTGTTTACAAGCAGCAAGGTAAAGGGAGGCCAGGAGAGGACACCTCCTTCCAGGCTCAGACATGTGCCTAATATTCAGTGCTTAGTTTCTACTGTATGTTGATATTCAGCTTTTTCATAAAAGAAATCTGTGGCTTCCCTGTAAATCCCTACTATTTTACAGCATCATAGAGAAGCCCCAGGGCTGACTGTGCCTCCGTTACATTTTTAAAGCAGCAGTAAACAGTAGGTTTTTTTTCTCTGAGCAACAGCTGCCTTTCTAAGGGTGGGCTGTGAAGATGGCTGCAGAACTGAGGCTCTGAGATTCACGAGCTACTGCTCACCTCCAAGTATCATCTGAGAGCTGTGGGATGATGCCATCTCTAACGAAGCGATTAAATACAGCATCATTCTCAAATGAAAAATAAGAACAGTAGTATTTCCACAGGGTTTTGCACTGGTTAAATGGACAATAGAAGAAGTGTGTCGGTGTCTAGTTGAGAGATATTAGATGGGCAATGTCCACCTTCCTCTTCCATGTGTTGTAGGAACCCCTCTGTATGAATGAATTGTGGCTGGGTTTTCAAGATGACTGGGTTTGGAAGACCCAATGGCATAGCAAGATGGATACTCCATATTCTATAAAGAGCTGGTTGCTGCTGGTCACAGCAATTATATTCTCACTTCCTAACTTGCTGCTTTCTGCACTACAAGATCTTGTTCAAGCTTGGCTAGGATTTTTGAGAGTGAAGAGAAATGCTGAGTGTACTGAAAGGCAGGACTAGACATCCCAGCATCCCCAATTTAGGGACATCTCTGACCCCAGCCTGTACATGGAGAGGGCACGTGGCCCAAGGGGTCAGATAGTACTGTGGCAAGCTTGAACTCAGCGAGCCATTTTGTGTTGCTCTTGGATATATGTTAGTCTTGAAGCCAAATTTCCAAGCCAGTATTTCTCCTTCAAAAAGGAAGAGGATGATAGGAGCCTAAGCAGAGCAGGGGTAGTGAAATTTTAAAGTATTATGACACACATACATTTAATATTACATCACATGTAAGGGAACAAGCACATATGATTGCAATATTACAAGATGAATATAGGTCCTGTGACATTAAATTTAGTGCCTCGTGATTGACGACCCTTTGTTTGCAGCTTTGCTTTTATGTATATATTATTTCTGTAGGATAAGCATCTTACCAGCCGGAAGAAACATACAACTTTTTTATTTTCTAGCATGTAATTTCTGTTTGATTCACAGCTAATAAATAGGTCATCTTGTACTTTTGAAATGCCAACATGCAGTAATTCAGTGAAATAGAGACTCTACATTAAAAAGCTGTCAACCTCAGTGCAATTTTCCTGCACCCTACGCTCTGGAAAGATACCTTGTCACTCATGGTTCAGCTCTGTTTTCCTGAAATATCTCTTTTTCTGCATAAATAATGAATATAGTTGCATGAAAATATCTGGCACAATGTCTGTTCTTCCTCCCACTCTAAGGAGCTGCGCTACAGACTCTGTATTTATTGGTTGATCTTCCCAACAAATCTTACTGAAATCAGAGGTGTGGTAATAGCGTGGCCCCCTCCCAGTCTCAGGCAGGTGTTCTCTGCCGTGCTAACCCCATCCTGCCCGCCTGGCTGAAGCCAGGGAGATGCTGCCTTTCAAAAAGCCTTTGCTATGTAGTATTTCTCAAAACGCAAAGGCTATGTGATGCAGAGTCATTTAAAACGCTTATTCACTTCCGATCTCTTTCCATTTCTAATGCATTATGCAGGTCTTGCATAGAAAAGGTTTTGGGCTGAAGCTGATGTCAATTAGGAGTTTAAAAAAATGAACTCTGATCTTAAAAAAAAGGTAGATGCAAACCCCATCAGATTGCTATCTTCTATTTCGTATGAACTGAGACACACAATTTATCTGTGGTTTTTATGGCTTTCTCCCAGTAGCCCACCAGAGGTGACACAAGGCTGGCAACATCTGGTTCTGCACCTCTGATTTCAGCAACCAGCTGGTAGAATTGGGCTGCTCTGGCTCTGCTGCCAGCAGCAGGGGAAAGGTGGCAACCCTGTTTACTCAGGCTTAAGGCCAGGAGTCCTGTCACTTTCATGATCTGAAAAATCACGATGAATCCAAAGGATCTCTCTTTCAGACACCATTTTCAGACGCAACGCAGGGAAATTTCTGCAGTGATTTTAAAATCTGAGTGTTTACAACCCCCCAGCACAGTACACAGACAAAATTTCAAGCCAGAGGTTTAATTCTGAAGGCATTACGTGAATGGCTTCCCCCGACCCAAAGTTTGGCAGTGCACTGGGAGGCAGGGTTAATGCTCTTTCAATGAAAAAGCGGGCTGGCTTAAACCATGAAAAATTCAGCGGTGCCTTTTGTGGTTTTCGATCAATAGAAAGTTGAAACTTATAAGACATCGACCCCATAAAAACAGGAAAAGTGGGGTTTTGCAAGGGATAAAGCTGCTGAATCCTCACAGTGAGGTCCAGAAGTAATTTAAAGCTCTTCCCCTCTCTCCCTGCTCCCAATTTCCCCATCCTAGCTGTTGTTAGAGGCATCAGCTGAGAGGGAAAGTTAGAGAGTGACACTAATAAGGAAGGCTCAGGCGCACTAAGAGTATTAAAAGGTTAGGTCATGGTGTGTTCTATTAAATAGAATATTAATTGAATTCTTGACATCTGAGGTGAACAGTGACATGCTCATGGGATAAATATTGCATTTAACAGAGCATCATGACCTAAAGCTCTAAATACTATTGAGCATCGGAGCCAATCCTTCACAATAGATCTTAGCCTTGGTCCTCGGGGTATGAATGCTCCCTTGGAGTTTTGGAAGCTTCAGCTTAAAAACAGGTTTCACATTTCTTGTTTCTGTTCTCAGTTAAGTCCAAAATTGCTGCTTCTATCTCAAGGCTACACTCCATCTCAGACTTCTGGTTACACACTCTTAATATATAGCTAGAAATGCACATTTCAAATGCCATACATTACAACCTATTGGGCACGGTACGAGAACGGTTGAAAGAAAATTTCTCCATCTCCACCCCCAAACCATAAAGAAGATTAAAACATTAAAAAGACCAATTAAAAATAGGGAATCTCATGGCAACATTTTCATTAACCCTCCCCGGTTCTTCTTTCTGTCTCATTAGTCATCACAGGGAGAGGAAGGATCATTTTAATTAGCAGCATTGTAAAGCTTTATTTAAGGCAACTGCCCCTCCTGCTGCTCTCTGGATTACCCTGCTGGCTTATAAATACAATACTGAATCATTAACAGCCAAAAACAACATCACTGAAGGGTTTGGAAGAAAGAAGATCCACTATGGTCAATGTTTAGGGCTCTTTAACAATGTCCTTTCTCCTTATTCAGGCATAATTCAAGCGTAATATTGGGCTTTATAGAACAACTCAATATCCTCTTATTGCAAAGCCCTTTCTAGTTGAGGATACCATGTGGTCAACTTTCTTCCCCTTTGTTTTCGAGGCAGTGGAAGCACAGAACCACGTCTGATAGGATAGACACGGTAGATAGGATCACAGGTTTTCCAATGTTCTGATTTAGACTTACTTGTTAAATTTCCAAATTAAAGGGACTGCTGCACACTAACAGCCTTGCAGGAGGGAGGAGAACAATGAGACCCCCAGCCAGGGGAGGCTGGGAGAGCATTTTAGAAAGAGGGTTTTTGTGAGTTTAGGATTAAAACAAAGTGAGCGTCCGCATTTTGTGAAAAGGAAATTGCTTTTTCTAATCATGGCTTGCTGAGTTCTTGCAGAAATGAGCCCAATGGGTCTGTTCTGCTAAGAAGCCCTCAGCCAGTGTTTCCAGTCAGCAGCTTCCATACCTGGGAGTGCATTCCAGGGTGCATGTCCGTGCAGAAGAGCAAATTTGCTTTCCCTCACACCCATGCAATGTGTGAATGACCCCCACTGCAGTGCACGGGCTTATTTTGAAACTAGTTTGAGACACTGTATTTCAATCGGGAATTAGATTTAAACCAACTCACTTTCTTCCAGGGTCCCAAGTCAGAAAAACCTTAATGAAAACAAACGGGACAGCATGACTCCAGACACTAAATACCTCAGCACTTGGAAAGATGGGAACACTGCCTTCCAGCCCCTGGCTTCTGTCTTGCAAACAAACAGAACATTTTCCATCTGGACAATACTGCAGCATCTCCTTCTTTTGTGTCCAGCAGAATAGTGATGAGAACATCACATTCCTTAAGAAATAAGCTGCACAAAATGTCCTCCTTACCAAGAAACCTCAACTCAGACTTTTAGGATTCACCATTTAGATCACTGGCCTACTTTCCCTGACCTGGATATGTAACTGGACTCTTCAGTACACGTGGGTGCTGCCATTTCTGATTGTTCATCCCTGTCCAGACAAGGCAGCCCAGTCTTTTCTTTGCTGCAACCTATTAGCTACACACAGGAGTTCAAGCATCTCCAGTGTTCTACTGTGGAATTTTCATGTTGGGACCACAGTCAGGGTTTGGTTTTTCAAAGTTAAGACATCACACGACTGAAGTTAGCTGCAAGTTTGAGATAGCATCTTGGCTGCAGGGTGCCAAGTTGCATGAAGTTATATTAGCCACCTACTTCTTCCACTGTATTGCTTGATGTGACAAAAAGAAAATCAGAGCAGAGGACAAAAGATCTTAATATTGAAGTCTGAAAACTCAAAGTGCTGTTCACGTCCCCCTGAAAGCAAGCTCACCTTGGTTTTTTTGGAGCACTAAGCAGAATGTGGAGATAGCATTGGCTTCTTCAAAAAATGTGCTTATTTCTGAAGAAAGGCTGAAAAATGACTAGGTATACTTGACTTTAGCTACATGAACTACTCTTTAAGTAGTAACAAAAAGGAAGACAGTAATGATGTATCACTAAATGATTAATGAATTGTTACATGGAGTTCATTTCATATAAAGTCAAGATCTGTATGTGTGGAGGTTTGCAGGGAGAGGTGATACCTTTTATGGAAGTAACTGCTACGTGTCAGACTCGCAAATAGAAGTGAATTAGATATAAGTCAAATATTTCCACCTTGTAAAAAAAAAAAAACCAAACCAAAACCAATGCACTGGGGAAGGAAAAAACACCTAAGTTCCATCTGGGGACTGACCAGCTCCTCTGCCCCTATCTTACCTCACCTCTGCTCAGGCAGGCTGAGCAGATCACAGTCCTGAGCTACTGTCACTAAATGCTCATCACCAAAACTGGGGGAGGCTCAGAGGGGCCGGGGCACTGCCAGAGCCCGAGCAGAACTGCAGCTCCATGGGCTCTCAGTCTCCAGAGATCGCAGATGCTGAACTCCCTGAAAACCAGACGGTGATGATAGTTTGAGTAACAGTCATGGTAAAAGTTTATATAGGAGTTGCTTTGTTTTCTATTTATAGCTGCACTGTATTTTTCTTGTAATACATTTTTAATGACCTATAAGGCCTAGTTATTTATTCTCCTGAAGTCAAATACTTTCTTACCCTGATAATGCAAGCAAATGAGCTTTGCACAGAAGAGATACATGGGAGATGGCTGGATCTGCTCCCTGCATTGGCAGCGGGCTGGGGGATGCTGCACGGCTCTTGGGAGCCCCGTGGCACCCAAGGCACCCCAAGTATGCAGCTCCCCGCTGTCTCTCTGCAGAGGGACTGCCTGTGGAGGACCCCTCCTGGGCCAGAATGTTTCTAAATTACTAATTATTCCATCTGCACACAAGAGAGTCTCTTTTTGTGGTTATTTTGCTCTACATTTCCAAATCCAAAATGAACCTTAGTTAAAAAATATCCCCTAAACCTGCAGTGCCACATAGGCAGTGACCCCTTCCATCTATCTGTTGAGGAGTTAAGTAGCATGAACAACAGACCAAACAAAAGCAGAAGATGGGACACTTTGAAATGGCAGGTATTTGCATGAAATGTAATTAATGTGCTGAACTAGCATCCATCCCTAAGCACAAATGATGATTGCCTCATGATGAGTCAAATCAGAATGGTATTAACTCTACTGTTTTTTATAAATTGTTATATACCCAATATTTTCTTTTGACTCTTCTTCATATTTAGATTAATAACTGTATAATCACTTCATTAGTTTATTTAGATGATGCTGTTTTAGGAAATTATTGTTTAGATCAGCCTTGTCCTTTCCATCTATCTGTGCCTTCCCAGAATTAAGTAATATCTGAGGAAACCAATTAATTGCAACTCAACCGCTGTAATGGGGTCTGCTCTACAATGTGGCAATGTCTAATGGAGTTTTAATTTCCCCATGGTGAGTCAACATTTGCTTAAAGAGAGAAGACTGTTAAAACAAACCAGAGCCTGAGACAGGCACAGCTTCTCCCAAGTCCGTGGGGCTGAACGGGCATCTTGGGGCTGCTGCTTTTTTTGTTGGGGAGTAAAATTCACAGAGGGTCGGAGCTGGGACATCAAAGAGCATCCCAATTCCCACCACAGCTGAGGTTTCCCATGAACCTGCAGGACATGGAGGACATACAGTCCTACACGGCTCTCAGGCTGTGCCTCCTCACCTTGCAGGGTCATGAGTGCTGAAATGAACTTGTCACTTAGGGAAGATTTGACAGCCCTTTTTCAATGCACGGCTTCCTTAGAAAGGATATGTTTTACTGTCCTGGGTCCTCGTTATGCAGTCGCACCAGCAAGTCCTTGTCTTGGACCAGCAGCCCATTGCGGTGTGGAGCTGTCAAAACTAAAAAATCTCAGCCCCAAGGAACCTGCTGTACCCACGTAACTGACGACACGCAGGGGACAGCAGAATTTATAATGCAACTTTTTCCCTTAATTGGATTGTTTGGAGTATTTAGTACCGCCAGAAGTTCCATCTGGGATTCTGGGGGCAGACACAGCACCCCGAGCCCTTTGAAACGCCCACGGTCCCTCCCTCGCTCCGGTCGTGGGTGTCCTGGCAGCCCTCAGCCTGCACGCTCTTGACTAATGACTGTTTTGCTTGGTGAATGCTGACAAACTTCTGAAGTCGGCCTGCCTTTCCCAGCCTTCTGACAGCTTAAAAGATTTGCAACAAAGCTACATTATGATGCGACCAATTTCAGCAGCATCTGATTAACAAAAAGGAGGCCACAGCTACCTGACAGCAGCCGGTGGTTATTTTTTATTTCTAAAACAAACTGATGGCCTCAAACATTCATACATGTATTTATTGTTTTGTTTAAATGTCTCATTTCCAAGCTAGGTTGTTTTTTGTCTTTTTGGATCATGCAGGGAAATAAAGTTTTGCAATTCTTCTTCCCATAATAAGTCTGTCCAAAAATGATGTTGCTCGTTGTGTTGAAAGATAGTTTCATTTTCTACTCAAAATTGGTATGAAAAATTTGCCTTGCCAAATGAACATTGTATACTGAACTTGTCAAATCCTCTCTCCTGACACAAATAAAAGATAACATTGGGTGGCAGCATGTAAAACAGCACTGACAAGACAGCTAGGATGGAAGAAAAGAAATGCATATTTTTCTCTTTCTCCCTTTCTGAGAAGGGTAGGGAAAAGATCCAGGTGAGCAAATGCTGGTGTATCACAACCAAAAATACATCCTCTAAAGACTTAACAAGCCATTTCAGCGCAGGTTTTAAGAGGAACATAAGAGATTCCATTTCTGATTAGCAAAATCGTGACAAAAGTCTCAACTTTTTCCAGGCAACTGAGACAGCTGCTAAGTAGAAAGAGTGGCTGGATGAAAGGGGGATTCATTTGAAAGTTCACAGCTCTTCTGTGTGGGCTGGAAGGACTACTCAGAGGGCTGATGAAAATTATTCTGAGTATATTTAAAAATAAATAAGGTAATGATAGCACTTTCATTAGATCTGCAGTCATACCATGTAAGTGATTTTTTTTTTCCCCCCTATTAAAATTGTTGATTGAAGGCTGTTAGCTATTTATCAGCCCAAAATTACATTTCTTCTCTCCTAGGGGTTGCCTCTTAAAAATCACAACAACTGCATAGTTAGTAACAAGAAAAGACTCCTAAAACTGCAGTTTTGGGTTGGGGGGAAGGAATACAAGCATGAAACACAGATTGCACCTTCAAATCCCCAATGGCATCATGCTTCTTTGTTCTGCTAAGAAAAATTAACCTCAATCTCGGCTCAAGGTCCCCCGATTGATTATCATAGTCATTTAAATACTGTAATCTCATTTTCAGCATCAGGGAAAGGGAGCGAAAAGAAGAAAAAGAGAAAGAGGTGGGGAAGCAAGGGGGAGAGAAAGAGAAAACAGAATAAATTATCTGACAAAAGGAAAAAGGGCCTTTCTGCTTACGGAGCCTATTTCAGATCCTTCCACTTGATTGGAAAAGTTGATGAAGTTTAAATGAAGCAGAATTAGAGGCTCAGGCCACTGAGTATTGACAGGGGCCCATGGAAGAATGTGCAATTCAATAGGCCTGATTTCTGTGGAAAACAGGGGAAAGGCCTAAATGGTATAATCTTCAATCAAATCTAACATCGACACTGACAAGGCAGGGTAATGAGATAGGCCAGATCAGGCATGTTGGTTAAAGAAATTAATCCCTCTCGCTGCACCAAGAGTTCAGCTTTGATGCCTATTGTACAGACCCCCATCCCAGCCTATCTAAATGCTAACTAACCGCGGGGTGTGATCCGGGACTGTGCTTTTCATTGCTGGGGCTAATCTGATAACAATTTTAGCTCCCCGATTCTGGCGGCAGAGGTAGCCCGGCAGCCCCTCGCCGCGGCACCGAGGAGAGGGGCAGAGAGCGACGACGGAGCCGGCGCGGGGAAACTTGTCTTTTTGCCTGTATTAGGGCTTTAACAGGGCTAATACAGGATAATTAGTGTAGTTCCAGTCGCCTCCTGACCAGCTGATTGGGACCTCCTGGGAAGCACTGAAGGGGCTGGGCAGCGAGCAGGAGGGTGATGGAGAGAGCGAATGTGAAGGGACGTAGGGAAGTTGCAAAGCGTGCCGCAAACAAAGGGGCTCTTCCACCTGGGCGAGCAGCCCGAAGCTCGTGATTAAACCCATCTCTATTTTTCAGGCTAGTTTGCTCTACCCTAAGCAATATAAGGTTTGATGTGTTTGCTTTTCTGATGTTACTTCCCCCCCCCCCCCCCCCAGCCTGGGAATTACACTATTATTTTTAATCAAGTTTCACTTGTAAGATTTTTAGGCACAAACCCCCACGTTGGTTAGCTTAAAAAAAATCAAACTAGAGATATTTCCCCTGATACCAAAGTTTCCTTAGACTGTGGTTGGAAATCAAGTAAGAGGGTCCCATTTTCATTTGTCTACGCTACTTCAAATAAACGTGTGTAGAAAAGTCAGTGTAATTTATTTTGTAAAGTACAAATGGTTAAAACAGAAAATATCCTCAGAAACGCAGGTTCTGTCTAATCTGTACAATGTGAGCAGCCAAGCAAGAACAAACCAATCCCTGCAAGATGACAAAGGCTGCTCAAATTCAATAATTAAGCATAAGAGCATCTCTAAGAATTTGCATGGAAAGCAATCCACCCTTGCGGAAAGCGTGGCTAAAAACTTGCAAAAATGGGGAACTGAAAACGTTGGTCCCTGGGAGTGCCGTGAATGTGCTTCGTTGGCTCTCTGTTCTGCTAGGCAGCACTCAAAAAGAGGGGAAATAATTGTGGCAAAGGTTGAAATTTTAAGAGCTTTTCACTTTTTCTCTGGGCAGCTGCCCCGCAGTTGTCTGCCCAATGCTCTCCTGTCCAGGATGGTCCTTACTGAGCCTCCACCAGCTTTTCCTCTATGCTCTTGTGCTGCTTCCAGAGAAGGGATATTTATTGGTGGTGGAGTGGGAAACTGAGGATGAGGAGGAAATAGGGTAGAGATATTCCTGTGCTCTTACAAGTTTTAGCTGGGTCTGTGGTGCTGCTGTGTTCGATGTCCCTAGAGAAGGGTTTGTGGGCAAGGGCATGCTACTAGGACTTGAAATATCCCTGACTTTCTGCATGGCGCCTGCAATTTGAGTAAGTCTGAGCATCATCTCTTGGTTTAATGCGGTTTGGGGCTAATGCCATAAACTGATTTTGGCTCTTCCCTAAAGTTTCTTAAATCTTTCAAAGACTAAAGCCTGACTTTTAGGTTTATCATAAAAATGTGAAGCCTGCTGCATCTCTGGATGCCCTCTGAGTGCATGGAGCCATTTGCCACCTTCGTTAATTTTACTTTTTTTTCCCCCTATTCTGCCCATGTTCTCTTATCCTTTGACTTAATTTCTGCTTTTACACCGCTAACAAATCTGGCAAGAGGCTGTACAGATGTTCTCTACTATGACAGTGCTGCTATTAGGGTCATAACGCAACAATTCGGTCTAATGGTTATTATCGTGCTGGCTGACTTCAATAATGCTCTTTTAAATCAAAGGGCCTTTGAAGCTTTATTTCCATTGTATTAGACAAATAAACACAGAAGATTTTCACGAACATAAAAGGCATTCACCTTGTAACGTTTCTGGGCTTATTAGTCTCACCAATTTGCATTGTTTTGTTCACATAAAGGATCAAAATGCCCTTTTGCTTGCTTTTACATGCTGCGTGTCGATCTCGGAGGTGAGCAGCTACGAATGCCCAGCGCTGCTGGTGCCATCCCTCTGCCCGCTGAATCACAACTGGCCATTTGTAGTCAAAGTCCTGTCTTCAAATAACCAGGGGAAAAACTCACTACTTTATGTTTACTATGTTTACTTGCCTCCTGGAAATGTCTTCTTTATTTCAACGGTGTTGTGCGAAATATGGGAGGGCACTAAAGCTCATAAGGAGTTTAATTTTTAGTGTACCAAATAATTCTTAAATGAGTTCACGCTGAGAAGAAAACCCTTAGAAGTCGGAGCATTGGAAAGACAAAGCTCAGAACCAAACCTAACGATTATTTGACTAACCAGCCCTTCATTAGCTTATTTCTCTAATGAATTATTGAGCGGTACTGTGTAGACATTTCAAATACATTTTTAAAGCACAACACTGGCCTTAGATTGCAAAAATGTAGTGATATAATAATAATAGTAATAAGCGCACAAAATGCTGCATAAACACTAATTAATCCTCAGCGTCCCCAAGCAGCAAGCACAGAAGGCAGGATGCTCAGCACATGTAGTGATTCAAGGTAAATAGTATAATTAACACCAAATAAAAGCTGACAAACACAGTTCACTGTACTTGTGGCTACTCCTCTCTGTGTTACACGGGTTATTCACCTGAGACAGAACTCAAATCTCATCCCTGAACAAGTTTTCAATAGACCCCTTGGTTCCAAACAGTTGAGAGGAGGTTTTAGGAGAGGGAGCAGAATTCTTTTTAAATCAACAGAGCTAGCACCTGAGGGAAGGTGTCCAGACACTCTGGAAGCTGTATTGCAGGGCTGTGATGCCATCAGCAGCATCTGTCGTGCTTAGGGCTCTCGGTCAACGTGGAAGCAACTGTGAGATCTGGGCTGTGGCTGAAACCCCCAGATCACTTGAGGAGAGCAGAGACAACGGAGACCACAGCAACCTGCAGTGTCTTAGCATGCTCAGAGCGTAGGTGTGCTCTGGAAAGGGAATGATTTTGCTCTGTGCCAGTCCCAGCCACCACACAGATGTTCCACCTGCATGGTTTCTGATAGCTGGTACTGCCGCTCTCTGAGCATCCAGCAATGGGTATGTTTTTAAGGAAGCCTGTATTTTATCACCTTCCCTTCCTTTGCAGGTTAGCAGTTCTTGCACAAAAGTGCAAGGAAGGATCACAAAGGTGCATGGTGCCTCCTGGCTCTGCCCTGAGAAAGACAAGCGGTGAAATGGGAGCATCATTCTAGGTTCACCTTGTCTCCTTACTACACCAGTGCCAGGAGACCTAAAGATGAGTGGATTTGGAGAGAAGGTTTAAATAAAAAAGGAAGGTGAGGGTTAAAGGCTCAAAGACTGAGCACATCATGCAGGTGTAAAAGCCCTGTCAGAGCCACAGTGTGTATCTATTAATTCAAGCTTCAGCTCCACAGTGATGGAAAACCTGCCCTTTCAGTAATTACCGTGGCAAGAGATGTTTGTGACCCGTGCAGTTTACAACTCAAAGTTGTAATATTCTTTTTCACATGATGTACTTGTTCATGTTTGACTCTTGCAAATTTAGAGCTTTTTCTTCTTCCTTGTTTTTCTTTTCCCCCTAGGACGTGACACAATTTTAGTTTGATCAGATACCCCCAACTTGTTCTTCTTAGCTGTCCTTCCTATGGATCATTCCAGAAACCAAAATGAGTTTGCAACAACTCGGAGCAGTACCTTGCTCCATGGCAAGTCAGATGGCTCAGAAATACTTCATGATAAGGTTCAATAGGTATGAAAGGAAAAAGAAAAATGTGGCGAGTGATTTCTGCCTTTACTTGCTATCCATTTAGTGAGCGGAGTCCCACAGCCACCCGGCTGGTGCCCGGCTGTCACCTGCATCATGCTGCTCTCCCTGGGTATACAGCAGGGTGAGCCTTGGCAGACCTCTCCAGCATGTCCCTTTACTCCTGTGAAAAGGGCAGCTCAGCCTCCCTGGATTTGCTAATCCTTCCTCTGCTGGGATTGCCAAAACCAAGGCTATTGGTGTGCCATTTCCTGGGGGTTTGTGAGGGTTTTGGTCACATATTCTTCTGGAGACTGTAGCTGCTGAGATTTTCTTGCCTGAGTCCTGTAGCTTTTTATTTTATTTGGGAAAAAAAAAAAAAAAATCCAGCCCTGAGGGATGGAGAGAAAAATCTTAGGAAAATGAACCCTAAATAGCCTGGCATTCAGCCCAATAAAAAGAGCCTGGCATCAGTTGTCATGTAAATAACAAGCTTTTAAAACAAATATTGTGCATTCCAGCAGTGCTGAAAACTTTGTTTTGTTAACTCTGGTTCTTCTGAAGCACCTGAAGGACTGGGAGTGAGACCTGGTACCAGCCTTTTCCAGTCAGCAAAGCACCATTGCCATCCTCCTTCCTCCTCAGTTCTGAAACAACTTTGTGGTGCTTGAGAGATGCTGAAGGTGAGCTGGGTGCCTCTCAGCTCCGAGGGTGTTCCATGGAGAGCAGTTCCCTGCTTTCTTTAACAGGTAAGAGGATGCTTTGGCACATGGGGCTGGCAGCTGGGATTTCCCATTTACCTTTGCCCACCAGAGATATGTCCAAATCCAGGCTGGTGACTTTGGCAGTGATGTGTTGAACTTAATAACAGCATATTATCCAAAAGATGTTTCTGTAAACATAACCAAACTGGAGTGGGTGACTTTTTTCTTCTGGAGTGCATATCAGGTGTGCTGGGGGTTAAATGTGGTGAAGTCTTGTTTCTTGCCCAGAGCTGACTTATTTTTGTAACACAGTAGTTTTGAGGAAAGTGCTTGGCTAAGGCTTTTACTGGTGAAAACAAACTAAAAATGCTTTGCTCAGATTTTTACTGGCATCAGTAGATGAAATACTTTCTTCAGTTTTATGCTGCAAGCAGATATATATTGATAAACTAAATGAATTCCTTGATTAATTAAACACACATCGTACATTCTACCAGAGAAAAAATAGAGCATTCATCCCCAGAAGTCTTTAAGTGAAAAGATGATATTTTTAGTCTGTGATAGCCAGCGTGTGTGGACACATCCTGGTGGGAGAATGGGGCTGGGCAGAGCTGAGACAGGAGGGTCAGCCAGAAATGCAGGCAGTCATCTGGGCAGTGGTGCCTTGGAAGATATGTGAGAGAGCTGGGAGAAAAAGCAGGGAATCCTGTTGTTAGGTGCTGCAGAATAGGAGGTTTTCACACTTGCACTAAGGTTTCGGGGACCAAGGGCTCGCTGGAGGAAGATCAGGGCCTAAGTGTCCCATCCATTGCTACTGGGCCTCAGGTTCTTGTGTATTTGGTGTTCCTCAGTGCCCTCCCATGGCTGCCAGAAGCACTTGTCCAAGTAGATGTCTCAAAACCTTTTGTCCCTTTCTTCTAAACCATCTTTGCATCCTTGCTTTTCAGGTGGCACAGCACAGCGTGAGGGTGGGGAGCTGCTGCCCATCCCCTTCAGCAGCTCTCTCCCAAATGCCTGGTCCCCAGGGCCCTCAGAGAGGGGGAGAGATCTCAGGCTGAAGAAGACATGGCAGAGGGCTGATACTGTGAGTAAGCCACTACCAGTGCATCACCAGTGAGCAGGACTGGACAAGTGCTAATGCTTAGCCAGCAAACTGCCATCCTGCCACTGTCACTTCCTGGCAGTGGAGGACACCCTGGGAAATTCAGCATTGGGCACAATGCAGTGTGAGAAGGTGGTTGGCAGGGGGTCAGCAGTTTGCTGCACAAATTTTACAATGTAACTTACCATGAGGTGAAATTACCACCGTTTCCAGGAGGAAGAGCATCCCTGTTAACAGCACAATTACTTTGCGCTAAAGTTGAACTCTACTTTTCCTGAAAACTTGCTCAAATTTTAGTTTCACCTGGCCAGCTAGCAAAAGTCCAGATTGCATCTTATTAAAACATCCCATGATTTAGAACTGCTCAGAATTCCCACTGCCAGGATGCTCTGCAACAGTCGTGCTAAGAAAAAAAAAACTCAAGTCCTAAAGCTGAGGCTGAGCCAACTGCTGGACCCAAGGAAAGAAGATGTCAGCTAAGCTCTGGGGACAGACAGCACTTGGCCAAAAGCTCCCGTCCAGACAGGCAAAAACTCCCACATAAATCAATATAATCTTAATGACTGCACATAATCTACCTGCAACATACACACTACGGGAGAGAAGCTGCCCTTTGTAGGCTTACCCCTTACCTGTTCTGTTCCTAGACCTGGGATTTATGGTGCTGGTGGGTGGTTTATACCTATTTCAATGTAAGGAATGTAAACACATTGTGAAAATAGGTAGGATCAATCCACCCCCTGCAGTTATGCCTTCATGTACCTTAAATGCCATATAATTACATATTCTTCTGATTCATATTCATGCGTCATCTAAAAAAGTGTTTAGTAGCACACTATCAAAGTTGAAGGATCCAGGGTAAAGAAGGAATTCCAGAATGGGCTGGGTTGGAAGGGACCTTAAAGATCACCTAGTTCCAAACTCCCTGCTATGGCAGGGACACCTCCTGCTCGGACAGGTTGCTCAAAGCCTGATTCCCTTCTCGGTGGTGTTGGTGCAGGGGAGATGTTCAGCGTTGCAAGACTCAAATTTTCTGGGATACTCCGAATTCCAAAATATTTATGGCCGACTCCCAAGCCGGGGTACGACTACCGAGGGAATTCCAGAGCTTTAACTACCGCAGCAGAGGCTGAAGGAGCCGCGGTTTAAATGTCACCGCTGTCTGCTGTGGGAAACCAGCGCTTGGGAGCAGAACCAGCTGCCCTCCCCAGTAGAAGAGGAGAAGTGCAGCCGGTCCAGCGGGCTCGGTGCCCGCTGCGGAGGGGCTGGCGGGACCTGCCGCCGCCGTCTCTGTCCCTCTGAACCTTCAGAGCAACGATCCCGACCCCCAAGCGCTGGGGGAAGGGCTCGGGACCGGCCCGGCGGGGTGTCCTTGATGGGACAGGGATGGGGAAGAGCTGGTGAGGGCACGAAGCTTTTCTGCGAGTGCCATCCAGGGGACGAGAGCTGTACTTCAGCTGCTGCTGGGGATCGGGGGGTGGGCTCCGGGGAAAGTGGGGGCTTCAAGCGTGGCTTCCCGCGGTTGTGGATGTTGATTAGGAGGAGGAAAACCGCGTGAGATGCCTGGAGCTTTCTAAGGAACAGGACGGGGACGAGTGGAATTGGTAAGAGGAGTTTGTGAAGTGCACGTAACCACTGCAGACAACTCTAAAAATCCCAATTCAGGCGGTTAGAGTTTGTGTGTGTGACCCCAGAACCCCTCTTTTGAGGGCGGGTGGCAGAGGGCAGCCCCAGTGACATCTGGCTCCTTCTCTCCAAGTGCTCCTAGAACTGTGGGGCTATTGCTTGAAAAAACACCCGAGTCTTGGAGGGAAAACCCATCCCACGCTGCTGTCTGTCACTATCCCGGGGCTACCGGGCGTTTTAAGGGTGAGAAAACGCATTTTTCTCTCCTTGTCGTATAAATTATTGGGAAGAGAAAAAAAAAGTTTGTTTTCAACTGATGTCACCCTTCAGGTGAAATTTTCTCCAAGGGGACAATTTTCTGCTGTGTGACTGCGGTGGCCCCGGGGATGCTCCCAGGGACCGTGCCCCCCTCTCCCTCCCCTCCTCCGCGTTGGGCGCCTAGGATGGGGGGGGCGGGGATTGATGGAAAGGGGGGTCCGGCAGTCGCTGGTGCTCACCTTGAGGATGAGCGGGTTGCACAGCATGCTGTCCCGGGCCACTCCCAGCCTCTCGTTCTCGCTGCCCGGCTTCACCTCGGCCAGGGTCAGCGGCCGCCGCGGGGGAACCGCTCCGCCGCCCGCCATCTCACCGCCCTGACCGCCTTCGGGGCTACCGGGGCCGAGTCGGGAATGAAATTTGTTACCCCAGCCGTTGCCCTGCCCGTGGGCGAGCAGCCCCGGGGAGCCGGGACGGTCTGCCACCCGTGAGAGCGGGGCGGGGGGAGATGGCGTTGCCCCGTCTCCTAGCAACCGCCGTCCCCCGCCTTGGGGCCGTCACTGTGATGGGTCCGGCTGGGGTCGCTTCCGCTGGGGAAGCGGGGAACGGAGCGGCCGGTAGCAGGGTGCGGGGGGAGAGGTGTTGCGGGCGGACATCCGCGGGCGTGCGCGGCGCGGAGGTGCGGGGGGAGGTCTCGAGCGCGACCGTTATCGCTGTGGGGGGAGGCGGGAAGCATTGTCCTGGTCTGGGGGAGAGGGAGGCGGGGAGGGGAGGGCCTCCGGCTCTCTGGGGGGACTGTGTCTTCCCCGCCTCGGCCCACCCCGCTGCCATAGCGAGGCCTGGGGTTGCTCTGCGTACCGCTCTCGGGAAGGTAACGGCGGGTCGGCCGGGATCCTGCGCAGGGGCTGCTGAAGAGCGGGCCTCGGGCCTGCCCGCGGCCTGGGCTGCTGGCCCGCGGCCCGGCTTTCTTAGCTCGGTGCTGGGGCGAGCTGGGCGGTGGGCTGCGGTTTGGGGCCTGTCCCCGGAGCTGGGCGGTGGGCTGCGGTTTGGGGCCTGTCCCCAGAGCTGGGCGGTGGGCTGCGGTTTGGGGCCTGTCCCCAGAGCTGGGCGGAGGGCTGCGGTTTGGGGCCTGTCCCCAGAGCTGGGCGGAGGGCTGCGGTTTGGGGCCTGTCCCCCAGAGCTGGGTGGTGGGCTGTGGTGTGGGGCCTGTCCCCAGAGCTGGGTGGTGGGCTGCGGTTTGGGGCCTGTCCCCAGAGCTGGGCGGTGGGCTGTGGTTTGGGGCTTGTCCACAGAGGTTTCAGGGCAGCCGCTTCCCTGCAAGGTAATGTCCAATACCAGTCAGCACTGGAAGCTGCACTGGAATGTGAAACTTAAGGTCTTGGGTTTCAGAGATGACAGGGTGTTGCTTTATAAGTGGTTTTTATGTGCTGGATATAGAAAATGTTTTTTGGACCACTCAGTGTAGCTCTGTAGTTTTCAGAATAGATTTTTTCTGGTTACAGAGTCCGTTGGAGCTGGCAGATCTTGGCCAGGCCTGTTTGAACATGAGCAAAAGCCAGTCTGAAGCTTCTAATTAGACATCTTGATTTTAGTGCTGATTAGTTTAATAGTTCCTTAATTCTTAAGGCTGCTTTCTGTTTTAGTGGTGGAGGTAGACTTGAATATAGCAGCCTGTTATTGCATAGTTATTTGAAATTAACTTCAAGCTTATGTTATTTAACTTAAAGTTACTCAAAATCAACATAGTTATTAAAGAGTATCTTTGTTGTTACAGGAAGGCCTTTTTAAGGCTGAACACATCTGTGATGCACATCTGTTTGATGAAGAAGGTGTCGCTTATTCATAGTCACTCTGTAAAATCAGCTGGATTGAAAAGTAAGCATCATTATTGTATGTTGCTGAATGTGTTGAGTGGGTTTTTTTTTGTTGGGGTTTTTTTCTTTTACTGTGTAAAGCTTCGTAAATTATAACACTTGAGTAAAACTTGTGTCTTTTATTTAAGATAAGAAAAAATATGACAGAAAAAGCAAGTGCAGATGATTTTCAAGTTCAGGATTTTATCAAGAAGAAGAAGAGGAGAAAACACAAAGAACACGATAATAAGACCCATGAAAGTGATGAAAGTATACAAGCTGCAGAGCCTAGCCGAGCTTCTCCACTGCTGTTTGAAGACAGAGCAGCACTGAGCGATGAAGGCTGTAAAAAGAAGAAAAAAAAGAACAAGAAGCCACAGTCTTTGTTAGATAATTCAGTTCCAGTAGAATTGGAACATGAAATTAGTAATGAAACTGGAAAGAATGCTTCCCAAAAGAAAAAGAAGCAGAAGCATAACGATAGTACAGGTGAGCAAAGTGATGTAACTTGTGTCACAGTAAATCGGTACAGCACTGGTGTTTGTCGGAAGGTCCACGCTGATTATGTTTATGTACAACAACCTGGCAAGAAGGAAAGAAAAGAAAAATTGCTTGCAGAGGTTGAGGTGTCTGAGCTGTCTGCCTCAGAAAGACAGGATGAAAAGGATGATAAAAGATTAAAAAAGAAGAAGAAAAGAATTAGGAGTACTCAAGATACACAAGAATACACAGATGTAACCATTGACCAGTCACCGTTGTCATCTCCAGAGCAAAACAGGCAAGGGGAAGACACAGCGTTGCCGTTACCGAAGAAGAAGAAGAAGAAAAGAAGCAGGATTACCCAAGATACGCAAGAACACACAGATGTAACTGTTGACCAGTCACTGTCGTCACCTCCAGAGCAAAACGGGCAAGGGGAAGACACAGGGTTGCCATTACTGAAGAAGAAGAAGAAAAGAAGCATGAGTACCCAAGATACACAAGAATGCACAGATGTAACTGTTGACCAGTCACTGTTGTCACCTCCAGAGCGAAACAGGCAAGGGGAAGATACAGGGTTGCCATTACCAAGAGAAGAGGGTGGTGTGGCAGCATCCCAGCAGCGGCATGAAGATGGTGACTGTGATTCTTCTGTCATGAGTGAAGATTCTACCAATGTACCTGCTAAGTTTTCTAAGTCAACTAAAGCAGCTCATGGATCTCGTAAGAAAACTGCAGTGCGTGCTAGAAAAGTTAAAAAAAGCAGCGCATTTGTCACAGAGGACAGCTCTTCAGAATCTGATGTAACGTAAGTTTAGGTTTTGGTTGTGGTTTTGTTCTCTTATTTTCTCCCTCTCACCCTTCAAATATGTTTCTGTTGCATTATTTGGTTCCCAGATTTTTCTTTAGTCTGTTTTGTATGTATTTTTAAAAACAACTTCAAAAACCTTTATAGGACGTTGACGTGTCAGAGAGACTTTAATTTAAGAGATTAGTTATCTTGTGAAGGTGCAGTGAAAAATTGTAAGGTTACGCTGCTGTCTCCTCAATGTGGAGTATCTTCCCCATGTAAAAACTGTAGATACAGAAATAATTTATGTACAGGCAATTAATATCTAGTAAAAGAAAAAGTGGGGGAGGAAAGGGATTTCATTTGTTAAATCTGGTATTTATAGCGAACATGTGTATTTTTACCAAGCAACTAGTAAGGTCAACTAAAGAATTTAGTGCTCTGTGCAAGCAAATGCTCATGGAAGTAGCTCTTGGTGCTTTTACAGTGTCTAGAACCCCCAGTAAGAGCACTGGTGAGAGACAGATGGGAAAGTTCTGTGTTGTCAGTGGTATCAAGGGACACTTTCTTCTGTACATCCATATGTGAGAGATTTTTGAAACTTCAGCAAGATCTTTGAATGTTGTAAGTCTATAAATTTGGTAGTAAATTAAGTCTGTGTTAAAAGGTTGGAAATACAAGAGAGTGGATGTGCGAAGTATTACTTGTTCTGTAGTTAATGAATGTGTTCATTCATCTCTGTCTGGGAGTTCTAGTGATGTATTTTATTTTTATGCTGCTTTTTTTTTTTTTTCTAATGTTATTTTTTTATTAAATATCAGGACACCAGAACCCTCAGCATCCAGGAGAAAGAAGGACCGGAACAGTTCCGTTACTGAAACGGCAGCCTCCGATGAGCTTGATGTGGATGATGAAGACAGCCTGGACCGTACCACATATTTGCATGCGAATTTGGATACTGTAAAAAAAGAATTGGAAGAGTTTATTCCTCATGTGAGGAAAATATCGGACAGTTCGATCAGGAAGATGGCTGGAAGAGACCTAGCAAGGTTTAAACAGTTTAAAAAACAAGGTGAGCTCTCCAAAATATTGTTACAGTGAGGAAGGACTGTGCAGCTGTCTTGACAGAGGGAAAATAATTTTTGTGTCATGTCTGTCACGTTGATGGGCTCTGGTTCCCTTTATTCCAATGGTCATATTTTCTGTTTCTCTTCTTCGTAGCATCAACTTCCTCATTGTCAAATTGTAGTCAAAAGCATAAGTATAAATTACCTGCTCCCAGCTCCTGTTTTCTCTTTCACTTTTCTTTTTTCACCTTTTGAACTGGTTGATCTTTCCTTATACGTTTGCTAAAACCTGAAACACAATGTACAGGAGATGGTGCTGGAGGTTTGCTATCTCTGGGCTTTTTTTGGTGGGTTTTTTTTTGTTTTGTTTTGGGGTTTTTTTTGTTTGTTTAGGGGTTTTGTTTGTTTGGGTTTTTTGGGTTTTTTGATTGTTTGGGTTTGTTGGTTTTTTTTGTTTGTTTGTTTGTTTTGTTAAAATAAACTTGCTGTATATTTTAGGTATTTCTGTTAAGTTTGGCAGATTTTCCCAGAAGGAAAATGGTCAAATCCGGAAAAATATTGAAGATTTCTTATCGATTACTGGAATAGATAGTGCTGAAAAACTCCTGTTTACCTCAAGGTATCCAAAAGATAAAGAAACTATCCACCGCTTAAAAGTAGAACACCTATTTTGTGAAAAACTCTGTAAGTATTTTAAGGTCCTTCTCAAATAGCTGAACGTTACATCCCACAACCTGCTGATATCACAATGGGTTTTCCAAAAGAATTTTTATTCTTGGCGCTAATGTTGCTAACTTTGGCAAAAAAAGGGTGCATGCTGCTGAGACTGTGCAGCTGCTGATCTGTACAGTGTACTGTTCTTACGATCTTTTCTCAGGTATGAAGAGTTTAGAGATTAAAATATTATGTCCAGCAGCACTTACAGGCTTTCAAACTTGCATTTGGGCTTTCTGGCTTAAGTGTATATTTGTTAGGCTATGATTAAGCACAGTGACTTATTAATGGGAAGTGTGATTAAGTCCTGCCTGAAATTCTGAAATTATTGGCTGTTTTTAGAGCACATAAATAAGTGGCAGGTTTAGGACTGAGTGATGGCAGAAACTGAAAGAAATTGGGATATTAGCCAAAGTAGGTAGTTTTCCAAGACTGAGGAAAACAAAACTCTTTAAAGGATAAGATTCTGTTTGGAGGTGCTCCTCTGCCTCTATTCTTGCTTTGTTGGGCTTCTCTTGGCTCAAAGACATTCACACTTTACATGGCAAACATGCTGATTTTGGAACATCTCTGAATCTACTCCGTGGCTCCTGTTCTGTGCTTGCTCTGTATCATTAGCATGGGCTACACAGAGTAAACAACAACACATAGTGGATTTGGAGCCAGCATTTATTGAAGGGTCAGTGAGGCTACAGATCTGTACTTGCTTGGTTATTTCACACACAAAATCATTCCCCTGCACTGTCACATTTGCCTGCTGTTGACTTCCCTTCCAATCTGTGAGATTGCTCCCAGTCTGGGAAAATTGGGCAGAAAGTCACACCAGAGTCATGCGAGTTGCTTGCAGTCACCTCTCTTGGGCTCTGCTGACTAAATTTGTTATGTGTTCCCAGGCACTGCTCTCTGTGGATCTTTCCCCCACTTCAAGGGCCAAGATCTTCATTTTATTTTTCCTGGATGCCCTCAGTCTTTGCTTATCTCAATTGAAATAGTTTGTATAGAGAAGTACAGTATCTTCTCAGCCTCCTGCCTCGTGGCTGCTGCTTGTCTCTCTATTAACAGGAGCATTCAGTATGTTATTTTAATTTAAATTGATCTGCATTAAACATACAGCCAGTCCATACAATTTGTAGGTAGCGAGTAGCAGATTTGTGCTCTAGAATTCAGAAGTTCAGGTTTCAGCCAGATGTACATAGGTGTGTACACAATTATTTACCAGCTGTCAGCATTCATGATTTTCCCCCAGTCCTAACAATTACATCTTTGGAGCTGCTCAGGAGATTTTGTCCAGACTCTTTCCACTGTAGTTACTGAAGTAGCATATAGTGCATTCTCCTGAATGAAGAGAATCTGTCATTGACAGCACGGTCATGGAGATGTATGTTGGTGGGGTCTGGTTTGGTTTTGGCTTTTTTTTTTTTTTAAAGTGGCCTCACCCATGTGAAAAATGTTTCTCTTAACCTTCTAGCTGAGGGCATACCACGACCCTGGAGGCTGATATATTATCGAGCAAGGAAGATGTTTGACCCAAATAATTACAAAGGGAGGTAAGCGAGTAATTAGAATGAGTCTCTGATGTTTATTTGCATGTCAAAAAGGGGTATACATGAAATACTCTCTCCCATTTGTTCCAGTTACTGTGACCTAATTGACAGGTCGTTTTTCTGACTAGCCCCAGACAATTCCTTTGTTCTAAAGTGTGACTTGAAATGGTAGTGATGAGTAACAGTGAAATACCTGTAAAGATTTCAGCTTTTTTAAGGTTTTGGAATGGTTTCAATTTAGAGATAAAGCTGTGCCCAATTCCTCACCTAGGTATACTAATGAAGAAAAAGAAAAATTAAAGAGGTATCATGCTATGCATGGCAATGACTGGAAGAAGATTTCGGAGATGATGTCCCGTTCTAACCTCTCAGTTGCTATGAAATACTCTGAAATCAAGTCAGGTATGTAATTTTAAGAATAGCAATTCATTTTGTGTATTGCAATTTAAGAAGTTATTTTAACTGTATGCTTTATGTGCCCTAAACTTTAGGAAAAGGTCCCTAGAGTGGATTTTTGGTTTTTAAATTCATTTGTTGGGGTGGTTCTTTTTTCCAGACCACTGATTGTGTTTTCATATGGAAGGGATAAGAACAGTCTTTGACAGAAGAAGGAAAAGAAGGGGAACAAATGCAATTAACATCTAAACAGATGCTTTAAAAGGAGGGCAGGAGGGATCTGGCAAACAGGTTTGAAAAGATAGAAACCAGGGGTCAGTGCTGTTCTCTAGTGATTGGGCTGGACTCTGTCAAGGCTGGAATACAGAAGAGTTTTTAGGAAGTGTATTAAGAAGCTGATCCAGTAAATGAGAATAATACAAAGTGAATTATTTGCTCTTTTGTATTTTTTTTCCCCCCTAATGATTTATGGTAATGTATAACTTAACCTTATTTTTCAATTTTAGCTAATAATTATGGCCCTTGGTCAAAGGAGGAGACCGAGAAGTTAATACATGCAGTGGAGGAGGTGATTAGGAAAAGAGTAGAAACAGAAGATGCAGATTCTCTTTCCTCATCAGAAAAATCAAGTAGAGATCTCCTGATTGCCCGTGAGAAACTGTACCAGAAATTACCATGGACTGAGATTGAAGCAAAAGTGGGAACTCGATATTGGAGACAATGTAAACAGAAATGGTAAGGTGGTGTAGCAAACTGAGATGGTAAAGCGCTTTCTGGGGAGTAGTTAACTCTGTTCTACAAAACTGTTTGTATCATGATGATTGTTTGGTAAGATACGTAATAAATAGGTTGTAGGCTGCAGAAGAAGCATTGCAAAACGTGTCTGAGACAAATAACTAATCCTTTGCTAGCTGTGGTAGGTTTTCTTCTTGTTGTGGTAGTGAACCCTGATTGCTGCTTCTCTGGGGCAGCTTGAAGACACTTCCTGTCAATGCTGGAAATTTCTTGAAATGATAAAAACCTTTTTTTTTCTTGTTTGGTTTTTTTTTTTTTTTTTTTGGTGTGTTTTCAAAGGACTACGATTCTAACAAACAAGATGACCAAAGGACAGCAGTTGTATAGGGGGACCAAAGGATTACAGGCCAAGATCAACCTTATTAAAAGGTATATTTCAGAGGTACTGGAATGTTTTTATATCTCTTGCTGCTCTGAGTTGTGTTTATAAAATAATTTGGGTGAGAACCTCATATCTTCAGTTTCATGCAAGTTTCACAGCTATTCTTGCTTTGGACAAAAGTCCTGTGACTTCTGACCGGGGGAGCTGTGAGCACGATTGAATTTTTTCTTACGTTCTGCCTAAAAACTGCTTCTGTATTATGTTCACAGGTTGCATGAAATGGAACTGGAGGATGCTAATGATGTAAACTGGGAAGAACTCAGTAATATTATTGGGTAAATCTTTTTTTTCCTCTTTTTATGGGTACAAAGGATAGTTGAAGCAGAAGGTTTTAAGAATTTCGCAAAGGAATCAAAGTTTTTAGACTTCTGCAACTAGAGAAAATGTCATTTGGTTTGGTAACATACAGCTGTAGATCTTTGCATAGAACTGAGCAATAAAGCACAACTATAAGCTCTGAAGCTTACTTTTAACCACTTAAGGATTTGAAATCCATTCGCCTTTCTACTTAAAGCTAAGATATTGTTTGACTGGCATCACTCTCGTGAATGGATAACTTGGTGACAACTGAACTGTGTAATAGGTCATTGCATCACTGATTCTTTGAACTCTTCTCTTTTCAGAAATGTCCCTAGGGCCTATGTTCAAGCAAAATTTTATAAGCTAAAAGTCTCCTGTGTCCCTTTTTGGCAAGAAAAGACTTTTTCTGGTCAGTATTCCAGCTGCTTGTTTCTTAAAGTTTTTTCTTGAATCCAAGGTGATATATATTCCAGTTCATTCTTAGCTTTCCCTTAAGTAAACTGGCTAAAATCTCAGGCTTTGGGCATAGTTTACTAAATGTTGGGTTTTTTTTCCTAAAATAACAGTTCAATTTTAATGTCATCTTCATGCAGTGCTTATGAACCTCTTCTTTTGAATACCTTGGCTTTAAAAGTTTTATGACAGTGCTTTCTTAGTTTATCTTTGAATTTATGTTTGTGTCTGATCTACCTTGCAGCCACTGTGATTGCTGCAGAATAGTGAGATTCTTTTGCATTTAACACAGACAGAATAATTTCTACCTGTGAGATCATGTTTCCCTTAGATATCCAGTTCCCCCACAGATCCAATTAAGACTTTCTTTTTCTCTTGCTTGTTTTTTCCCCAAAGAAATTGTTGATTACCTTTTTGAAGAGAAACTTCCAGAACTTGAAGAAAAATTAAGAAAAAACGAAAGGAAACAGCTCAGTTCTGACAGTTCCACAGCCATGGAACTGAGGAATACTTTCCGACTCAGTGACATTTTTGACTCCAGTGAAGACAGTGATTAATTGACTGCCCTAAAAGGAATTCCTTCTCTGCATATTTAACTGTGAAATGGATCTGGTTGAGAATGAGCGCAGATCAACAGCTGCAGGTACACAGCCTATCTAATAATGGAAAAAGTAAAGATACACGTGTCTGATTTTCTTGTTTCATATTGAAGACGGAGGTAAATACAGTTTTTTGTGCCACTTTTTATTACAGTAATTTAGCTCTGGTTTTAGAAGTCTTCATTTAAGCATCCAAGTTGCTTTCCTAATGTCTCAGTATTTCTTCTACAGCTTTGTTTTTTGTGGAGTTCAAAGCTGCTGTTCACCCTTTCTGCATGAACTTGGTTTTCAGAACTTTACATCATTATAAAAAACCAAGCAAACAACTGAATGGAATTGGGGAAAGGCTCTCAATTTGCTTTTAAATCTCTGTAATAAATCTTAAGATAACTGTCTTGATGGAGACACCACAACTTTGAGTTGTTTTTATTTTTTTAACAGGTATCTTGTTCTTAAAAGCAGTTGATTTTCATTTTTGATGTAGACTTACACTTTTATCAGTCCTTCTAAAGAAAAGGGATTTTTGTCCATTACAGTTCATAAATTGTGTCATTTCATGCTAATTACAACAATACATTTAAAATGCTTTTGTTAGTATTTGGAATACAGTGACAAAATAGACAATGTGTGTATATATATATACACACACACACATACATATATATATATATACACACACATGTATTTTTATTGTGCCAAGGAGAATTTCTACTTTTAACTAAGAAAATTAAGGGATACAATAGAGGTTGTACTCATGTACTTTGTATGATACTTTAAACTATCTGCCTAGAGCAATTATTTGTACATTGACTGAGTGAGTGTAAAAAAGCAAAAAGAAAAATCTTGCTGTTGGTGTAAAGTATTTCTATGGCTTGTTTATATTTCCTACACGCTGTATAGAAAGTGATGTGAGAAGACTTGGTCTCTGACAGTATTTTTTTGTTGGTCATTTTGATAAGCAAGAATTGCCTTCTTTAATAATTGTCATTGAAAATGCAGAACTTTTAAGGGTTTGAAATAAAGGCCTAGCTGAATGCTCTTCTGACTTAGAGCAAAAAAGTTAACTGATCACTCACTGTATTTAACTGTGTTTGGCTTTAATCTCTCTGAAGATAGAAAACAATGTGATTTTTGTGAGCCAGGCAGGAAACCCCATGAGATCAGCCACCAGTCTAAGGGTAAGTTTTCAGCCAAGAGATGGAACAGGGCTGGGGGGAAGGAAACATGTACCAGCTCCTTTGCACTTAGGGCTTTGAACTTGCTTCTGTTGCCTTACGCCTTTCAAGGTTAAAAGACAAAGAAAAATCTTTTAAACAGAGTGGTTTGTGTTTTTCAAGTTTGGTTTTGGTTTCTGTTTGTTTTCTGGAAGATGGAGATCCTCTGAATTTTCTGCAGGCTAGAGTGCAACTGATTGTGTGGTTGTAGAATTTGTAGGGTAGATCTAACAGAAGTGAACTTCTGCCTTCATAATGACATTTATTTTTTTAAAGGGAAGCTGTTGCAGATGAGTGGAATGAACCTCGCTCAAAAGAGAGAAGGAGCAATAGATTTTGTTGAGGTAAAATAAAAATGTGACAGGTCAATAAATCTTTTGTAATTGAACAAAGTTTAATGGTGGTTTATCAAAGCTCAGGAAGTTTGAGAGCGAGGTTCACCTTATTAATTACTGTGTGGAAGAAACAGAAAGGAAAATTGAGTTAAAATCGAGTTAGAATGATTCATGCAGAGACAAGACATGCAAAGGGTAAAGGAAGAGTCTCCTGTTGAGTCTAAACTTTTGGAGCCTAGGTGCAGGCAGGTCCAGTCTTAGTCTCAGACAACCTTTTATGTCTGATGGGATTACCTGTACACAGTTTATAATAATTAGTATTGAGTAGCTATTAGTAGTATTTCATTAATATTAATTACAGATGCTGAGTGCTTGCTGAGGATCTATTGTGAGTAAGGAATCTCTCCACGTTGGGCAAGGACGAATCTGTCTTAGGTGAGGAAACCTAAACTTGGAGAGGCACCCATGCTCGAGGGGGGAGTCACCTGCCATGCAGTCCAGCTGGAATTCAGGAAGAGCTCAAACTGGGCCCATCCTGAGGGTAATATTTACAGAGTGAAGCAGTTAGCTGACAGTCAGTACTACAGACAAGAGAGATGCCTTTGTTTTAGCTCTGGTGCCTTGTTCTGTACTTGTGTTATCTTGCATTGTCAGGCTTTGAAACCACCTCTTGAAATGTTTTTCCAAGACACTTTCACTTCCTTGTAAGTGAGCCAGGAGCTCTCCAGCTCACAGGTTCACCTTGGGGAACAGGGCTTGTTGCTCCCAAGTACATCTGGGGCTCAAATGTGTCCGTCACAGGAACTTCTACAGGAAGACTCTTGCTGCTATTTGTTAAAAACTGTTTCTCTGCAAAATAATATAAGCCAGGGCAACTTGGAGCCATCACTACCCTGGTTGCTTTAGGAAAAACAGAGACCTGACCTGTTCTGCACAGGAGGAGGGGGAGAGGCTCTGTTCCTCCTCCCCCCAGCCCTGGGAATGGAGGAAGGAGACTGTCCCTTACCTGCATCTCTTGGGTGAGGGGGGTTTGTAATCTGTTTGCAAATGGGCAAATTATTGTTTGGAGGAGGATGGTACTTGTTGATCGCTTCCCATTTGCTGAATAATGGCACTTGAGAGGGCATAAAAAAGCAGCTTTTCCCTTTGCCATCATCTTATAAAGGCTCCTGGGAGTGCGGGCGGGGGAGGCGGTTGTTTCATGTGGGTATTTGAATATTATTGAAAAGAGAGCAAACTCCAGGCAGAGGTTTAAAACAAACAGGCTCCGCAGAATGACGAGGGAAGTAACATTGACAAAGCTTTGTGTATCAGGCTGCATTATAAATAAGAGCATGACAGGTCCTTCAAGTCTAAAAAGCACTGCGAGTCCCTTAAAAACTTGGGTGATTTAAGCAGCTGTGTCGCTTCAAGCATTTTCTTGGCGCGTTAATAGCCCGAATGGTGTTCTAGAAAAAAATTCTTGGCTGTGTGGCATTATCAAAGACAGAGACAGCCGGGTTACAAGAGTTGTGTTTGCAGCAGAGAAGCACTTCAAAGTTGAGGAGTGTTACGGTGGCAGCAGCTGAAGATCAAACAGGGACTTGCCTTTTTCACCCCCCTCTCCAGTGAAGTCTTAAACAAGGAGTAGAAGAAGGACAAATGATCTCTGTTTGATTCCTCCGAGCTCCCCAGGGTTGGGGGACAGCATCATCCCTGTGACCTGGAGGGTCTGCAGGGGAGGAGGTAGTGACACAACCTTCTGTCATCTGCTTCAGAGTTTGCCAGGGAAATGGTATTTTGGGGTGGGATTTAATTATTTCCAGGTTTAAGTAATTCTATCCTTGAGGCAGTGCCCTTAGCTGTGCTTCTTGGGGCTCTGGCACTACTCTGGTTTATCTACGGCACAGCTCCACGGCTGTGTGGTCCTGTCCCCCCTGTCACTCAAGGCCGGATGTGATTCCCCCCCTTCCCGGGCCATGTACCCACCCTGGGCCTGCCAGGCACCGGAGTGGAACTCTAGGGCATCTCCTGGGGGCGCTGGCTCCCTGCTTTCCCCAGCCCAGCACTGCTCTCCCTGTTGCTTGGGAGTAAATCACCTCCCAACAGCCCAGTACATCTGTACCGGGGTTGTGGCCAACAAGAGGGCGATACCAAAACTGAAAACCAGCAAGTTCTGGGGCTGTGCAAGTAAAAGTACCAGAATATTTCCATGTCCAAAGTGGGCTGGAGTGGAAAAATATCAAGCCAAAGTCAATTATCTCAGAGCCTATAACCTGACCCTAAAGCAAGCCCCTTGGAGCTCTCCTGGCTCCCAGAGGCCATCCAGCATCTCCCCTGAGCTGCCTTGGGCACAGAGTCCAGGAAGGGCCAGCGCACGGAATGCTGGACACTTGCTGGCCTCTCCTTCATCCGTCTCTTTACCTGTCTCTGTGTTTGAACAGACACATTGGCTGTCACAAGTGTGAAACGTGCATCTGGATCCCACGGGCTCCAAGTAACTGCGTGTTTTGTGCTTATACATACGTACATACATACACTTTGATTTAGGAGACCTTGGAGTAAGCTAGTATGAATCTTCTCGCTGTCGAGAATTATGGTGTTCTCATTATTATGTTCTCATTATTATGGTGTGGTTGTTTTCATTGTAACAGTCTACTGAATTGCCCTGTTAAGTCTGAATGGGTTAACGAGCAAGTGCTGCTGAAATGCAACCGTTTGATCTACCTCTCGCTACTAATAAAACTTGAACTGCTGCTAAATCGTGACTGTCTCAAATATTTCTCCTCCGACAAGCCTCCCTTTCGCCACCCCTGCGTGCCTCAGTTTCCCTGTGGCAGCGGCCGCTCCTCTCGGGACGGGCCCTTTAAGGCAGGGGCGGGGCCTGGCTCCAGGGGCGGGCGGACGGCCCCGCCTGCGGGGAGGAGGCCGGCGCCCACTTCCGGCGGCGGACCGGAAGCGCGGGGCGCGCCGCGGCCTGAGGGCGGGCGGGAGGCCGCGCGGGGGCGGGCGGTCCGCGGTGGCGGCGGCGGGAGTGAGGTGAGAGGGGAGGGACGCGCCGGACCGGACCGCGCTGAGCTGAGCTTAGATTCCCTTCTCTCCCTTGCCCGCGTTTGGTGCCGCCTCCGCGGGGGAGGCCGGGTTCCCCTCGGGCTCCCTTATTGTCTGGGTGCCGCTCCCCGCCCCTGCCCCGCGGGGCTGGGTTGGGCCGCAGCCCGCTTGGCGCGAAGGAAGCGGCGCGTTCCCCGGCTCGGGCGGCGGGACCGGGCAGGGCGTTGGGAGCAGCGGTGCGGGGTGCGCCCGGGGCTCCCGTGGAGGAGCTGTTGGTAAGTGCCCGGTGTACCCTTGGGGCGGTGAAACGAGGAGCTGTGCGCGGCTGGGGCGGTTTGAGCCGGGAAACGGGAGCTTTCTTACCTTCGCTTTCTGTCCCGGCGGGGCGTTCCGGGGAGCAGGTGTCGATTCTCGCCAGTGGGCAGCCGTCAATGCGCGTCGAGAGCAGAGCGTTACAGGTAAAGGCTTCTGCTCGCAGCTGAGGGTTATGTCTCCGTGGGTGCTGGGTTAAGCCATTCCCTCGCTCAGTCTTTACACCTTTTGTTTGGAGAAGGTGCGACTGATACTGTAGTGCCCGCATTTGAATGACGGGGGGGGGATTCAGTTGGGAATCACAGGTATCGCTTCAGTAACTGTATTTAAAGTATGTTAGTCTAAATACCAGTGTGACTCTTAGTCTGTGACGTGTGCACTGAACCGATTTCTGAGGAGTACTGTGTGTCTCTAGGTCTTTGAAATACCATCAAGACTCGGTTACCAGGGGATGGATTATGGTAGTGCTGTGCTCTGCTGAACTGGGGACATGTATGGCTGAAGGTGCCGCTCCCCTTGCCTAGCTGCAGGGCAGCTCTGTTCTCCCACCCACAATGTGACCTGACACAACCCGCAAAGCAAAGAGCTCCCTTTTCTAAAGGTAAAGGCTGCAATTGCTTTTTTTCCCCCTGGTATTTATACCTGAGAAGATGTGTGGTTTTGCTTTATCTAGATTTTCCTTTTGTGTTCTTTGTTATGCTGAATAATAGAAGCTATTATCACTTTTCCTCTTATATAGTTAGTTTAAGTTCTCCCAGTTCCTGCTCTCCCAGTACTCTGGTGAGTTTTTCAGACTAGCGGGCTTTCAGATAGCACTACAGCTGCTCCTGAAGAACTTTTGTTTTCAGAGGAAGCAATCTGTGGTGAGAATTTTATGGTACTTTCTAACTATAATAATGAAGAAAAGAAAGCTCTGCATAAATATCCTTCGCTTTTGACAATAGGGATTTGCTGACCTATAAATTTTAGAAGGAGATTAAATAAAACACCCGAACTTATTAAATTTTATACTGCTTAGACCTAGATTCCACAGATACCAGCATTACAGTTCTGGAAAGTATGGCTGACTGACTTTTTTTGTACGTAAAGTGAATTTTCACATGTTGTTTCGTAAAACTATGAAAATTTTGTTATTTGTCTTCTTTCTGGTGCTTTAGTTTTAGAGTTCTGCAGTTGTGCAGGCATTTTTCTGTACTGTTCATTTAATGCTTTCATCTGTATTTCTTTAATTGCTCATGTCTGTGTGATACAAGAACATTCAGGTGTATGCTGCTAATGAGTTACATAAATCCTGAAACTCATCACACTTGAAAATTAGTTGCTATTTTGTCTGAAAAGAAATATTTTGCCACTTTTGGTCTTTGGACTTGTCTTAATTTCCCCCTTCTTTTTCCATCCGAAGAATGAGCACATGCCGATGGTGTACACTTAGTGGTTCTGACACCACTGAGTTCCTGAAGAACTATGCTTCTAAACGGTTGTCCCTGGAAGATCTGGAAGGAGCCAATGATGATCTCTGTTACTGCCTGGAGTGTGTGGTCGAATACCACAGAGCAAGGGAAAAATTGCCGAGGTTGCACGAGGTAATTAAGAGATTTGGCTTCTGTCCGTTAGTGAGCAGGAAGACTCAGAACTGAAGGAACACTTCAGAAGAGGCTTCTGTGGTCCAGCCTCGGTGTAGGGGGAGTTTTGTGCAGGTGTTTTGTTTTCTTGTGGTTTGGTTTATTTTTTTGGGGGGGAGTGGAGGGGAGGAGGGTTGTGGGGTATGTTGCTTTTTCACTGTCTGCTTTTTTTATATTGAGTTGCAAAGAGCTGACTGTAAAACAAGAAGACTCTTAATTTGCATATATTCAATTTATCAAGAACTAAAACAGTAGTGAGAGCTTGCTGACTAGACATTAGAGCTTCAGCTTTATTCATGCGATGATGGTTTGACGCTGTAAAAAGAACACCTGCTGAACAAACTAACAGCTGCTTAATGTATCTGCTGCCTTCCTCTGGCTTCTCTTCTGCTTTTGGTTTCTTCCTCTTTTTGTTTGCTTTCATTACTCAGTCATAGTTTCAATGCTTGAATTTCAGAGATCTGATCTCGCAAGCCTGTGAGGTTGCACAGTTAAAAACAATCAAACTTTAAAACCTCTTTAATTATAAGTCTGTTATAATTCTCCCTCATGAGCATCCAATTTTGTATTTTGAAAACCTTATTTTTCCCTGTGCTTATATGTGTATAAAATTCATAGTTGTAGCTAATTGATCATCATACAGATATCTGAAAGGTTGCTCTTTAACTTAGTTGGCTGGATTTCTCTGGAAGGCAATTCCATGTCAGTGTAGACTGGAAATAAGTGGGGTGACTGGACTGCTGAAAGTTCCTTTCCTGTGTCTGTTAACTGTAGGAAATAACCTTGGTTACTAATCGAGGTCTGGAGCAGTTACTTTAGATGAGTGATGTTAAGTGAGCTTAATCCCCTACAAGTATTCAGCAAGTCCATCGGTCTGCATCGATTACATTCGTTCCCTTCCACTAATACATTGCAAAATATGGGAGAAGGCAAGATTATGGAATTGTTTCTTCCATCTTCCTAAATAGGATTTTATGTCTCGTGCTTTTCTTTATATTGGCCAGCAGAATGAAGTTTTGAGACTAACCCATGGCCTGAAATAGTTACTGAAAAGGTCTGTAAAGATTTAACAGAATTGTAAAAATGCTTCTGGTTTCAATGCCACTCTTTTCAAAATTACTTTCTAACCTTAACTCTGAAGTGAGAGTTTTGTGATTTGCATGACTGGAATTCCATGTCACATCTTTATTGTTTCACACCATGCTCGGAAAGAAACTTTTAGAAAGAAAACTCTGAGCCTTGAGAGTCTAGGTAAGGTTTCTGCGTGTGATAATAAATGCCCTCAATTGCCTTCTTCACAAATGCACTTTGATTAGTTATTTTTTCCCCCGCACGGAACAGGACTTGTGGGAGTTGGAAACCTCCCGCCTCGTTGCCCACATCGAGAAATCCATGCAAGAAGAAGCTGGAGAAGATGACGAGTTGTTTATAATGGACGCGGATGGAGAGACACGGCTGTCTGGTTACGTGGGCCCAGAGTTTGAGAACAACCTGCGAGTGCCCCTCCTTGAAATACTGAAATACCCATACCTGCTGCTGCACGAGAAAGTCAGTATGTATCTTACCGTGTACACTTGGAAGGAATTGTTTCTGCTGAAGGAGGTGAAAACAACTCATAGTTAAACCAAACTGCCACTCTATGTGTGTGTGTGTATATGTATATTTCATGTTGATACTAAATATTTTTTGTGTGTTTTATAAGAATAACAATCAGTCCTTACCAGAACTGTTGTTTGTCTTTCTAGGTGAGCTATGTGTAGATGCTCTCTGCAGAATGGAACAAAATCACAGCTCCTTTCAGGTGTTTGAGAAATATCCAGGAATTTATGTCTTTTTGGTGCACCCAAATGAAGTGGTAAGTCACTTTTTCTGTTCCACTAAAACTTAGTTTTGAAGAGCATCAGAACAGATTCCTATTATAATGACAAGAATATGAAAATAGTAGCATTCAGAATTTTAAGTGTTTGATTTTCTCCGTTTTTATTTAACAATGTGTATATATCAAAGATATTTCAGGAGGAATATACTTACTCTTGCTAGGGGAGGTAAGACTTGAATTTGGGTGTGGAACTCACCAAGGACTGTTGAACTGTAGCTTGAATGGGCCACTTGTTTATACAGGGAGAGTGTGAGTTGATACCATCCTTCTCCTGCCTCATTTGATGCAGCAGGTTACATTTGCTGTGGCTGGCAGGCAGGTTGTGGCTGCACTGTTTCCAGGACTGGTTTACCTAAACGCCAACATGAAGGACAAAAATGTCAAATTCTCCTCTAAGAATCAGTAAAAAGTTTAATAGCCTCAAACTCGGGAATTTTCTCAGCAGGTCAGAGAATGAGTCTATTGAAAACAAACTGAAACTTAGCTAACATTGTATTGGGTCAAGATGTTCTTCCTCTACAAGTAAAGGATAATCAGAAGAAGAAAAATTTAGTATCCTTTAAGAAAGAACAGCCTGGAGCAATTAGACCTTGAGCAGGACATTTAATAAGGGTGCTTTGTGTGCATTGCCGACTCAAGGTCCATGTGTTAGCTGAAATACCTTCATTGTAATACTAAAAATCACACCCGTAGGTCAAAAAGACCCTTGCCCAGGTGAAGACCCATCCCCTGAGCATGCGTAGTAGTGGAAGTATGGAGTCAGCACTATTATAATTGTATGTAAATTACTAAACAATCATCATAAAGAGGAAAGGCTTGTGAAATTACTAACTTTGTAAGTTTGTCATTGGGTGTGCTTTATTTGTGGAAACCATTGAGCACCCAGAATTGTGCAACCCTGAAATAAATAAGCAGGAAAAAGGCTTGCAGTTATGAGACCTTAACTTTAGTAAAACTATACTTTTTGTCTCATTTATAGCAGCAGTGATCCCTAATCTGACAGCATTGTGATGTTGCTTGTTCTTTTTATTAATGTATAATTTTTTTTGTCTCCATCCTTAGATTCGTCGCTGGGCCATCTTAACAGCAAGGAATTTAGGGAAGGTTGACAGGGATGATTACTATGACTTGCAGGAAGCGCTGACTTGCTTGTTCAGAGTTATTGAATTGGGGCTTTTTGAGAATCCAGATATTTACAGCTCTTCGATGATTGAAAAGGGTAAACTCATCCTTCTGCCATCTCACTTATATGATACGGCCAACTACAAGAACTATTGGCTAGGTGAGTATTTGCAATCAGAAATTACTTTGTACGTCTAGTCTCATCTTGGAAACACTTCTTCCAAGTCAGAGCTCTACTATTTCATAGGTGCTGTTTATTTTGAGGCATGTCAAATGGGAAAATTGAACCGCAGGAGCGAGGTGGTGATTGATTAGTTTCATGTTGCCGCTGATCTATTTGGTCAAGTGTTGTACTGGTAATGGCATTTGGAAAATGATCCTTGATATGCTGAAAGCTAGAACAATTCGTTGCAAATATACAGACAGGACTCTCTTCATTTTTCTTTTGGCAGGAGTTTGCATGTTGCTAACGGTGCTGGAGGAACAAGCTATGGACTCCTTGTTACTGGGCCCAGACAAACAAAATGATTTCATGCAGTCTATACTTCACACCATGGAGAAAGGAGGAGCTGGTAACTGATTTTGATACCAAGATTAAGACAGTTCATGGCTGATTTTTCATCTTTATCAAAACTCCTTGTTTAATGGAGTAAATTCTTAGTAGTACAACGCTGGGCTGATTTTTAACTGAGTGTCTTCTGAAAGATGGCAGATATTGCATAATATTTGGCCAGTACTGAACAGGGGCATTCAAATAAACTCTGAAGTGAGGAAGGATTGGCAGTGCTTTGCGTAAGGCTGGTTAAAGGTTTTGGAAGGACGAATTATAATTTCTACTGTATTGTTTTCATTTAATGTACAGGTCATATGGCAATATATATTTTGCTGTGGCATGAAGTTTGACTTTTGGGTCCTAAACCAAAGAAACATCTTGTTCTGAATTGCCTCAACTGCTTAAAACTTGACTTTTCCACCCATCTGTTTGAGGGACCCCTTTTGCAGCTGGAACTTCAGACTAGTAGCCCTTGAGCCATTGTAGGCCACTTGCCTTGGCACAACCTGGGAGTGGCACATGCGCTCAAGACCAGGGCTGCCTCTTGAATGACTAGATCTTTATAAGCTTAGCATGACTATTAAGGATATCATATTATCCTATATGAAGAAGGAAGAAGCTTTGTAAATTGTACCCACTTCTTATAACAGCGTTGCAAAAATCCATGTGGGAGAATCAGTTTTGTAGAGCTGGGAAAGAGTTATCCAGGTTCGTGTTGATTTAAGACTTCATAAGGAGCAGTGTCTGTACAGATAATTGAAGTTGACCTATTTTTCCATCCTTTTTCTGGGTTAAAAAGTATAGTCACAGCTTACTGGAATACATATATTTCTATTAGTATTTAAGAAAAAAATGAATGAAAACCAGCTACTTTCAACTTCAGCTTGGTCTAAGAATGTCCAGGACTTTTGAATTTCAACTCTCCCCAATATTACTGTTATGTTTCAGATGATTCTACTGACCCCTTCTGGCCAGCGCTGCATTGTTTCATGGTTATTTTGGATCAGCTCGGATCTAAAGTTTGGGGTCAGCTTATTGATCCTGTCCAAGCCTTTCAAACCATTATCAACAGTGTGAGCTACAACAATGAAATAAAAAACATACGCAGTAGCTTTATGAGGTCAGTTTTATTAAGAGACTAGAAGAGTTTCACCATGTTAATACCAGGTAGTGTAGTAGTTTTGGGTTGGGTTTTCTTGTCAGTGCTGCCTTAATTTGTGTTGGGGGGAGGGAGGTGGCAAGGAAAAAAAATCAGATGCTGCCAACTCAAAGCAATGAAAAGATGAAGTAGGTCCCCATAAAGTGTAAGGTTCTTCCAAAATATATATGCTCACTTCTTTTTGACTGCTGTGAAGTCTGTTACACTTTCAGGCTTCCTGAATCAGGAAGGCTGTTAATTGTTTAGTGCTGAAACCAGCTTGTGCTTAAGTTTGATGGAGGTTGCCATGTCTGAGTCTCTTGATAAAATTATGGCAATCCCTGCGTTTTCTGTGGACGATGTAGGTTCAGATTTTATTGTAGAACCAGCTGACAGCTGATTGGAGTTGATTTTCAGCTCACCATAAGCCTTAAATATTTCACAGGATTAGATTTACTTAAAGGTGCCGTATGTGACGGTCATGGAGCTGTCCTTTAATAGCTTGGATAACATAGGGAACGGTTGAAAGGAAATGATTTAAAACACATAAGCAGGCATCAGATACACCTTTGAACAGTTTTGTCTTCATGTACTTACATCCTAAGATAAAATGGATTTTTTTTTTTTTTTTTTTAGTCCCTTCTGAGTGACAATATCATCAGTACTGAACAGAAAGTTAACTGGGTGAAGTGTTTATTCAGTGCAGAAGAGGTTGGCTAGTACACTGTTGGGAAGACCAGAAATAGTATCTATGGGAACAGAATTTTGTTATGTAAACTAGAACTCTCTCTCTTGGACTTCTCTTTCAAGGATTTTCATGAGAATCCAGGTCCCAAGGCTTTAGAATCAACTATTTTGGAAAACTAAAATTGTCCTTAATTTAAAAAAATTGGTGAAAAATGCTTACCTAGATAACGGTCTTGTTGTTTACTATTTTCCTGTGATAAACTTTCAGTCAACTTTGAGTGACAATGTTTTAAATGTTCAATGTTTTATACATACACAGTTTATAATGTTACAGATAGCTAGCGATATGTATACGTGGAATGTTACAGATAGATGAGGAAGCCATGTTAAAGAAGATTTTCTTCAGTTAAGCTCTTTGTGTTGTGTTCAAATAGTTGCATGCAACGTTTGAGTGCGTAGCCATGGTTGAATTAAATGCCTGCACAGAAAATTCAAAGAAAATGGAATAATTCTGTGTGTTTGCTTTAGGTAGTCAAAGCCATGGCTTAGTAGGAAGCTCTTTTTCCTCAGGCAGTTGCTTTCCCTGCCTCTTCCAAGCAGGGCAGAACAAGTTGTAAATGTCAATATGTAAATATGATCTCTTTGTTTTATTACTGACAAATTCTTACAGACACATGGTCAGTATCTGAAAAATGTAATGTATTTTAGTTGGCTTTCTTATAATTTACATTAGTTGTGTGGAGTCTATAAAGATCTGTATTTCTTTTTAGGACAAAATCTGAACCAGAGTCAGACGACGATGACGACATGATTACTTGCAGTCAGATTGTGTATAATTATAACACAGAAAAGCCTCAAAAGGTATTAAAAAATATTTTATTTCCCTCTTGTTTGAACTCGTGATCACTGAATGCCACTGTCAGTTTAAGCCATATGTTAAATACGGAGAGGAAGATACTCTGTTTCTGCTAGTAAAGAAAGGATTTTCTTTAAAGAAAATTGTAAAGAAAAAATATTAACTAGTGCATGTCACTATTGTGTGCCTTAAATAGCAGCCAGCCTCCTCACTTCTTGTTCAGGTGATACTTTCAGGCTGTGAGAGGAAAAAAGAATGTGTCTGTCAACTAGGGAGAGATGGTATCAAAGCCTGAGAGTTCGTATTGGATAGAAACAAACGTTGGTACCTCAATGAATAACCTGAATTAAGTTGTTTTAAAAAGTTGCTGATTGAGTTCTCATACTTTACTTTTTGTTTCTTGGTATTCTAAAGTAATATATTGAGTATGGAGTAACAAGGCTTGCTCTGATATACTTTCAAATATTAGACTGTGCTCCAAAATGGCACCTTTTTTTTCTTGTTAGAGTAAACATTTGTGTGTTTTTTCTTTTGATCTTGGTGCATTGTATTTATTAAATGTTTTTTTTAAAGGTTTTAAATGTATATTTGATTTTCTGAGGTTTAATCTGTCAGCATAACATCATCTTTGGAGGGTTTCACAGTGGTTTAGGAAATGCTACTTTGCACTTCTTTCGTAGATTTGGTAGGAAATGAGTTCTTTGTACATGTGTTAGTTTGATCTTTGTTTTTGTATGGTTTTTAGTTTACATTTTGACTTCTGGTAGGATATGTATAGGATTTGTTATCATTTAATGAATGTGTAGTTGAAAGAAAGTAGCCTCATGGCTAGGAGAAAATCCTGGCAGATGAAACCATGCAGATGTGCATAATGTGTGGTAAACATATTTTTCAGGATACTGGATGGAAGACTGCTATTTGCCCAGACTACTGCCCCAGCCTCTACGACGATATGCAAACACTGGCTAACGTGCTGCAGTCTGATATTGGCAGAGATATGCGTGTCCACGACAGCACCTTTCTGTGGTTCATCCCTTTTGTTCAGTCACTTATGGATCTCAAAGACTTGGGTGTAGCATATATAGTAGAAGTCATTCATTACCTCTGCTCGGAAATCAAAGGTATTCTCAATGAAAGAATCCAGCAATGTGACAAAATTTCTGAATTTTTTCTTCTGATCTTGGTGTCAATTATTGAACTACACAGAAATAAGAAGTGCCTGCATTTGCTATGGATTAGCTCCCAAGAATGGGTGGAAGCAGTGGTGAGATGTGCTAAGCTTCCAGCAATAGCGTTTACACGGCGCACTGACAAAGCACCTGGACACTGTGTGAGAGGTTCATCAGCATCTTTGCAAGCTTCTAACTCTGTGCAGCATGCCTGTGTGCAGTTGATACGCAGCCTTCTCAGAGAGGGCTATCAAATTGGGCAGCATGCTGTCTGCAAGCAATACCTCAACAAACTCAATCTTCTTCTGCGAGGAAATTTATCTTTAGGTTGGCAGCTGAACATCCAGGAAACTCAGGAATTACAGTTGTGTTTAAAGCAAGTTATAAGGAGTATAAAGGACAGAGCGTTGAATACCTCTGTGCCTGTGGGAAACAATGCAAGCTCCCCAACTTTGCCTAGTGTTTCTATAAAGCAAGAGAAGAGTGTGTCTGGTGAGGAATGTAGGATGAGTGTATATGGCAGAGATGACCTTGGTTCACCATTTGCTGTCATATCAAAGGAAGGTGGAGATGAAGATTGTCAGGAGAACCCTTTCCTTAGAAGAAAGAGCACCTGGGAAGAGGAATGTAGAGATGCATCTACAAGTCCAAGATCTTGGACACCAGCAGCAGGCCTCTTGGTGAATATTAAAAAAGAACCTGATGACTGGATAACTCAGGAATGTGTCTTTCCACAGAACTCTTTGGCAACAAAAGCGTGTGGGAAAGTTGAGGAAAACAGGAACAACGATCTTGTGTCAGGGAAATGTGATACAGAAAATCAGGGCTTTAATCCAAATGCCCAGCTTTCAGATTTTAGGATAGGTGTGGAGTTGGAAAACAAGTGTGAAGCTGGACCTGTAACACCAACAAGTGCATCTGCTCAAACTTGCAGTGGTTCTCTAGAACATATTTATGGCTCAGATGTAAAGGAGAGCGACATGCCTCCCAGTTCCTCTTCAAAATTTAAAGTAGATGCATATAGACTTAGGAACTTGAAAAGCAAGCTCAAGAAAATTGAATGGCCTTCAAAAATACCACAGTCAGCAGAGCCACACGACTTGAAAAACTGCACTTTAGCAACAAATGCCTCAAAAGCAGAGGCAGAGCAGGCAAAGTTTTGCACTGTCGATCTGTGTACAAGCAAAGATTGTCATAAATATCAGGGAGGGAATGCTGTGTGTGAAAATGAAATCTCTGTTGATATTCCATGGTCAAGGAGTTGTGAAGGTACGCAGGCAAAAAGTGTCAACAGCGCTTTTCAATCAAGACTGGTCTTCACTAAGCAGGTATCAAAAGAAGCAGCACTAGATTGCTCTGTCTCCTTTAAAAGTGAACCTGATATGCAGGAAAATGAAGGTGACAGTGTTTTGCTTACAGGGATTAGTGGCACCTTTGTGAAAAAAGCATCCGTGGAAGAAAAATCAAGTTCATTTTTGAAGGAACAGCCTAATTTAAATGACTTGGTTAAATATGAATGTAAAAGTCAAATTTCAAAGACGTTTTGTATGGATAAAACTTCAGCACATGGCAATGTTCCATCTAGTTCTGAGAACAAAAGGGACATATCCAGCTCTTCTCAGATCAGGCCATTGTCAGTGAAGTGTGAATCAACTGACAGGTTGTTCAAATTTTCAGAATATTTCAAGAGACAAAGCAATTCAGTGACGAAAGAGGAAGATTTTATGAAGGTGGTCCCCAAAGATAATACTTTAACAGACTCCCAGGTTGATAAAGAACTCAGTAAATTATCTTTAGCTGCGTATGTCAAAAGTGTCAATTTTCCCGTTGAATCAAGCCAGGAAAGCTCACTATATCATAATGTGTGTGATATTAAAAGGAAGGTGAAAGGTGCTGTAAGATCTTCCAGTGATGGCCAAAGTACCAAGTCTCCCTGTGATGGCAAAAGTACCAAGTCACCCTGTGATGCAGATTGCCATGGCAATGAAACCATTGTAATTTCGGACTGTTCTGATGATGAAAAAGACGTGACTGACAAGGAGGAAACCAAAAAGAGTGAAAATGTGTGTCCTGAAAAGCAGCCTTCATCTTCCAGCTGCGTTTCTGAACCCAAGACTCCAAGTTCTCCTATGTCAGTGGGAGACTGTGAGTCTCAGTGCTTTGAATTTGAAACAGAACAGGAAGTCTTTTCAGTTTGGTCAGATACTCAAGCGTATCACATGGCAGCAACTCAAGAGTATAAACAAGATCATCTTACAACATCAGTTGGCAGTAGTAATTCAGATGGTGTACTGAACGATCTCACAAACGAATGGGGTTATGATGAAGATTACATGAGTGATGATATCATGGAAGAAGAAGCAAACTTGATAAAGAAGCAGGTCGAAAATACTTTTCATCAGAAAGAAGGTGGTGATACAAAAGAAGTAACTAATTCAACATTGCAAGAATCTGTTAGTAAGGGAAATGCAAAAGATCAGCTGGAGAATTTTTCAGGCAAAGACACTATGGCTAAGGATTTCACTCCGGACTCAAAATTAACTGGACCCAGAGCATCTACATCTAACGTTTCGTTAGCTTCAAAGTTGGCCCTTAAGAAAAATAGCACAAGCCCACAGAAGAATATAGCAAAATCTAAGGTAGCGCGAACTATTCAGAGAAGTCCTAAAAACCCTTCTGTTCTTAAAACAACACAAAACAAAAAACTACTTCAAAGTACATCAAAAAATACCCAACCTGTCAGGTCGATGCCTGCCGTAGTTCCTCCAAGGAAAGTTCGGCAGTGTCCTGTGCCAGCATCAACTGTAGAAAAACTTGGTCTGAAGAAGGCGCCTCGCAAAGCATTTGAGTTATCCCAGCGCTCTTTAGAGAGTATAGATCGGCTGCGCAGCCACGGTAAAGCTGCAGGGAGAGTTGGAGTTCCACAGAAACGGAAGACTAAAGAAATTGCTGCTCAGAGTTTGTCTATAAAGCATAATAAAAAATTTCTAGCCTGCCAAGACCGTCAGTATTTGAGGCAGACAAGGCCCCAAAAAAGCGTGAGAGTGAAAAATCCTGCAGGAAGTTCTGAGAGTAGAAACAAAACCAGCCAAGTGGATGCAAAATCTATGAAAAAAAGGCCTCAAAGTTTTGAACTGGCATCTGTTGAAGGACCTGTTGTAAACCAAAGAGAGAAAAAAAAGGAGGAGCCTGCTTGTCCTGCGCAGGAGGAGGCACATGTCTCTAAAACATCCAGTTCTTCACACTTGAACAGAAAATCGGAGGTTCCTTCTGTACCTGTGGCTTCAAGTCTGTCTTCCACTGCACTTGATGGAGATGATAAAGATGAACCTTCAGGAAAAGGTGGTGTTGTCTGGCCTGAGTGTGAGGAGACAACTTCAAAAGAAAACGAGTGTAAACCAGATGAAACGAGTGAAGATGATGATAACTTATTTTTAACTCAGTCAGATCCTGTGGATATGGAATTATGTTCTCAGGAGGAAAGTGTTCAATGGACTACTTCAGCTGGTGAAAAACCAGAGGAGATGGACACTGCTGAAAGCCTTCAGCAGAAAGAATCCTCGACTGTTATGAAATGTAAGTACCCAGACTGCATGGAAAAAGTGGATAAACCAGGAGAGTGCTGTAGTAAGCATTCAGCTGCCAGCTCAGAAGCAGATCACGTGTTTGCCAAACCTTCTCTCCCGCCACCTAAAACAAGAAAGCCTTCCACTACCAAAATTTTCAGCTCACCAAGCTCTTCAAGGACTGCAGCCTTCAGCAAGGATCTCGAAGATGGTAAAAAGCTACCCCCTGTTTCTAAAAGCAAAGCGAATGCGGCGAAACAGGCGGTGATCAGACCACCACACGCAAAGGGTGTACCAACAGGCAATCAAGCATGGAGGCCCTCAAGTTTCAGTACCATACCTCAACCCCACGTGCATAGTAATGTTCTCCAGTCATTAAACAGACAGAATGACAATGCTTTGAGTGTAGCCAGAAGGCCTGCCCAAGAAGCACACTACTCCTCTGTCGGTGCTCGGCAGCACGATAATAATACTTTTGTTAACGAAGTCTTAAACTGGACTTACGAAACGTTTGCAAACTCCAGCCAGTTTGGCCCTCCAAGCAGTCTCCTGCAGTCTGTATTGAGCCCCGTTCCCGTGCGATTTCAGGGGTACAATGACTATTTTAGTACATTTTTCCCCTTGATGATGCTAAATGCCTTTGAAACAGTAAGTACCTATGTTCCTTTTGGTTTGTTTTCATCAAGCCTTGTAAATAATACCAAGAGATTAAAAACTGGTATATGTCCTCTTTACCTTCTGAAAATGTTCAGGTGGGGGTCTGAATAGAGGAAGGATTTGGGGGAACTATCTAGACAGTTAAGTGTAAGGTTGGGGACTGTCAGTGTTTCCTCAGTGAAGCTGGTTTTGGTGTACATCCCCAATAGCAGGAGAAAGGAGGGAAAAAGGTGCTTCTGCTTTCTTTATAGTGTATAAAGCTTAAACCAGAAATATTTCTTGAAGAAACTGAGGTCTTTCAGTGAGTGTCTGTAATACTTTGATTTACGAGGAGAGCTTACGCGAGGGTGTAGGCTAATCTGAGAAATACTTACTCCAAACAGCTTAAACTTTAATAGTGAAAAAAACATAGCGTTCCTTCAAGTCTGTACGCTCTCAAGTGCAGTCATTGCATCACTTCTGTAGAAATACTAGAAAATGAAGTCAATACCAGCATAATATTGGTAAATTAAAGTGAAAATGCAACTGGGGGAACCTGTTGTTTTCAAGTGCTTTGTAAGAAAGTACATTGAACGGGGAGGAAGCACCCTCACTTGCCCTGTATATTTGTATGTGATGCAGATGCATATATTAAAAAAAGAAATGTGTAAGACTCTCTGATGTCCTGTACTTGACATTCTGTTAGCTTGCAGTTATTTCTGCTTGGGACGTTTGCCCTGTGAGTCATGATAAGCTCTTCTGCTGCACTAAACCCTTCAAAGTATTTTTATGTAGCTTTTACTTTCCAACATGTAGTTGGCACAAGAATGGATAGAAAACCAGAAAGTAAGAGAAAGGAGTTACTACTTACTGTGTAAGACATACTTACCAGCCTACCGTGGTGATGTGAATACAGCACATTTTGAAGGTAAGAGCTTTTGTTTGTTTGCTTGTTTTGGTTTTAAATAAAACTCTGTTCTAATTTTCTAGTAGACAGTGCCTTATAATGAGCTAGCACATCCAGGTACATAGTTTTTGTTGTTCTTTACAGAAAGGATCTTGAATTTGCTACTTTGCAGAATGCACATAAGAGAAATATGTGTTCTGCAGGGAATTTGTGCCTTAAGTGTTTAGGAGAAAAAGTGATTTGACTGCTGTTGTAATACTTTCTATCTCGCTCATTTGGGATTTTGTTTCAGATTATTTTGTTAATTAAAATAGCCTTTGACTTTCTCTACTTTTATACAGTGCTAACTCTTCATAGTCTCCCTATAACTTTTAATACCTTTCAAAGTTATCAGAAAGACATTACTGAGGTATATGCAATATGTTGTTAATCGTAGTACTTCTATAATCAGAAAGTAACTGCAATAATTTTCCTTTTCATGTTCTAATTTTAAATTGTGGTTTGGGTAGCTCACTTTCGAGAAACTGATTTGGCGAGGCAGCTTCATCCAAAGGAGGAAGACTTGGTCTTTTTGGTGGTCCAAAAGAAAAAAGACACTTTCAGGGAAGAAAGTGAGACGGAGAACCACGTAGTGTATCACGTCGGTCTGGTGGCCCGGTTTTATCGTGCGTCTGGCTCTTCAAACAGTAAGTAAATGGGGCTGAAATCAAAGTGGCATTCTTCCTGGTACCATAAAATTCTTCTTTGTAGCTGGCTGTTGGTAGTTGTAATATACCACTTACCTCAGAGGAAATGGGACTGGTTTGTGTTTTTTACACTGTAGCATGTCTGTTCCAAGCTAGAAGCTTTGTAAAAAGCCAGGAACTGAAGCTTCAGACCTGTTTTCCATGCATTTTTCTGTACAGAAGTTAATACTGTGTGTAAGAACAGATGCTAATGTATGTACAGAACTTAGTCATCATCTGCCCACATGTAGGGATGTGGTCTAGGGGTGAACTTGTAGAGTAGGGCTAATGGTTGGACACGATGATCCCAAGGGTCTTTTCCAACCTGAGTGATTCTGTGATTCTGTGATCTTAAGAGAGTGCATTGCTGTGAGATATGAAGTGCCATGGTCCCACTGACTAAAATTTTTACCATCTTCCTGAACTGAAGTTGTGAATTCCCAGGTTTACCAAGTACCAAGATTAATGCTGCCTGATTAAAACAGTGATCTCAGTTGTATTATGGAGCTCTGGTGGGTTTTTATGGTTTGAGTTTTTTTCAGAAGGAATGAGGGTGGTGTTTGGATTTTTGTAAGAATTACTTGTTGGCTCCCTAAGAGAAGGCAGCACCTGGTTCTGGTGAATTCTTTGAGTGACCTGTTTCAATATCTTTCAGTTAACAATTTGGATATTCTTAGAATTAACTACTTGTGGTTTATTGGTTTTCTTTTTTCCCTCCCTGCCTTTTAACAGGACAAAAGGAGCAGCACACAGTCTACCACATCTCTGTGCAAACTCGAGGCAATTTGTCATTCTTCATAAATAAGCAAGTGAAGTGTGTGGTGGTTGGCTCCCTGGTGACCACACACCGAACATTCAGAAGTCTCCTGCTGTTGAACAGGAGTCCCCTGGCTAAACCCATCATAAATCCAAGTTACAATGACTTCTGTCCCAGAGATTTGCCTGTATCTTCAGAAAGTGTTGTAAGTCCTGCAGGTAGAAGTGATCGTGAGGGATGACAAAGCGGACAGTTGGATCTCCTGAGTGTTGTGGAACTGGCTTTGCATGCTCTTTTTTTGAGATGACCAAGAGCAAACAGTTTCTACACCACTGAGTCACTGTGCTTTTCAGAGTTGGTTGTGTGGATAAAGAGGAGTCAGAATTTGATGTGGTGTTTCTGTTGTATTGACATAGATACTAGTCTGTACTTTAAGCAGCTTTCAGTTAGTTTTTTCTTACTGCTCAGGAAATAAGGTGTGGTATGGAGAAGGTAGTGCAAAATAAAGGTGTGTAGAATAAACAAAACTTTTACAGCTGTTGAGTCAGGATTAGGTGTGCACCTAGAGCAAACCTAGAATCGAAAGCTTCCATGCCCTACAAGTTTTTGAGCCATAGCTAGAGGGTTGGGGGACATTCTGCAGATAATATGAAATGAATGTGGAAGGTTTGATCCACATTGAGTAAATTATTTCCCCCCCCCTGTCTGTTCCTTCAGGCATCAGATGTGAATGAATACAATGCAGATCAAAAGAGAGCCATTGAGACAGCTTATGCCATGGTAAAGCAACATCCAGGGCTTCCCAAGATCTGCCTTATCCATGGACCACCTGGAACAGGGAAATCAAAAACTATTGTTGGACTTCTGTCCCGTGTTCTGAAAGAAGTGAGTGAATGTGATGTGATTGCCATGTGCTGGTGTTTGGTTTCCCAGGGGAAGTCAGTGATAGTTTAAACTAAATGGAAGTGTGGTATTGGTAATTACTGGGGGTGTAATTTATTAAGCTGACTTAAACGTGTACTACATAGGGTGTACGGGTGAAAATGATACCTTTTGGGCATCTTGGAAAACATTTTACAGAACCTAAAAATTAAAATGGGAGAACATGCACAATCAGAAGTTTAAAGACTTGTTATGTTAAAAAAAACCCTTAGTGTTCCAATATATTAAATAATGTTACTGAACCTGCCCCATTTCATTGTTTTCATATTAGCATCTGGTAAATTCATCAAGTACATCATTGTTGAAAGAAATTTCTGTAAATAGCATCAATATATTTGACTCATTACTCAATGCAAGACATGCCTAGAGATACTCAAGTGCCATAGCCCCCATCCTCTGCGTGCTGGTTAAGATGAGTGGACAGTCTGGTTTATAAACCACAAATGAAACCAATCTAAAAAGCCTGTTTTGGTTTATTGTTAATTAATCTACAGAACACTAGGACTGAGAGAACAATTAAAAAAACACATTCCAAGATCAAGCCAAACCGTTTTCTAGTTTGTGCACCATCAAATGCTGCTGTTGATGAACTCATGAAAAAGATCATCGTTGCCTTTAAGGAAAAATGCCAGAACAGACAGGAGCCTTTGGGTATGGTTTACTTTAAAATTCTCTTTTAAGTTAAATAGCCAAAACCTGAAGGAGGAACTGGAACAATTGATTACATAGAATACTTATGTGCTACTCTAAGCAGCTTTTTTTTCCTCTTGCATAACATGACTGATACATCCTTACACTGTTATTAATTTTAATGTACTTTTCTAAAATGTGTATTGTATTTTTTTTAAAGTAAATTGCACTTCATATAGGCATTTACCCTTTCCTCATAGTGTGGGTTTCAGTTTTTGAACACAAGGCTATTACCTTGATTTTGAATGAAATTGAACTTTGCTGATCATGTTTTGACCCATCGGAGGCTCTCATTATTTTTTTTTCCTCCTCTTAGTTTGTGACTAATACAAAGTAGTCTTTATTTTAGAGTTTGGAATTACTGATTTTTCTTTTTTTTCTTTTTTTTCCCCCGTAGCTGTGTTTAGATAAATACAAGCAAATTGTTGCAAACCTCTGAAAAGCAGAAAAGGAAAAGCCTTGTTTGATGTCCAATTTTTATTTTTTACTTGCATACCAAAGTGCAGAGATGATTGGAGAAATTTTGAAAGTATTTTGACTGTTTTCTTGTTTGTTTTTTTTAAACAGGAAATTGTGGTGATATCAAATTAGTGAGAATTGGTGCTGAAAAAGCAATCAACAGTGAAGTCCTGGGATTTAGCCTGGATAAGCAAGTTGAACATAGAATGAGTAAGTAACACACAAATCAGACTTTTCTTCACTCTTCTTTAAGATGACATTTTACACTGGGGACTGTCCTTTAAGACAGAAGATCTGGTAAAAGATTTTTCTGCAACAATGTTTCATAAAGCATTGGTTTTGTCAGTCTTAGTGGGAAGTGTCAGCTTACGTATGGTCGAAAATTTAAGCAAAAGCAAAGAAAGAAGCAAGATGACTTCTTGGGGTTTGGTTTTGTTTTTAAAAAGCATTATAATAAATGCATGTTAAAGCTATCACTTTTATGGCAGTTGTATAGCAATGTGACTATTCAGCATTTGAGAGCTACAGTTGGAACCAAGTCTCATTATCTTCATTTTACAAGATAAAACCTCAACAGAATGAGGGGAAAATTCAACAAAAAAAAAGGGAGTTTGTCCATCCTTGAAAATTTAAGAAGCATGACCTGGAGCAAATGTAACATAGTTGTTGCTATTTTTCTTGTGTGCTTTTCTTTGTTCCATTATAGAAAGAAAGACTGCTGACTTGGAGAGGAATATTCAGAAGAAAAAAGAAGCTATAGATCAGCGGCTGGACGAGCTCATTCGTCAACGTGCCATGAACAAATGTGGGAAGAGGGAGGTAGTAAGATATTAGTATGTTTACTCCTGCGTTTGCTGTTTGTGTTCATAACTGAACAAAAGAGTAAAGAACTCTACCTTTTAATATGATCTCTGGGCAGCAGCAGTCTCCTCGCCTGCTTTTTCAGCTAATGGGAGTGCTGGTTAGCATTGTTTAAGAGAATGAGGAACTTTACATCACTATTATTTTTTGTTTATTTATACTAGTATTTTCAACTGGTTGATCATGCCACTTCTTGCTCTAGTGTTCAGTAGTTGTCTTTTGGTTTTGTCACAGTTTTTAGCATAACCAGATCTATAAATCTGAATGATTTAATTTGTATACTTCAGAGCTCTGTGTTTGTTTAACTGGAACTAGTAAGATACCTTGTGATCTGAGATTTTGGGATGTGTTGCACCTGAAGTTTTCCTGGCTTTTGTCTACAGGGTTGACATCTGTGCTGAAATTAGAGTTTTGATGGTAAATTGTTTTCGCAGTTGCACAGAAATGTAAGATGTAGTGTCACGTATTGCAAAGTCTAAGGATGTTCACAACTTTCTAAGAAACTGATCAGCTTCTTCAAACACATTTGATATTAAAAGACAGTCTGAGCAAGTCTAAATGTTTAGAAAATGAGTTAAAAAAGGCACATGGGAAATGTGTGGTGTTAATTACTCCCAATATGTGGTCTCTCTCTATTTTTACCCCCATTTAGAGTCAAATGATAAATGATGAATTTAACAGAATTTCGAAGGAGAGAGAGCATATTGCTTCTCAACTGAAGGAGGTAGGAATTTATCTTGAAGGCAGTGCTTTAATAAACCTCAGCTAGTGTATTTATATACTTATTAATCTTTAACTGTGGTAGAGGTTTGGTTCTGATATGGCTGGGCATATGTATTTATAAAGTAAAGAGATAAAGGTTGTAAACTACGTAAGTTATGGGAAGCCTGGTGTGAAATGCAGGTTCTCTGGCTGCACATTGAAAACAAACTAACAAACAGACAGGAATATTCACTCTGATGCTTATGGGTGAATTTTAAATGAAATGTGGCATATATTGCAAAAAAGCTAATAAAAAACATGTTCTTCATCACCACTTCCATGCTCCTTGTAGTCGTGGAATTGAGATACTTGTAAATGTTGCTAAGTAAAGCAACAGCTGGAAGAATTATTTTGTGTGTTGGGAGATAAATCAATCTGAAAGTGGAAATAGACACTGATAGCAATGCCAGTAATTAAGGCTGAGTAGCATGAACCATGAGGTGAATGAAGGTTCATCTTTAATGAATATATGCTGACCCTTAATGGTCATGGAGGCTTGGAGTTAAAAATGTGATGGCAAGCTAAACTCTGCTCACTGTTAGTGTGTCTAGGTTGCATAGCTGTAGACATAAAGGACAACTTCTTTCCAGTTTGGCACCTCAGTGGTGTTGATCTGTAATTTAAAGTGAAAGTAACATTTCAGTTAAGTCAACTTGTGGCTTTTATTTGTAGTAATGGAGAAAATTTCGTTGGGGTGATGCATCATGCATGATCTGTTTGGCAGTTAGCATTATCCAGACAGTTAGAAATTGCTCTAAGATGGTTCACCAAAGCTAAAACAGGAGACATGGTGTTCTGTTGTACTTGAAGCTTCGGGCACACTCTCAGAGAGTACAGGCAGAAATCATCTTGGAGGCCGACATCATCTGCTGCACGTTGAGCGCAAGTGGAGGATGCCTGCTGGAATCTACTTTCTTGCGGAAGGGAGTGGATCCTTTCAGCTGTGTCATTGTGGATGAGGTCAGTAAAGATATTTAGAGCTACAGCCTCTCCCACCTCTAAGATCTGCCTTGTTCTCTGCTTACTTGTGATTGTTTGCTGGGTTGACCGCCTGTATATTGTGTGTTGACTGTCCCATCCCCACCTTTTAGCTGATATCCAGCCTGTCCTGCTGTGTAGAGCCATGAGAAGAACAAATAACGTTTAATTGCTTCTTTTTCTGACCTGTTTGGTGCTTTAGTGGCAGACGGCTTTTATTTAATCATGGCTAATGTGACTCTTGCTGCAGAGATTTCCAGATGGTTGAGTTATTTGTATCTGTTTGGAGAGCTCTGCATATTTAATAATAAAAGAAAATGCTCTTTGTAGTTTCTTATTAGGGAAAAATCCTTTTTTTCTCTTTTAAAATTATAGTTTGGAAGACTTAAAAAGCATTTGAGTTATTCTGTGTCTGTTACAGGAAGTTTAACATAGTTCCCTTCACTTCTTTGCTTCCACTTCTATTTTTTTTTTATCCTCTTTGCATATACAAAAGGCAGGACAGTCCTGTGAGGTTGAAACGCTAATTCCACTGATCCATCGCTGTAATAAACTTGTCCTTGTTGGGGATCCCAGACAGCTTCCTCCCACTGTAAAATCAGTAGTAAGTATTCAATCTATTTTTTTTTTCCGTATTACACAGTATTTATGTAAAATATGTGAAAGTAAAAAAAGACACTTTGGTGTCAGATCAGGACGTGTATCAGATAATAACTTTCACCCTGCAAGTTCAGTTTGTTGTGGAGACTGTATCAATACTGCCTTCAAAAGTGTGACTAAAGCTAAAGCAGCTGTAGAAGTGCAGCCTCGATTGACCTTCCTGGTGTAGCTGGGAACTGATCGTGTGCATCAAGAACGTCTGTGGCAATACAAACTTCAGTGCAGGGCTCGGCGCTTGCCTTGTGACAGTTGGTGTGCGGCAACAGGCTGTTCGTCCTGCAGTCAGTGTCATGCTCCTTAAGGAATGGAGGATGAAAACTTTGTATGGGGTCTTCCTCACCCTACAGATGTGTTCTACAGATCAGTTTCCTGTGCCCTATCCTGTAGTAAGGAGGAGTGTTTTACACATTTCATAAAGAAAGGAGGGAAACCAGAGTGGCTTCTCTAGAAGGGTAAATTGCCTGGAAGCTGTGTGCTTGTTTAACGAAGTTCCGTCTGGAAGATCTTGTTTTTCATTATTGTTGATGTTTTTAAAGATTTTTCTTGTGTTGTGGCTCCCAAAGAAAAGTTGTCTTGCTGAAGATTATGCTGACAAAAAAATTTAGGTTTATACAGGTGATCTTTGCTGAGATAATGATGAGAAACTGAAAACTGAAGTACAAGTAGTCGTCATTTTGTCATCGATTTAGAAGTTTTAACACCAAATAGTTTTAATAAACACCAAAAAGCAAATGCCTGTTGTTAATTTGGGACCCAATTCCCCAGAAGTCAGTCTCATGTTTTCCCTCTGGCAGAAAGCTCAGGAATATGGCTACGACCAGTCCCTGATGGCACGCCTGCACCAACACCTCGAGGAGCAAGTGCAGGCAGCCGTTTTCCGCAGCCTGCCAGTTGTACAGCTGACTGTGCAGTACAGGATGCACCCTGACATCTGCCTCTTCCCATCCAATTATGTTTATGGCAGGACTCTAAAGACTGACAAGTGAGTAGCTCTCTGTTCTCCTTTCTGAGCTGGGGGTATTTCAAAGAAACCTTTTCACAGCAGGATGTTCTTCTGAGTCTAAAAATTGTTGAGCTTGTGGTGGGGGAAGATGCTTAGTGGGAGAAAACTTGCATTCCATCTCTTGTTAGTGCCGGCTGTGATACGTAAGTTAACTAAATCATTTAAAACTGAGCATGCTTACTGCTTAGAGTTCATTTTCAGGCCCCACTATATGTAGGTGACAATGAAAAGTAAGAACTTGGGGGTGGGGAAGCTGAAAGTTGCTTGTATTTGATAACATTCTGTGAAGAAATTAATTAATAGTTCTCAGGATAAACTTCTGTATGGTTACCTCGTGATAAAAATGTTATTTACAGAGCAACAGAAGAGAACAGATGTTCTTCAGAGTGGCCATTCCAGCCCTACCTTATTTTTGATGTAGGAGATGGTCGTGAGGAGCGAGACAATGAGTAAGTCCTGCATTCTTCTCAGACAGTTTTTAGATATGCTGAGAACTAATTACCTACAGAAGAGTTGTCTTCTTTCCTCTATTGTTCCCAATATGCATTGAGTTGCCAGAACTGCATTTTCAACTTGATTTTATTTAATTAAAAAAAAAGCAGGTGTTAAATGTTTCTGGGTTGTAATATTTATTTATCTTTAATCTGAAATCAGTTTTAATCGTTGTTTGACTGTCTGTTAGGTGTCAGTAAATACCTACAACCTCTGGAAACTTTTAACACTTTGAATTCATTAATTATTTTTTTTTTTCTATCAGGGTTTTCCTTTTATAGCTGCATGGGGAGCTGAGGCCAGAAGGTGGCAGGCTGAGTCCTCCCTTTTGCCTGTTCTGCAAGGAAAGCAAAGTTATGTAGATCTAAGAGAAGAGGAAGTGCAGCTTTTCACTGCTTACTTCTTGTTGTTGCCCCTCGTTAGGGCCTGATTGCAAAGCTGTTTGAGGCTCTGTGTGTAGGAGCCTGCAGAAGTTTAGGACAGGGGCTTGGACTCACAGTCTCCTTCCGTACTGGGCTGCAATGTTGGATTTGAAAGAGCTGTCAAAAGTATTTCTGTAATGTTTTCATTCTGTTCTGTTCAGCTCTTTTAGTAATCCTCAGGAAGTAAAGCTGGTGATGGAATTAATTAGAACAATTAAAGAAAAAAGGAAGGATCTGGGTCTTCGTCGCATTGGAATAATTACCCCTTACAGTGCACAGAAAAAGAAAATTCAAGAACAGTTGGACAAAGTATTCAGGAATAACAGGTAAAGAACCATGAGTTTTCAAATGGGACTTAGCTTTTGCATGTTAGTCCTTTGCCAGTATTTTGAGAGGATGAACATAAACTCTCAAACTTTTATCTGAGGTACTAAAATCTCTACTTAGTCAGATTTAAAGGGGACATGCAGGCCTTTTGCTTAAACCAGGCATGGCTGCTTTGTACCATTTCTTAGTTACTACTTGTGTACGTGCTTCGATTATATCGCTGTTCCAAATTAAGATGATTTGAAAGAAAACCTAAAATTCCAAGCTACCTGAACAGCTTTTCAATAATGATGCTGGCCTCAAAAAGTAAATTTAGCTTTCAGTTCATGGCCTGAATCTCTTCATCTACTGAAGCAGAAATTTACCCTGGGTTATTTTGACATTAGGGATAGCGTAGGCTCTTTGTGTTGGTATTGCTTACAAATTCAGCTAAAGTAATTGAACAGCTTGCTAATTCTTTCTCCAACAGCCCAGGAGAAGTGGACACGGTGGATGCGTTCCAGGGACGAGAGAAAGACTGCATCATAGTGACATGTGTCCGGGCCAACACCACGAAAGGGTCAATTGGGTATGTTTCTCAGGGTGGTTTGCAAGCCCTGTTACCAGAGACACTGCAGATAAAGTCAGTACCATTTCAGTATGACCAATAACAAAGTTAGAGAGAACAAGTCCCTACAGCCAGCAAATTAAAGGGTGTCTTAGTGGATGAATTAAATGTTACTGGTGTGAGATCTCTGAGCAAAAGGGATGTGGAAATGCTAAGTCTTGTGTTTTGCGTTGCACGCCGATGGGTTTGCGTGGCTGCCTTAGCTCGTCGCTGTTCTGATTTGGCAGGATTGGTCTCGGGAACTTGGCTCTTTGCATCAGTACTGCAGCAGTTGTTTTTCTTGTTGCCTTTGTTACTTTGTGAATACTGCTGCCTTAAGATGAAATCCATTTTCTGTGACTCGCTATCCTATTAACACAGCATTCTGTCTGTAAAAGTGTTGTTCACTAGCTGTGGATGTCGCTAGGGACATGAGGCAAACGAGCTGAATCTTCGGTTTGTAGATGAATGTGTTTGTCTTGTGAGTCAGGAGGAGATTTGCAGAAAGTCTTGTTTCAAGATCACAGATTTGATAACTGTATATGGCTTTTTCCTGCCTGAAACAGAAGGAACTAGATACTGGGTGTGCTGTTTACCCCCAGACCACTACAGCAGTTGTTGATTTGTTTCTGTAGCTTTTGGATCATTTTAGTTTACAAACTGGCAGTGGCAATATGCCTTTTTGTGGGTCACTGACTTCTAAGCTAAACTGTGGGACGCCTGTTCCCATAAAAATCTTCATTTCTACATATCACTTTTCATTAAGCTTGCATTAATTTCATTTAATATTTCTTTGTTACTAATTTTCTGTTTGTTAGAGGGCTTTTAATTGTGCTGATCTGTGCTACTTTGGGAAGAGAAAGAATCCAAATTCCATACTAAATAACAACAATGCTTTTTGGAGATGTTTTAATCTGGTTGATTGAGTTTGGAAACTGAAGGCAGCTAGAACCTGCCAGTTCTTTTGGCTGACACGGGTCTTAACCTCTATCTGTTCTTTTGGAAGAAAACTTTCTAGCTTAATGTACAAAGCTTCACCTCAGTAAAAGTTTTGGCAGTGTGATGCTGTAGAGGCTGTACATACTGATGACTTGGACATCTCTGTTTCAGGGTCGGGTGTCACTGGAAGGCTGTGATGGGAGAATTTGCATCACCCTTACCTGTGCTCTTGGAGCTGAGCAAAGTATTTGGTCTCCAGGGTTGCTAGTTCAGCATTCTATTTACTTTGAGAGTAACTTGCAAAGGGCAGAGAAAACTCCCAAGAAATGACAATGGAATTTTTTTTTTTCCCTGAGAAAATAATCTTGTCTTTCAGTTTTAAAAGCTGTTATGAATATTTAGTAGTCTTTCTAAATCTTTTTTTTTCTTCCCTACCAAGACCTAGAGAAGTGTAATATCTGTGCTGCTGAATCCACTCCCCTAGTGTGCTTCCTGCCCCTCTCTTTTTTTCCCCTGCACAGCCCAAAATTTCTGGGCTGGCTCTGGCACTTTTGCAGCCTTTGCTGGAGTGGCTGTGAATTTGCTGCAGCACAGCTCTCCATGCCATGACCAAAGGCAGGGATGTTGGACCTGCTCAACCTGAGCTGTACAAGGACTTGACTTTGTATTGCAACCTGTGTTAGTACAGAGCAAGCTGTGCATTTTGTGAGCTTTTTCTTTAGAGAAGGAATAGTTGATGTTAATTTCACAAACCTTTTTTTTGTGTGTTTTGGTAAATAAACCCTAACGGAAATCCACCTCTAAGAACACACTGAGCATTTGTTTAGGTTTCAGGGGCTTGAGAACCCACAAAAACAGACTAGAAAATTTTCATCATGCAACTATAGACTTTCTTCTGCAAGAGTATACTTTTCACTCTTGAAGCATGACAAAGCAAAAGTCTTTCTTCTTGTTTTTCCAGTGCAGGTCACCTTTAAAATAAAATATTCATGTCCTGCATTCAGTATTTCAGTAGAAAATTTTCCCATTAATCATGCCAAATATTATTAATCTATTTCAGTTCAAGTCAAAAAGAAGCTTAAAGTCTTGATAGGTGAAGTGAGGTTGATGTCTTGTGTACTTTGAGGAACATTTAAGGAAGCAGTGGTTGGCATTAAGAGGGGATTTGCTCTAAGAAAGGAAACATCAACAGCAAGAGCTGGAAAGAACTGGAATTCCCTGCAAGGAATCAGAGTGGTCAAAGAAAGCAAGCGATTCATGCAAAGCCCTTCATGTAAGGCAGGGCTGCTGCAGAGATCTGGGAATGGGTCACAAACTGCTGCTGCCTTTGTAACTGCTTCTGTTGTCTTCATTTCACTGAAACAGAATATTATCTCTCTTGTAACATTTAAACCTTGTGGAAGTTGTAGTTTAGAAGCTTAGTTTTGTCTTGTCACCTAGGTTTTTGGCAAGTCTTCAGCGTCTGAACGTTACAATTACCCGAGCTAGATTCAGCCTCTTCATCCTTGGAAGACTTAAAACGCTCATGGTAGGTACAGTGTTGATCAAATGATTTTCTGTGATCCACCCTTTTGAGCCAAGTCAGAGTTGGGGAAGTGAAAGCTGTCTTCAGACTGCTCCAGTCTATGAAAGGGGGGATCCTTTTCTGGTGTCTTATTAAGTTAGCTCAGTCCAGGCCTCTGAAGGGTTCTCTTTGAAAGCTTTGGCTGTAACTGACTTAAAATCTTTTAAACAATAAATGAAAACCAAATCTGTTTTCCTTGCTTACAAGAAGGAACATTGGAAATTGCTCTCACGAGATTTTTAGAGACTGAATTGTAGCACAGTCCTTTACAACTCAAGTGTGGGGATTGTGCTAAATCTCTCTGCTGACAAGATAGGATGATGGCAGAGATACTTTCCTGCCTGATCCTTGCAGTTCTTCCAGCTCTTGCAGTTGTCACTGGGTACTTGAGCAAGGAAGAAGATTTAAAAAGAAAAAAAAAACAAACCACCCCAAAACATTCCCCAGATTTTTCAGATTATTGTTTTTGACACCACTTTATGTAGTCATGTGGTTTCTGAGGGTACTCTTTACTCGTACTCTTTGAAATGGGTGTTTCTGAAACAGAACTATGCAGTTGAGGGGCTAAAGGCCCACTGAATGTGTAGGGACTCCTCTTAAATAGGCTTACTATCTTACAGTACTTGGTTTTCAATCTTTTCTGTAGGGTGGGGGGTGTTAGCAACACCACTAGAGGGCACGAAAGACGTGTTCCTGTTTCACTCTGTAGGAAAGAACTCTTCTGGCCTTCATAAATACAGAAATTGTCATTTTAAGTAGTAGCTCACTGATGGTTGAAAGTACCTTCCCTGTGTTGCAGCAGCCAGAGTGCCTATTGCTGTTTGCAAGTGAAACGTAAGATTCTTCCATTCCAGAAGGAAAATAACAGTGGTTTCCGTGACAGTTGTGTCAGGTACCTTGGTTAAAGGGGCTGTGCATCCTCCAACACCTCTGTCCATTTGTGTTGAATTCTTTCGGATAACTCTTTTCTTTCTTTTTTGGATTTTGTGTTTGTTTGTTTTTTTTTTTTAAAGGAAAATAAAGACTGGAATGAATTGATTCAGGATGCTCATAAAAGAGGTGCCATTATCGAGACATCAGAAGAAAGCTACAGGAAAGATGCTGTTAAGATTTTGAAGCTCCGGCCAATAGTATGGCCCCCAACCAGAGCAGGGACAAATAAATCTCCTCTGCCGCAGCCTTGCTCTGCCAGTAGCAAGAGGGGTGAGCTTGCAAACCCGAGGGAGGCCAGCAGCCCGTGGGGACAGGCTGCTGGTGCTGGCAGGGCAGTGTCCCAAGGAAGCCGAGGGCCCCAGCAGCCGCAGGGGGCTCAGGCTGCAGACTCCAGGAGAGGCAGCGTCTCTGCAGCCGCGGAGGCTGCGGCTCCTCCCGTTGACCAAGAGAAACCGCGGGACCCCCGGCTGGCCAGTATGGCTAGTAGGACTGAAACTAAAGGGAAGGAGAAGGCCTCGAAAGACAGCAATCAGCCAGCCCAGAGAAATACAGGATCAACATCCCAGCAAGGCCTCGATGTGTCCCCAGCTGCCAGGGATCAGATTGCCAGAGCAGAAACTCCTAAGAAGCCCCAGCAAACGACGGGACAATGTGACGCGTCTGCCACGAAGCCGCCCGCAGTGCGGCGTGAGGGGGACTGGGCAGCTTCTGTCTCGAGAAGCAGTTTGAAAGCCCCTAGTGAAGAAGGTCAGAACAACAGTAAGAGGAGTAAAGACAGTCGTGTTTTAACGAGGAGAACACCAGAAGACACAGAATCATACAGTGCCAAGCGAAGGAAGACCTCTCACTGACTGCAGAATTGTCTCATTACTGAAAATCCATTCCCAGATTTCTATCTAGCAAGGACTGTATTTTAAATTATTTAGTACTCCTAGAGTTCCCTTATATTGATATCACTACGATCAGTAGATCCATCTTTTCCCTTGCTGTCCCTAATTGTGAAAGGGGCTCTGTACCTGACAGCTGACAGCTTAGAGCTTTTGAAAAGGAAAGCTGGGTAGCTGCATTGCTCGGAAGAAGAGTGAATTTTGTCATCTAGAAAGTTAAGGTTGTAAATGTTTAATGATGTATATTTGTACAGTATACAAAATTATTTTAAGAATTAATTTGGCAAGTATGTAGCTTCTTGTTTTCTTGTGCAAATGCTAATTTCTTAGTAATCTAATTTTTTATGAAAAGCGGGAGCAAAGCAAAAGCAAAAAAAAACCCCAAAAAACTCCCACACACACACAAAAAAATAAAACCGAGAGGAAAAAACCAACAAACAAAAAAATCCCCAAATCCAAAAACCAGCCAAGAAACTTCTTTTTCCCTTTGCACTCGTAAGCCTAATTTATTTGATAACAAAGACTGAACGTTGAAAATGTGGTAGCAGTGACTCTTCCTCAAGCTCCACTAGTGCCTCAGGAAAGACTGAAGGCAGATGTACCTTGGTTGAACGGAGAGAATTCCACTGATTTGGTATATTTTATTGCCTGTTTATATAGGAACAGAAGAGCTTTCATTTATACAAATGTGCCTTGAGTTTTGCTCTCGTTGCACCTTCATCAGTTATCATCCTTTTTCTTGTTGCAGTGGCAACACGAGCTGCACATTAAAGCCTACGAGGTCGGTGTGGTCCCAGTCAGCCCATGTGGCAAATAATCAACAGCACTGTGGAACTTTAAGAGACCTAGGTAATGCTCATTGGTAATGACACTTGAGTTTGTATGGAGCTTTTGGAGATCTACAGAGATAACCAGGGCAGAACTGGTTCGTTCTGGGTGTTATTACTGGGTTCTCTCCCCTGTGTTGATGAAGGATATATAACCAGTAAAATAGGATGAGGGGGAGAAAAAAAAATTTTTAAGCAAATCTTTCATTCTAACATTTCCCAATAAAAGTGGGATTATTTTGGCTGAGAATGCCTTTGGGTTGCTGTGAGGTATCACTTTCTTTTTCTGGAGTATGTCTGCCTCGGGGAGGTAAGGAACAATATTTCACGTGCACAGTTTCTCATGGTGATAGCCTGGCAGCTTCTGCCTGAGCACACCGTGGCCCCTTGCTGCAGTAATACTGGTTGGGAGGGTGGTGAGTTGCTGTCTCCATGCACCCATGTTACATACAGCCTGCTGTGACGTGGGCAGTGTCCTGCTGGCCCTGGCTACCTGACTTATGCTTAACGGGTGTAAGGGCAGGAGTTTTCCCAAAGCAAATGAGCAGGCAGACTTCTCTGGCTAGAATTTAGCCATAATCTCAGTAATGGTTTCTGTCCCCACACAGTCATTTGTCCTTTCAACCCGCTGCCAACGGGGTGCATGTGATCCAGGGCAGTGAAATGCAAGTGCCTTACCCTGCAAAACATCAGGTAGTGGTTCAAGCTGTAATTGCCAGTAAAACTTCCATCCTTAATGCATTCAAGCCCAAAACAAACGTGCTTTACTGGTACCAACTGCACTGTAGGTGTGTTGGGAAGCTTTCAGTTGCTGTCTGTGACTGTCCAGCTCATTGTGCTGTGCAGGACAGAGCGTGTTAAGATGATGAGGTAGAATCTTTGAGATGTCTGTGAGATGAAATCAGCATGTGTGCGTTCTTCAGCTTTGGTTATTCGTTATGTCACAATCCTAATTGCTTCCCTCAACCCTGACCACCTCTTTGCAAGCAGTATGTGCTCTTCTAAAAGCACTGTGCCTCTCCCTGGGTGTTGTGTACCCTGTGTGGGAAGAAAAGCTGCTTGAATGAGTCTGACTGTCACGAATTGGATGTTTTGGTCACTCCCCCATCACAAAACCCATGCTCTGTCTGTTATCTCCCTTTGTTAATAGGAATATGTAAAACCATTGCCACCTCTCAAACCTCTTGGCTCTTCTTGGCAGGGCTGTGCTGACCTGCCTGCTGTTTGTACTTAGCACATTTAAAAGGCTGCTATTCTGCAAGCAGCTATAGGATCCTATAGCTGTGGGAGCCATTTAGACTGTCTTGATGTAAATAAAGTGAAGCTGGCAACAGCGTGAATGACAACGTGCTTTTCTGACCATTAAATACAGATTTGTCAAAAGAATGTTTCTCTGAAACTTCTTGTTGTCTTTCTCCTTAATCTGCATTTCAGAACGCGTTCTTCTGAGCTACATTTATTACTTGCTGGAAGGAATTTTGGTGTAACATTTCCTGTTGATGGTATTTTGTACACAGCCCATAGGTCACGTACTCCAGAACGCCCGTCTTTTTCCGTAAATCATCTTTGAGGTGGGGTCAGTGCCTCATTTTGCTTCTTTACTACTACTTCTCTCTGATTTAAGTTGTCTTTCAGAGGTAGCTTGTTGCTGCTGTGCTGGTCTGCGTCGTTAACCGTGTATTCTTTAATCAAAACCTCTTTGGGTGGTTGCACTTAGAAGACTTTTCCCTCTTCACGTATCCCTCAGAGTAGGGTTGTAGCTTTAATTAACTTCTTTCCCCTCTCTTTCATACCCATACAGAATGGAAAACCAAGGAGACTCCACCCCCAAGCACCCTTCTCAATCTGCATGGGGGAGCAAACAGTTTAGGTGCAATTTGCATAACTTCTCTGCTGTTACCAAATGCTGACTGGGGAGGGGCAGTCAGTGTTGGGAAGCCAGGAGCACAGACCTGCTGTATTCGTTTAATATCATCTCCGAACCAGTGACAGGCACAGGGGTTGTTCAGTGATTGTTCTCTTCTTCTGCGTGTTCAAGTCAGAAAAGACAGTAAAGAACATACTCACTACAACTTAATCTAACACAGTTTAATGGGAGTTTATGCCAAGAATACTTCAGAAGAACCACTATTCCTGCTTTTACACGGAGGCTTCCATGCTTCTTCCAGGCTTGGCAGCTTAATTCTCAGTGCAAAACTGGTTCCCTCAGTGGTACTTAGTGGCCTTTGATATCAATAAGAAGGGAGAAATCTCTTGTAAGTGTTGAACTCTTATTTTGTTTCAAGCCTGTGGGGTTTTTTTGTTTAGCTCTTTGTATACGAAAGAGGCTTCCTAGTAAAGGTGGAATATAATTCTGGTTATTCCTTTTTCCTTTAAAGTTAGCTGTACTTGTTTTCTGTGTCGTGAACTCTCACTTGTGGTGATGTGAGAACAAACCCGATCTGTGTAATGATGCCATCCAAACAGTTACTTGCTTAATACTTTTTCTTACCTGTGTCTGGGGGTGCTGGCTCACTGACCCCTGCCTTTGTCAGTCGGACCTCTGCATGGCTGCTGCCCTGCCTCAGGACAGCCCGCCCTTTGCAGCAGCAACAGCCCACTCTGGAAGGCATAGGGGGGCAGATGCTCACTCTTCAGCGTGGCAGTGACGGTAGCAGATGGGCCTGAGGAATGCTGAGAGCTGGTGGTGCCACTCAATAAGTGGAGTCATAGAACTGCAGCATCACTTTGGTTGGAAGAGACCTTTAAAATCGTGGAGTCCAACCCTTCCCTTGGCACTGCCAGGTCACCACTCAACCATGGCCCTCATCTACAGGGCTTTTAAGTCCCTTCAGTGATGGGGACTTCACCACTAACCTGGGCAGCCTGGGCCAGGCCTGGACAACCCTCTAGGGGAAGAATCGTGTCCACCTTAAAGCTCCCTTCGTGCAACGTGAGGCCATTTCCTCTTGTCCTATCACTTATCACAAGAGAAGAGATTAAACTCCCCCCTGGCTCCAGACTCCTTTCAGGGAGCTGTTGCAAGTGAGGTGGTCTCTCCTGAACTTCCTTTTCTCCAGGGCTGAACAACCCCAGGTCCCTCAGCTGCTCCTCACCCGTTTCATTGCCCTTGTTTGGACACACTGCAGCCCCTCGCTTTCCTTCTGAGTGCAGTATCTGATCAGCAGCTGGGGCTGAGGGATGGAGGCTCAGGAGGTGGAAGCCAGGTTGTGCAAGGTCTGCAGCCTGTCGAGACATTTTGCCTTTTCCTCCTGCTAGTCTGAAAATGGAAGCAGCCCTCCCCCTGCTGCCATGGAAGCCCTGAGCAGGGCCTGTGACCAAACACTGATTGAGGGTAAACAGTGTTCTGACATCTGTCATTTCAGAGTTGAGACTGGGTTTGTTTTTTTTTTTTTTTTTTTTTGCAGTTACTGGAGTGTAGCAAGCCACTGGGCTTTACTTTTATGGCTAGGGAGGAGAGACCAGAATAGCCACCAGCTGAAGCTGGATTGTTCATTCACAGCCCAGCGACTGCAGCAATACCAAGGATAAACAGAACCACAGTCCTGAAAATGCAAGACGTTCTCTCTAGTCTGCATGAATAAATGATGGATGCAATGACTGCTGTGTTGTAAATGGAATTTATAATGTTAATGATGTAATACAGCCTCTTGCCACAACAGGTCCATTCCCCAAGTCATATATAAGGTCTCCTTTCTTGTCTTTATTTAAGATGCTTGGAAAGGAGCCCAACGCTTGATTCTTTAGTGCAAATGAATATAGGCTGAGCAGCATTGTACATCGAGTATTGCTGACACGTGAGACCTTCCAGCCACATGTACCTGTCTGCTAAGGCCTCGATTAATTTGCCACCAACTCCCAGGCAAATAGTAATAGGAAAGAAAATAAAGGTGGTTTTGAGTTCACCTTACATTTGGTATTATGGAAACGCAGAAAACCTTCGTTTTCAGCCTGACAGGCTGCACTGTGGTGTCCAGGCCTGTCACTGATTTCACTGTTGCATCAAGCTAAAACTCCTCTTGCCACAAAGAAATCCCATCAGTTTCTCCTCTTCTTATTCTAAGCCCTGAATGAAAAGCACAGGGTGGGGTCAGGATGGAGCTTTTGGAGCCAAGCCTTGTTGCTGGCCAGAAGAGAAGGTAGTTAACATGGTAAAAATGGGTGAGTTTAGGCTTTCCTCACGTGTTTCACCCTGCAGTGAAACTTGTTATGACACCTAAAGAATCAAAATGACAAAGGAGCCTTTAGGACAGTCTGAAGCTTTTCTCTGCATCTCAGGTCAGCATGTGATTTTTAGCCAGATTCTGCGTGGTAGTGGCCAAGCTCTCCAACTCCCCCAAGCTCTCCAACTCCCTGCTAGAAGGGCTGAGAAGGTGGTGATTTAAAGCTCTTCAAAACCCAGCTCTGCTGTTGTTTCCGAGCTCCTCCTTTGCACTTTGTTTTATTTACGTTTGGGACTTTTCATGAAAGCTAATTACAGAGCAGAATTGGTTGGTGAGACCATTAATTTTATTACCTCTAAAGCGTTGGTTCTCTCGCTACTCCATCCTCTTCAAGGCTCCTTACAAACCGCTCTCAGAGATGAGATGTCTGCTCCCTCGTCTTTGAAAAACCAAATAACATACCTGGTAAGCTCCAATGGATTTTTTTCCTCCCCCTCCTTCGGTCTCCAGCTCCCAGGAGCTCTAGGCTTAACATTTTATCTGGCAAGTGAGCAAATATGCATAAAGCCAACCTGCTGTTGACTCCTCAGCAGCTGGGGCTGCAGACCCGACCCGACCTCAGCGGGTTGTCCCATCAGGCAGTTTTTTTGTTGCTTTGGGGCTTTTGGTTATTTAGCTTTGTCAGTACTCCAAATAGTTAAAATCAGAGTAGAATTTGAGGTAAACAATAAAAATCAAAAGCTCTACTTGTACTGTTTGAAGAGGTCACTTTTTTGCAGACAAGAGTGTAATGTAAAAACTTTCTCATGTGAATCAAATGCTGGCAACAGGGTACGCGTGGAAACCTCTTGAAAGAGCGCAAGTGGCTTTTTACCCAGAGAGAGAAGTAGCTTTTTGTTAACCTCTCCACAAGTATCAAGCTCATTGGACAGCTTCTCCCATTTGGAAGCATTAACTGATGTACGAATGTTTCTATCTTAAAGAAAATGAACTTTGGGATCTGTGGGTACTTGCTGTGATGGTTTTTCTCTGTGTTATTTCAACAATGCTCTATTCTCTTTGTGTAGACACCCATGTGCTAACAGCTGTCTGCAGTTGATGGGTCCTCAGTTCTGAAGCTTTAAAGTATTTTCTTAAATACCAAGTCTAAGTTGTGTGAGAGGGGTTTTGTTGTTTTATTGTGGGTTTTTTTTTTTTTTGTTACTGCTTTTTTGGATTTGTTTTTTCTCTGTCTTGCAGCAGTTTGTGTTATGGGATTGCAAGCTCTCCAGCATCACTGAGACGGGTGAAGTGCCATCCTGGTCTCCAACGTGCAGGGCTGGCTCTGTGGCTGAGCCCAGCGGTGAGCTGCACTGCCCTTGCTCACAGCCTCAAGGCCATTTGGTTTCTCCTGCAAGGTGAAGCATGTGCTTGTCCTTTGCAGTTACTGTTTCGCAGGGGGCTTTCCTTCCTCACAACTAGGAAGAGCCTGAGAATGGTACGTGGAGGGTGGACTTGTGTTTAGCTCCCTGACATTTTTTGGGTGTCCATTGGCATAGTTGCAGGAAGGTTAGCACTACAGCTTCCTGTTTCTGGTTGAAGTTGTGTAAATATTTATTGGGTTTGATTAAAGAGTGTTCAAGCCTGAACATTACTGGTATTCTGGGTTCACAGGGAGGTGGTACCATCTCTGGAGCTGAGTTAGGAAGCTGGTGCTTCTTCCTAAAACCGGACAAACCAAACCCCCAAACCAGCCAACCAACACCCCATCAAACAAAAGAAAATCTGCTAAACCTAAAAAGCTCTATTGCAGCGGTCTGTCATCTCCAGCAGTCTTCATTCTTGGGCTGTTCTGAGCTTTGTTGTGCCCTTCTGAGGTTATTTCCTCCGGGAATTCAGTGGTTGCATCGCAATAAAAGTGCATTTGCAGGGAAGCTGCTGGGTGCAGAGCTTGTCTGGGATAGGGCTTTATGAAGTAGTAAATTCTCAGCTGCTTAATCTAATATTCTGGGGAAAAAACACGAGTGCAGGGAAAGGATAATGTTGCTTCACCTTCCAGAAGTGCCATTAGAGATCTTGATCTTGTTACAGCCCATTCTATGCTATTACTTGTAAGGACAATAACATAGAAGGATTTTCAATCCATCGCAGTCAGGAAGTACAAGGCAGGATGAGTGTCAATACCAACAGACAGCAACTGGCTGCGTGAAAGGAAGGGAGGCAGCTCTAGTGCCAGCCCCCACCCCCGAGATCAAACCTCAGCAGGCAGAGTTTAACCCTCGTTTATTTTAAGGTGGATTAACTAAGCCCTGTGACTTGCCTCTGGGGTGTTAAATGCTGCTCAAACTGTGCACCAGATCTGTGACCTGTATCCATCCTGCACCTTTGCTCCCGTTTTCTTCTCCTTTTTCACAGTACCAGTTCAGTGCCCCCTCTCCCTGGAGATGGCTGATTTCAGGGGCACTGGCTGTCTATGTGGTTACTGGTGTGTGTGGGGGGGTCTTCAGTGGTGCTGGAGAAGCATCCCTGGACTACCCCGTCTTCTCCTGTCTCAGGCTCGTTTGGAAATGGCCTTTCCACACAAGATCAGTGCTTAATATATCACTCAGGCTTTGTTAATTGTCTACAGTTAGTAGCCTAACCTAGGTTCATCAAAGCAATTAGGAGAAATAATTAACAGCTCTCAGTGATGAGGAAACCTCTCTCTCCCTCCCCTCTCCCTCACCGTGTGGCACACCTCAGTAGTGACTCAGAAAACACAAGAGGACATTATGAATCCAAAAATAAGTCTTTACCTGTAATTAACTGTGCACACAGAAAGGAAAACGTGGTGATCAAGCAGCCATTAATAGTTGCTTTACTGGAGGAGGATACACCGGAATCAAACGCTCATGGCAAAACGTCCCTTTAAGTTGTGGTTCTTTTATAACATTTAATCCAAACAAAAATAAGTCTCTACCAAAAAAAAAAAAAAAAAAAAAAGAAGAAAGTATTTGAACCGTACACTATACGGACGTGTGTGGATAAGACACTGCGCTCCTCACGCACCGCCTGCCTGCTGGCCCCTGCGCTCTCCTGAAGTGCGAGGAAACAAAACCCAGCGAGGAAAATCCCAAATCAATGCAGCAGCGAGCGTCGTAGGCAACGGGGGCTGGGGGTGGGACGTGGGGCTACGCGGCAAGGATGGGCCAGAGTTCCCCCTTCCTTCCCTCCCTCCCCCCCCCCTTCCCCTGCCTGTTGTGTTATGGGGCTCTGGAGCTGTCATGACAGGCTCTTTGAGAATAGGATGCTAAGAAGAGGGGAAAATAAAAAGAACACCCCAGCCTATACCAAAGTAAATAAAGTAATAATAAAAAAAATATCCCTTGAATCGCGGCACTTTCACCGGGGGGCCGGTGAGCCCGGCCCTGTGCGGAGCCGGGATGAGAGTTGCTGGGTGGGGGGAAGGACGGGTCCCAGGTCCCCGCCGGGCTGCGGGACCACGGCTTTGCGCCACGGCCGCCCAGGCTGCTGCCAGGCCGGGCTCTGGGCAGCGGGCAGCCAGCCTCCGAGTTTCTGCGTGCCTCTCTGCTCGGAAGGTGGGACCAAAAGACGTTGTGCAAGTCCTAGCGTGAAGGAAGGCGGAGGAGACGGTGGGGAGAGCCACCCGTTACCTTGGTCTCCCCGAGTCCCTCGGGTGACGTGCCTGGGCCGGGCTGCCCCCTCTGTGGCTTCAGAAGTCCACCCAGCCACGCAGCTGGAGGGCGAGTGCCCCGAGGAGGACGGTGCCCAGGCGGCCGCGCGCACTGGAGGCACCGTCGCAGTCCTTTCTGTCGGCTTCGCACCTGGATTGCTGGCACAGGACCCCCTTGAAGCCCGTGGGGCAGATGCAGCGCTGGTTCTGGTAGCAGGTGCCGCCGTTCTGGCAGAGCAGGAGCTCGTCGTCACAGACGTTGGCTGTGAGGTGGGAGGGAAGGGTGCGCGTGTTAACCTGGGGAATGTTAAACTCCCCCCCAACTGCAGCAGAAACTAGAGGTTTTGCCTTTCTTCTCTAGCTCCTAGGGGTTAACTTATCCAACTTTTGTAGTGCTGGAGCAGTCCCAAGGCCAGAGGAACAGAGTGGGGGCTGCAAACTCCAGGCACGAAGCTACCGAGTCGTTTTGGTTTTGGGAGGGATGGCTGGAGTCTGCTCCCCCTGCACCCCGAGCATCCCGGGGCACCTGAGCGGATGCTGCTGAAGATCCATCCCCCTTTGATCTGGATCCACCTCACGCCTCCTTTCGCCTCTGGCTCAGGTACTTACGGAAGCAGCCCTGTCTCCAGTAGTAGTTGGGCAAGCAGTCGTCACACTTGGGTCCCGTGGCACCTTCTTTGCATTCACAGTAGCCGGTCTCGTTGCAGCGGTCGTGCATGGAGCCGATCTGGTTGCAGTTACATTCTGGCCAAAGACAGGGCTGTTAGTGCCCATCCTGCCCGGAGGCTTTCAGCCTGCTAGTGCCCCAAGCCTGGCTCTGTGCTATGGGAAGGACCTTAGAGACCAAGGGGCTGGGAGGCCATGGTTGCATGAGAAGCCCCAACAGTGCAAACGGCCATGGGTGCAAAGGCCACCCCCCTTTGGGGTTGGGCAGCTCCTGATAGAGCAACGGGTCTGAGTCAGGAAAGATACTATCTGGGCTTTGCTTTCGGGGCAGAGATGCCTTGGCAGGCTGCAGGGACTGTAGCAGCTGCCATCCTTGGGGAAGACACCCCATCCTCCAGAGAGGGGCTGCACTGAAGCCCACCCCACAAAGCGAGACTCTGCGCGAGCTGTCCCACATCCCAGTGCCACGGCCCAAGGCCACCACGGTGCTCACCTATGCATACATTCTCATCATCCAGCTCCGCCGAGCTGTTCCGGTAGAAGCCCAGGCGGCAGTGCTGGCAGTGCTGGCCCCTCGTGTTGTGCTTGCAGCTCACGCAGGTCACCACGTTCAGAAAGTCGATGTAGCTGCAGCGGTTGGAGTGGCCGTAGCACTCGCAGTCTGCAGGGAGGAGGAGAGAGCTGGGGAGCTGGGCCAGGAGCATCCTCCCTTGTGCCGGGCAGAGGAGAGGAGACACGAGGCTTTGGAGGAGGCTCCTGCTGGGGTGAAATGCCACAGCCGCTGCTGACACAGGGTTGGGTTGGGCTGGGCAGGGTGAGTGTGCACAGAGGCTGCCGTTCTTCGCTGCCATGGGGGGATCAGGCTGGAAACCATTGCTCAGAGACTAGAGCTCTGTCCCCTTGGGGTGAGGACAGGCAGGAGCCAGTCCCTGACCATCCCAGGCCATGATCTCTTTAAGGAAATGGGAGCAGGTGTTAATTAAAGAGCCGCCTTGGTGCTTGGCTCTGGCTCTGTGGGGGGGCTGCAGGTCCTGCAAGAGGGTTGGACTGGGGTGCAGAGCCCCAGCAAAGGCTCTGCCTCACTGCATCATGAAGAGCTCTGGCCCATGGGATGGGGCTGGCAGAGGGTGCAGGAGCACTCATTGCCTCCAGTGAAAGGAAGGCTCTGGACAAGGCTGAAGTGGAGCTGAAGCTGCTGCGTGCCCAGGTAAAACCTCACTGCTTCTCTACCTTCTTCCTCTCTATGTCCCTTCTCAGTGTGTTCCTTGCTGTTGTACGTCCCAACTCAATGCTGGCTGTGGAATACGGTGACTCTCGAGCTAAATGCTTACAATGAGTGTATGCAAGGAAGTGTGGCTTGTGTGGGGTCCTTCAAAAGATGGTGAAGCGAGTGAGGGTTTGAACCAGCGCTGCCTAGCACAGCACAGGGATGCCTGAAGGGCTGCTGGCAGGGTGAGAGGTGCCACCATCACCTTGCCAAGCACTGCTCCTGCCCCCAGGGTTGGCCTCTCCCAGCTGTGGGCATGTGTTAGGTTTAATTTGTAGCCAGAGGAATCTGCTTGCTTCTCGTGTTTGCTCTTTATTATCATGGCTTGGGATGGTGACTACCTTGCAGTGTTAGATTTGTGGATGCTGGATCTTTCTGGAAGCTTAGAAGTATAACAGAGGAGCAAAGAAGGTACCCTAGCTGTCTTGTGACCCAGCTGTCCTGGTCAGGAGGTGTCCCAGCCAGCACGGGCAGGGGTTGACATGAGCAGAAACAGTGTCAGCCAGGTCCGAGCTGACCCAGCCTTCAGAGGGGAGGAAGGAGGCTCAGAGCTGGGGGTTTGTTCTGAGCTGTAGCAGTAAACATCCAAGGATGGCAGAGGGATGGGTGGGAAGGATGTGGGTTGGCATGCACATGCGACTGGAGGAGGAGACTTGTCTCAATGAAATGATGACCGGGGAAGATGGAATGGGGCAGAGGTTTCCCCAAGGTTCATAGCTGCCTGAGGAGGAGCTGAGAGTCTAATGTCATCCTGACCCGCTGCGAAACAACTTCTACCTATTTGACGAATACCTAAAGAATTTCAGCTGAAATACTTCTGGCTGCTGCTGTTCCCAAGCGTAGCTTCACCCTCGGGATGCACTCCTAGGTACAGCTAACAGTGACTAGGGTGGGCAAACCCTCCCCTTCTTCTCCGCGTCAGAGACTGCTGGACCCCATCACCTGGGTGAAGACCAGGAGCGCAGAGCATCACACTCCCTCCTCTTACCTTTGTACGTTTCAATAGGAGCCACTGGGTCAGAGTCTGGTTTGAGCCGGATGAGTTTTGAGCTCTTTGAGGATGCTTAAGAAAAATCAGAGACACTTTTTCTCGCCGTCGAGCACCGCTCTGCACTCTACTCTACCGCAAGCAGCTCTGCCACGAGAACAATGCCAAGCCAACAACACCACTCTGGCAGCTATTTCTGCTCCAGACAGCTGGTAGCTGCTAGAATTCTCCTCTTCTTCTCCCTCCCCTCGAAGCTGAACGCATGAAAACCCCCGAGGCACCGCAGTGTTGCATCAAGCAGAGTCGGCAGGAGCTACTCACACGTCCCCCCCCTTCACGCGTGTTCTGTGTCACGAATTGTGGTGTTCAGGGTAAGGATCTGTGAGTCTAAATGCCTTAAAAAAAAATATCTACAGCCATGGCCTCGGTTTGATGGAGGTCATGCCAACCAAAAACCCACTAGGAGTGCAGTTAGGAAGAGCAATGCCACTGAGGTGGTATCTCTCAGGGGTTGCTACAAGGTTCTGCAGAGCACGCCTCGCTCCAGCCCAGCTCTCCCCGCCAGCACGTACCTGCCTTCTTCCCGTGCCTCTTGCCTGCAGAGTGTGCTGTGCGCCCTGCTTTGCTCTTTGGTGGTGCTAGGTGAGATGATAAAACATAGCTGAGGGCTGTGGTGGGGAGAGGGCTCCCAGAGCCACCCCAACACAGTTGAGCTGGGTATTTCCACAGGGTAATGGGCCATCCTGCCCTGGACAGGGCTTCCTCGGGGCTGTGCTGCCAGCCAGACCCCTGTGCCACACGGGATGACCAGGGTGCTGGGGGTAAAGGCCATAGCTTCCAAATTCAGCTGGTGGGGTTTGGTGCCTGGGGGGGGGGGTTTTACACCAGTAAGGGGCAAGGTTGAGCAGTGCTGAGATCCCACGGGGCATTTGGAAATGGGTCCCACTGGTTTTTGCGGTGTGCCAGCCCTTGCACAGCGCTGTGGTGCTCAGGGAGGTGTTGGGTGGCATTGCCAGCTACGTCCACTGGTCTTGGTCACATCCCCACAGTGACAGCAATGGCAAGAGGTGGCTGTGCTCCTCATACCATGGTCAGTTAGCCCACTCTGGCTTCTGATGCCATCTGTGAGGCTGGTGTGGCACTGGGGGCTTCCTCAGGTGGCCATGGCTTCCCCTGGTCCCATGGTGGGCTGGCACAATGTCCACCAACATGGCATCTCCAACCTCCACGGCCACGACAGGCCCCCTGCTCTGCTACCATGGCCTTCTCCATCCTCTGGCACAATGGCTGAGCAGGGAACGTGGTGGCCTCTCCTCTCGGTGGCAGATCAGCACAGCATGGGGGGACTGGGGCCCCTTGTCCCTGCCATGAGGGAAGTGGGGCAGCCTAGAGGGGAAGGAACAGCTCAGTGGGTTCCCGAGGTGCCCCGAAGCCCCACATCTCTGCAGCGGGTGCTGCAGGTGGCCCTGGGAGCTACATCCCTGTGTAGAAGCCCCCACGGTTGTGTCTGTCCCTCATGAGGAGGGGGCCGTGGCCATAAGGAGGCTCCACGGGAGTGGGGTGATGTGTTAACAAAGTCTGTCCCTGCTAGGCCAGTGCAGCTGATCAGCCCAATTCATCTTGTCCGACTAATCTTGGCTAGGGGAAGGTGCACGTCCCTCACCCTGTGGCAAGAAACCCCTTCCCAAACCAGCTGGGCTGCCCATGGACTCTCCTGGGGCCCAAGGAGACCCCTGCAGCCATGCCAATCCCCAACACCTCTCCAGAAAGATCTCCCTGGGGCTGGATGAGCAGAGCCTGTCCTGCCCCATCCTTGGGGATGGGCACGGCCTTACCTCGGATGTTCTTGGGAGGGTCTGGAGGCTTCAGCTTGGGTTCAGCTGCTGCTGTGTCTGGTGGGCTCTGAACAGCTTACAGTGGCATCAGGTAAAGAGAAGATCAGATTTAATACAGGTGCCCCTCTTGTTTGCTTCAAACAGTGGCAAAGGGACGCTGGAAGCTCTAGGTGGGTATCTGGGGTGGGTTAGCGGGGCCATATCTGGTTGGGGCAGGAATGAGAGACAAAGCGTCCTGGCGATTAGAGGGTCTACGTGTGAAGAGGGACAGAAAAGCAGCCCTAAGGGCAGAGCGTGGGAATCGCTGGGTGGGCGAGCGTTGGCCCGTGGGCATGGCATTGCCCAAGTGTGTGGAGAGCTAAAGCTGCAGACCACTGCCAAGACTCAAACTGCCCTTGCTGGGCACAGACTGCCAGCCTCACCTGGCACTCGATTGCCACGGTGCCAACCGAGCTCTTGTTACTGTACTGGGTGCAGTTCTGTCTCCTGGCGAGGCCAGAGGCAGGCCCGAGAGCACAAATCCAAAGAACTTCAAGTCCAGCACTTTCTTCCCCCCAGCTGAGTGTTTCCAGACACCGGTTTGTGCCCTGAGCCCGGCGTCAGCCGGCGTGCTCTGCACGGTGCAAGGGATGCTAACGCCTACGGCTGGAGCGAGCCACGGGCATCTCGGCTGGGAAATGGGAGCTGGGCACCAACAGGCAACTGCTGGGGCTTGTGTGCTGGTGGGAACCCGAGGAGGAGAAACTGCAGCCTCAACAGCCAGCCTGAGGTCTCCCAAGGTTCCCACCAGGAGCAGTTCACCTTAGGCAGTCAAGCAGGAGACCTGAAGCAAGGAAGTACATAAGAAGGTATCTATGCTACAAACAACACAGGCCTATCTATTTACAACGTTCTTCTGCTCTACAAGCAGACTCCGGTCTCAGGAGGTGATGGGATTTCCATGCTCCTCTCCACTCACCCCAGCAGCAAGCTGTGAACAATCTCTTCTACCACTTACCATCCTCATCTTTTCATGTACATAACTAAACCCCGAGGCTCAATCCAGCCTCACCAGACTCCCGGCTGCGTGTTGGGCACAGACAAGCCCTGAGCTTTTTCCCAGGTGGCAAGAAGAGAGAGATGCATGGAAATGGAGATGCGGGGCTAGAAACTAAAGAGCCCGCTGAGCACTGGGAGCTGGTGCCTCCCAGACACGTGGCTCCTACCTTCTGCTCCCGGACCAGCGTTGCCCACTTGCAGCGAGGCAGCCGCCGACAAGCTGGTGTAGTCTTGCAGCCATCAAAGGGGAAAGTTGGGTTACTGGGTGTGCTGGGGGGAGCTGGTAACCAGCAAGAAACTCCGTGGCGCACCGATGGAGGAATGCAGCTTTGGAGGACAAACCCACCCCAACCCTATGCCGTGTAGGTTTTCATGCCCGCTTGATGCTGGCACTGGGCAGCCAGCACATGGTGGGCACTGGAGGAGCTGGGCAGCCTTCGTGAGGAGAAGGGCAGAGGGCAGGGGTGTGCTGAGCTGCCTGGCCAAGCGCACGGTGCCTTGCTCGTGAGTCTGAACCAGGACCTCAGCACCTGCTCTGCACCTCTCTGCTTTGAGCTGAGAAATGGCACGGGGGTCTCCGGGATGGAGGCATCAGTGCTGGTTTCTAATCCAAACCTCTAGGCTCTCCTGCAGACCCTGCTCTTCAGAAACACCAGCTGAAGAGTTTCCAAACCCCTGCAATGAAGTTAAACCAGCAAGGAATGTATAGATCCCTTGCGTGGTCTCACCGCTCACCCTCACCCCCACCAGCTCCGTACCCCTCCCCGTCTCCTCAGCAGTGGTAACAATCTTCAGGTTTGCTAGAAAACAAACCAAGGAATAAAATTTGAAAAGCCATGTTATTAGTTTCAAGCTCCAGTTGGGTAACATAAGGAGGAGGAGGGGGAAAAAAAAAAAAAAAAAGGAAAAAAAAAAAAAAATCTTTCGCTCCTTGCCAAGTTTCAAAGGACAAACCCGAGTAGGAGAGAAATGTGATTTCCCAGCCTCGTCAAGAGGATGATAAACAATGCAGAATCAAAAAAGGAGGGGGGGGGGGAAGAAAAAAAAATTTATATATTTTTTTTGAACGACAAGCTCTAAGAGAAGGTGATAGACATTGTCCTTTTCAGCTCTAAAGTGGAAACCAATTGATATTAATATGGTGTTAAAGAGAATATGGAAAAAGCTCTGTGCAAATTGGCAAGGGTTTAATTAGAGTCACAATAAAAAACAGCCCTGGAGGCATTTTGCTTTTTAGTCATTCACATACACCTCCACTCAATAGCATTTACAGAGCCAGGAAAATTATTAATGCTCATTATCTTGAGAACCTTTCCCTTGTAGCTCTGGGACATTAAGGGACAGTTTTACAGTTTTGGAGGAGGAGAGACTCCTCTCACCCCCTGGACTTGTCTCACCCCCAGACTCAGCTTGGGCACATGGGAAACACCGGGCAGCCTCTTTCTCAGGGGCTTGCATCAGCCCTGATGGAGATTGCTGGTCTTGGTGGCATGCTGGGGAAGTAGAATGAATCAAACTAAGATGTCACACTTCATAGCAAATCTGTTGGGGCAAACAGAGCTGGAGTGGAGGGGAAGGACCCTGAAAAAGTCCCCAGAACATAACCACACAAAGCCAGGCTTTTGGTGCTCTCTCTGCTGGGGCTCTTAACTGTCGAGCAGGGCACGGGTTGGTTTTGTTTTTCCCAGAGGTGAACTGGCGCTGCTGAAACTGCTACAAACCAGAGGGGGGGAGAAATGGAAGCAGAAAAATATAAATTAAAAAAAAAGCTTTTTCAGTTTTTTTTTGCTGATTTTGATTGTGGGAAAAACGCAGCAAATGGCAAGGAAGAATTTGACAGGTTTCAGGGAAGGTTTTGAAATAACAGGACTGCAGAAGGCAAATGACAATAGCACTTAATTCATCCTCCTTAGGGTAACTCTGCAATTTCCCTTCCTTCTACCCATCTTGGCAGCTTCAGCTGCCTTCAGACCACAGATCGTGCCCATAAACTCATCCTTCTCCCCCCTCTCACCGCACAACGGGCGACGGGGCACAGAAGCATCCTACAAACACGACCACAGCTCCACCTTGACCATGGAAAACATCACGAGCAGCCAAAGGAAGCAGATGTCTAGCAGATCCATGCAACCCAGAGACAACCCAAATCTAATCTACTCCTCTAGCCTACGTGCTACGGTGCTTTCTGTCTTGCTGCTACCCACTAGCGTGCGGAGGCATGGAGGAGAAGGGAAAAACACATCGGGCTGGCTTTAAATACCTGTTTTTTTCTGTGCTTCTCTCACGGGCACAGAGGCAGTGAACTCAGAGGCTGGTCTGATGATGCTTGCTTATGGTGGGAAGCAGAAATTCAGAGGGCAGAAGACAGTGTGTAGATTAGAGGGTGAAGCAGCACAGGGATGGGGCAGGGCTCTCACAGGACTTTTTAAGAAATGTTTGGCTGGCTGAGCTTCAAAGCGAGGAGGGATTTGCTTAATGCTTCTAAAATCCAGAAGGGAGGTAACAACAGAGTATCCCTCTTTGGGACTCTGATCCGGCTTGGGGTTACCATGTCTCCTGCAAATGGGCATCTTACCAGGAGCTCCAAGGGTCATCTCTTTCACAAGGTGTTTCCCTCGAGGTCCAGGCCAGTTACATTCACAGCCCCTTGGGGATGTCATGGTATTTAAAGATGGACTTTATATTTTGCAGGAGTGGAAGAGGAGGAACGTCTCTTGTCAAAAACAGATCAGGATTAGGCTGTGCCTTGATTCCCAGTTGCTGGTCAAAAGCACGCAATGGACCTTTGGCATCCAACCCCACATGCTGCCCAGGTAAGAGAGCAGGTCCCTGAGCTGCTGGGTGGCCCTTACTACCTTCTTACTTGGAGCAGCCCCTCCAGGGACTGTCTCTATCCCCAGGCACACCATTCTGGGGTGGGACCTGTCTCTGCAGAAACATGAATGGGGTCTGGATGGGGGCGAGGAGCTCCAAGCTCAAGCCCGACTATAGCAAGCCAGAGATGTGGTGGCTGGACTGCAATTTATTTATTTAGTCCCTTGCCATCAGTTAATGAAGTAATGGAAACATTATCTCTGCCCAGGAATCAGGTTTTGGAGAAGGAATAAACCATGACGTCTCCCAGGTCCCTCAGAGAAGTTTGGCAGGAGACTGTTATGCCCCCACCAGCAGCCAACCCCACACAGATGCCACCCTGCCCACCCCAGATGTATGACACAAGCGTGGCAGAGCACTGCAAATCATACACAAGATAGACACTAAACATGCCACCCACACGTACACAGCACTTGCAAAAAAAAAAATCAAATGTATAGACCTAAAATGTTGCTATGGGTGAACATGGATAAGAATCAATGACCCCAGGAGTGTGGTGCAGGTGTAGACACGATCCCCTGTCACTGCTGGGGCTGTGGTGATGGTGTGGGCTCTGGGCAGGGGTGGTGGATGGACATCCTCCTGCACGTGTGTAACATTGCCCTGGGTGAGGAACGCTTCCTAACAGAGCTGGGACTCACGCTCTTTTGCCCAGGGTCACTCTGACTCCGTGGATGATGGAGCTAAACCCTCGGCTCCCTGATTAACTACTCAAGCAGGGTACTTCCATGAATATAGCTCTATTTGCATAAACATGCAATCAAGTTTCCTCATCCCTTTGACTGGCTTCTGGCAGCTCCCCCAGACAGACTGTTACTAACATACTGTGGGTGTAAAACGTCCTCCTGGGAAATATCAGGCCCAGAAAGGATGGCAAGGGGAGGAACGCGTGTCTAATTCCCCCATGAGAAGCTTAAAAAAAAAATGTCCTGCTGTTAAGTTTTATCTGCTCATTTCCAAGAGAAAAGTGAAAGCACTGTCTCCTTGCTCACGGGGGGAGGGAAGGAGGAACCCCTGGAAAAAGGACAAAAGTTTTCCTCCACGGGGTGATTTTAGAAAGGAGGAAAAGGGGTTTCTGGCACGTGTGAGAGCTCCAGCCCTGCGCATTGCCTCGCTGGCGGCCTGGGGAATGTTCGAGTGAGTCTCTGCCCCAGGAAAGCTGCCCTTGAAGCTGTAGCCAGGCTGCATTATATCCTTGAGTCTGGTCCCAGGGACTTGGTGCAGGGCTGGAAGAGCCGGCAAGGACAGAGCCAAACTTCTCTTGACCTGATGGCCTGTCCCTGGCATGGCTTAGCAGCCTCTGGGCTGCTCTGAGCCTGGCAGAGGGTGGCAGGATGTGGCTGCTCGCCTGCTGAGGCAGCAGCTCGTCCCCCGGGGAGGTCCGAGAGAGCGGCCAGTGGGACAGAGCAGCACCCAACCTTCCCCATCACGCTCTGGGAACAGCACCCTGGGGGCAGCTCTCCTGCCTGCTCTGGTCAGGGATAGAGCAGGATAAGGCACAATTCCCCTCTCCTTCCAGCCAGGCAAGGCTGGATCCATGGTTTAGTTTTATGGTGAGACAGTGGAGCCTTTGTTGCTTTGCTTCCCTGCCTTGTGAAGGAGCTGTCAGAGAGCATCTCTTGCAGCCGTGCCAGCCCTGTGCAGGACAACGGTGCCAAGCAGCTCTAGAGGGGATGGGTTTTGAAAAAGGTTTCTTAAAAATAAAAGCCCAAACAACAAAACTGAGAGGAAAAAAAGGGAAAAGCATCTCTACCCCCACACCCAGTCCTGGCCTTGCTTCTCCCTCCCCTGATGATAACCAAGTGATAACAGAGGGGGATCAGGTAGTGAGGGGGGACATCACCCATGGTGTGGTTTGTCTCTTGGCTTTGAGGTGGCCCTGGAGCAGCTTGCTCCCTGCTTACTGGGACCGTAGCAGTTGCTCCTACCTTGTGTTACACATGGCCAAGTGCCCTTGGACCGAATAGAGAGAAAAGCAAACCAGGGCTACACAGAGGCTGGGGGATGTGGAGCGAGTCAGGGTGATTGTTATCCATGTCCTTTCATCATCCTACAGAGCAGATAACCGAGGGCACTGGCACGGCAGCCCCATGCACTCCCCACTGCCACTGGAGGAGCCAGGATGGGAAGCAACCAAACAGAGGAGCCTGGCAGTGGAATCCTGGCCCTCCAAGTGAGGCAGGGAGCATGGCACCCACCTGGCTGGGTGGTGGTGGCAGGTAGGGGGGTGCTGCTGGTTGTGGTGGTGGTGGTGGTGGTGGTGGTGGTGGTGGTGGAGGTGGTGGTGGGCGTTGCTGTGGTGGTCTTTTTTGCAGTGGTGGTTTTTGTGGTGGTGACCCGCTGCGGTCGCCCGGCGGCTAGCAAGCAAAGAGAAGAGGTGGAAGGCACTTACTGGGCGGGCAGCGGAGGGGTCCCTTGCCAGCGGGCACACCCGTGAGGCCGCCGCTGCTGGGGATGAACTGGTGACCGATTTCTCAGTGCAGCTCCAACTGGGGCACCGAGAGGATTACTGTGGTGGCGGCCGGAGGATGACGCTGGGTGCAGCGGGCGCGTGCGCGCAGGGCCGGAGGCTGTGCCCGGATCAGCTCGCGCTGGCGGTGCAGAGATTGGCTTAAATGCTTACAGCTCCGTCGTAAACTAATTGCCAATTAAAGCGAAAAGGGGGAATAGAAACACACCCGGCAGAGATGGGGTGAAGAGCAGGCGGGAGGGGCAGAGGAGCCTCCAAGCCCCCCCTGCCAGGAGATGGGCGTCTGCTGCCTGATGTCTCCGTGCCGTCCAGCAGAGCCCAGCCTACCCAGGCTCCATAAACAGCGCCAGTCCCTTCTGGGGACACCCCACAGGCACCAAACTACCTGGCACCAGCAAACCCTGTACCTGGCAGGTATTAATTTCCACTGGAACGCTTCATTCGGCCAGGGGAATTCATTGATGGCTGAAGGTGAGCCAGCCCCACGGAGCCGAGCAGAAGCCACCCCGGGGGCAGTGCCCACCCCCCTGTGCTCATCACAACAGCCCCGACTAAAATAACACTCGGAACACAAATTCCTGCTTAACTTACACCTGCTGCCCTCCTGTCCTTGTTTGTCCCACTGCTTCATGCAGATTATCATGCTTAATTTCATAATAGCCCTGAGCTAGTTTAAATACTTAATTTAGGTCACTTCTAGTCTCCTGTGCAGGGTAAATAATCTCTCCTTAACTGGTCTTGGACACAAATCCCCCCTGTCCACCTCCTGCACATCGCTCCCAGAACAACTCCCTCCCCCCCCAGCTTCTCCCTAGCAGGAAATTTTGATGGGAAACAGTTTCCAGTGAAACAAAGGTAGCACTGAGGATGCTGAGCTCTGTTAAGGAGGGGAAAAAAGGAAAGAGTTATCAAAATGGTTTTGACCAGAAAGCAAAGCATATTTTGGACTGTTAAAATATTTAATTATTTGAATCCTGACTTACTTAAGGGAGACTTTTAATTCTTATTTGTCATTTTTTACCATTGAAATTTAACTGCTTAGCATCTAAATATGGCTCATTTACTCAGAAAACCCACCCTCCACTTCTCAGTTAGGTGCATTTTTCCTAATTGCATTTGCATTTCTCTGAAACTATTTCTCTTCCAACTCTTTCCACTTCCCTGCAAACCAAAGAACTCCTTATTCATTCAGCTCTCCGATTTGCTTCTTCTGGAGAGTAATTCTGAGCCACACAAAATTCAAACCCCGGCTTCTGCTTACCCAAAACTCAAGGCTCTTTGATATCAAACTACCTCCAGCTTTGTTAAATAAGGAGTCCTATCACACCATCAATCTTTCAGTAGAAATCCCCACTGAGCTCCACTGCCTTTGCTGCCAACCCTTCGCAGACATACGTTTATGTACGTACACATGTACATACGGATGTACACACACTCTATATGGGTTTCTTTTTTTTATCGATAGCCCAAGGTGACCCAGACTGGATGCTGTGCCAAATAATTCAAACCCAGCTCCTTCTCAGAGCAGCAGTCTGCAATACTTTGGGGGGAGGGGGCAAGTTCACAGCGAGCACTGGTAATTTTGAAGCGTCTTTTTTTTTATTTCCTTTCCGGCTGCCATACTAACGAACCTCATGGGGGGAAACCATGCCAGAGGAAGAGGCAAAATGAGGCTGCTGAAGTCAAAGGAAGAAAATATAAGACTCTTTGACATGACAGAAAATGAGGCACAATTAGGGAAGACTTATTGCCTGGAAGATGATAATGGACAGAAAATAACAAGGTTTTTTTTTTCCCAGTGACATCCTCAAGGACCATGCACTGGGGTGTTAAATGCCAACGTCTCAGTTATGTTTTTACTTACTGCCAAAGGCTGAGCCTGCAGCTGCACCTGGAAAAAAGAAGAAGAAGGCCAGTCACTGGAAGCAGGACACTGCCAGCTCTGAAACCAGCAGAAGATCAAACAGATACACGGCGTGGGACTGAACAGCAATTAATTGGCAGGGGTCTTGCCCACAGGCAGTATCAGTTTGATGCAACATCTTAGAAGCTGCTTTTGGCAAATCAAAGAGGCAACCAGACAGTGCTGTCTTGGCATCACAAGACTTTCACCTAGGGAAGAAAAATCAGTGTGGTCCTTGCTGACGGGTTTCTCTGTTAACCATTTTTGTGACCTACTGCAGAAGCCCAGCAAAAGACATACCTATCTGCTGAGGTTCACTGGGCTATGTCCAAGCTGCAGGGTCTGAACAAGCTTGCTGCCACTGGAGAAGTTCCCAGTGATCAAGGAGGACTGAACACCCTTCCCACTGCAGCACTTGCTCAACAGGATGCTGCAAACCCACCAGTCAGAGGCCATCCAAGAACCAGCTCTGGGCTTTCAGAACCCAAGAGATTAATGGCTGTGGTCCTCCCTACTGTAACAGGTACATGAATCATGGAAATCATTGGAGGGGGGGATGCAGAGAAGATTGAGTGACAGATGGAAAGAGAGATGAATGGGAGAAGAAAGAGCAGAGGAGAAAGAAATAGGAAGAGACACAAGGAACGGAGAGGAGGGAAAGAGAGAGAACAGCATGTCTGTGCCTGTCAACACCAGAAACTCTCCCAGGCTCCTTTGAAGCAATGCAGCCGCTTGGTGAGAGCTGACAAGCTCATTCCCTTTCAAAGAACCTGCTCATCTACCAGCTCTGGCACACACAAAACATTCCCATCACGGCCTTCGGAGACTGAATTTCAGCTTTGATCATCTTAACGCACATAAATCTTTCAAAAAATTTGGGGGGAGGGAGGGAAAAAAAATTCTCTTCTGTAATGCTCAAAGCTGCTGCTTGAAAGGCTGGAGTGGCTACTGTGGCTCTGTGACATTTAAACAAGTCTGCTGATGTGGACTGGACAGAAACCCATGAGAAGCTGGCCCATCTGTGATGTTTCCTGCCCCAGTTCCCCTGCTTGAACGACGGTGGGTACGCATCCTTCATCTCCCCTGCGCGCCTTCGCTTCTGTCAGCGCCTTGCTCCGGCAGCAATTGGAGGAGGCTGGAGCTGCGCAGATGGACTGCGGCTCGCGGCACTTGCCTGAAGCGCTGACACACCCGGAATGGGCTCCAGAAAGCAATCCAGAAAGCAAGCTGCACTTCCACAGCTGAGCAGTGCCAGCGCTCAGCCCGTGGACTCCTTGACAGCCAGGGCTCTACTGTGGCTAAATAACATCGTCTTCAAAGGACAGGGGTTGGCATTGCCACAAAGCCTATGTCTTGGCCTAAGGTCATCTTCCCTACTCTTGACCATCATTTGGACTCTCCACTTATCTACCAGTAAGCCAACAAATCACCTCTGCATCCACCCAGATCCACCTCATTTCTCCATGGGCCAAGACACGGGTAAATACCCGCTTTTCCTTTCAAAAGCTGAGCATCCAGCACTGATCCGAGATGGAGAAGGGCAAGATGAGATCTGCCCCCATCTCTGGGCATTGTGCAGCCAGGGCCAGCTTGCTGCAGGTTACTTACATGCGTTGGGGGACCCGTTGGGGAGAGGCAGGTAGGATCCTGCTCGCCAAGACCTGGAGCGAAAGTTCTTCTTGCACTTGCCACAGTCCTGCCCCGTGGTGTTGTGCTCGCACTCGCACTGCAAGCTGCCTTCTTTGAAGGTGCACAGGTTAGCGTGGAGGTTGCATTTACACCTGGAAGAGGAAGACAGGGGAAGAGCTGTCAGGTGCTGCTGCTACTGCTCCTTGCCCCTGGTGCAGTGCTGTCTGTGCGCGTGAAAGCGTAGCGGTGAAGCTGGGCTGGTGACCCCTTTCCCGTTCCTTCTGTGGTTTTCCACTGAACTCAGCTGTTTTCCCCGGGTATCTGGAGCTGGGGTTACAATATCCACATCCTCACCCAAGGTGGATCTGCAGTCACTGTTCCAAGATGAGAGATACTTCACTCCTACCATCTGCCTGTGGTAGCACAGATCATTTACTGGTAAGTCAACATCTCCAGCTGAGACTCCAGGAAGGAGTCACACGCATTTTTCTCAGAAATCTGAGTGATTCGCTCAGATGTAGGCATTTACTTGGAGGCAGAGAGGACAATCTCAAGCTTCGGATGCAGGATCATGGCTAATACTAGTGAGACTCAGCCCCTTGACCATTGTGCAGTGTCCTACAGTCCAGAGCAGTTTCTCCCATGGTGTTTGCACAACGCAAACCCTTCTCCCCACGCACAGCCCCAGCCTGCTGCGACCAAAATAACACAGAGAACAAGTCACGATCAGAATCTGCCTTTTAGTCCCCGCCTCGTCAGAGAAGGCAACAACAAAAAACCTTATTCAGCAATTTGCAAACATTAACAAACTTTTAATGAGCTGTAGTGCAGTATGCAGGGAATAATTATCTCTGTGCACAATAATTCCTGTTGTTCAGACTCCGGAGGTGACTTGTGCAGAGCACAGAGGCTGAGCCCATAACTCACACGTGGCTCTTTCCACTCCTGGGCCCAAGCTCAGGCCATCAGACAGAGACTTTGGGGACTAAAACCTCCCATTTCATTCCAGACAGTGGATCCCTAGCACAGCCAGCTGGGTTTTTTTCACCGCTTCGTGCAATAATTTACACTCTCAGAAGGAGAACCATTAGGAAACAGTAATGTGGAGTCTTCTGTGACTGGGCAGAGACACCTGACTGGGCAGCACTGTGTTTTACAGGAGTAATTGCACAAGAGGTTCAGGGCCGAGGGAAATGACCTGCTTGTAGAGAAGATAGAGGAAACATGGCCTGCTGCTTCTTGTGCTCTATCCGCACTGGGATAAACAGCCTGGATTAGGCTGGGAACTGTAAATCGGGTCCTTGCTGGTGCCATGCTAGTGCTGGCTCCTGTTGCCTTTCCCTCTCTCCTCTGAAGCCCCCAGAGATGCTCCCCAGCTGTCTGCCTGACCCACTGAGGCCACGTTTGCTGTGCTGCTCCTCACTTGTGGCTGGAGAAGATGACCTCACGTATGATTTTTATTTTTTTTTTAATCTCCCCCTCCCCTCCCTGTCCTTAATTCGAGCAAACCCCACTCAGAGGCTAAGCATAAGCTGGATGAGCAGTCTCTCCCGTCTTACAACCCTGCCCTGACTCTGAGCAAGCAGAGGAGGGAATATTGCAGTCTCTGAAAGGGAGGAGGAAGGAAGCAAATGTGGTCCATGGAGCAGAGGCAGACACACTCAGCACGCTCCACTTGAAGCCGCGTGTGAGCGAGGGCTGGAGGTGCCGCGTCACGGCTGAAAGCACTAACAGCCTCTGAGCCCCAGTGCTCTGCCAACAAGCCACGAGTCCCAGCGTCCAGGGGAAGGAAGTGGCTTTGGCTGGTACCTACACACAGGCGATGCTGTACTTCAGCTGCTCCACGTCCCCTCTGCCTCTGGTAAGGAAGCATTTCAGCTGAGCTGTCCCAGCCCCTTGGCAGAGACGATGTCCAGCCCCGAGATGCTGCGGAGCCTAACTCTGAATTATTCAGTGCCTACACAGCATGGCCTCCTTCTCTCGCTTCAAAACAAGCAGACAGGAGGAAAGCAGGCAAGATAGCAGGTTAAAGCAGGTCAAAGCCTCACCACTGCCACTCTGGGCCCAGCCTGAATCAGAGCAACAGCTTCTGGCAGCTGCAGCTCTAGTGGGAGCGAGGGGATGGGAGCCAGCTCCAGGGTACAGCTTTAAAATCCGGCTGGGAGGGAGTTTAAGAACCCCAGGGGAGAGGGTAGGAGGGAGGCAGGGTGTGGTGGTGTAAACAGGGAGAATTAAACCGAGAGAAAGCAGAAGCAGCCGCTCGCCCTGCCTGCCTGCGTCTGGGTCACTTGCTTCTCTCGCGGCTCGTCCCTTCGCCACTCCGCAAAAGTTTTGTTATCCAAGGGATCAATTTTACCCGGGAATTGCTTTCTGGATTTGACCTTTGAGGATCATCAATCTAAGCAGAGAACTGTAACCCCAGCAGGCTGACCCCGCAACACAGCACTTTTCAGCCCAATCAATCAGGCTGCATTATTTAATAGCCAACAGCCCAGCGCCCGCAGCCGCCCCATCGCCAATTCCCTGCGAAGGTTTCTGCATCCAGGCTGCTCGCTCAGTGGCTTGGCTTTAACCCCTTCTGCAGCCTTCCCTGCCTCCTCTGCAGCCCAAGGACACGGGCTGTGCACGAGGTTTTTCCCCAGCCAGGATCCAGCTGGTGGAGACTGGAGTAAATGGCATTAGCCCGGTCCCCTGGGTGGGAGCCGCTAGTCCTGCTTGCCTGCGCTCATCTACCTCGGGCAGGCGGCCATCGCAGGAAGGAGAGCACGAAGAGAAAGGTTAGGAGCTACTTAGCAATGAGGCTCCAACAGCAGCAGTGGGGCAGACACCTGCGCCGTGTCCTGCAGAAGGCAGCGATGGCCCCGCTCCAGAGCCGGGGCTGCTCCAGCGAAGCGCTGGTTGCAATATGGTCTCTTTGGCTCCAGCGGTCTGAAGAGCTGGGAGCTTTTCTCCTCTCTGGCTCACGGGTCGAGGCTAGCAGTGACAGTGCTGTTTCTTGGTGAGCGTTCAGAGCCCTGGTAGGATGAAGCTGGGGTGGGGCACAGCCCCGGGGAGCAGCCCCAGCAGGAGCTCCAGCACCCACAGCATCCTCTGTGCCCCAGGGACACCCCAGTCCTGCGCTGGGATGTTAGTGGGTCACACAGCTGGGTTTTGTAGGAAACAGAAACGGGCTCACACCATTCCTGGTGCAAGTGGCCAGGACTGTGTGTGGCCTGGGATGTCACCATTTGTGTGACAGGGTATTTATGAGTTTATTTCAGTGCAGGTTGTTCGGCTGCTGCCTTCCCTCAGAGTGGTGCAGTGTGGTCTGATGCTGCCAATGCCTCCACTGGGAACATCACAGAGCTCGGAGCGCCAGGGAAAGTTTACAGGAAAGTGTCCTTTATTTTTTTGTTCTTTTTCTTTTTTCCTTTTTCTTTTTTTTTTCCCCTCAGCCATAAAGAACAGTTTGCCATCCCTGCATTTCTCCAAGTCAGCATCCTGGAGGTCACAGCAGCGAGTGGTTGGAGAGGCGTCTGGTGCCAAGCCCACGTGCAAGGGAAGGAGGAGCAGGTAGGGGTGAGTGCCACTAATCTGCAGGAGCCATGCTGGGGGTGGGAAAGCAGCCCCTGTCCCTCAGCTTTCACTAATAATGACTTCAAAAAAAATTTTTAAAAGCCACTCCAGCCCTTTGCTTTTCTTCCAAGGGTCTTACGTTACAAGCTCCTTTCTGTCTATAACCCCACTTGCAGAGCAGGAAAGTAAGGCAGAGAAAGGCAAATTGCATCTCTTCATCCCTCCCTTCTCCTTGGGATGCTGGCACCCGCCACTCAGCCCCGATGCCATGACCCTGCTGATGTGCTTGCTGAGTAGAGCCAGTGGAACCACTCACTGGGTGGAGACCTGGAGAGCTACTCTGTCCCTGTGCACCTCTTGCCCAGTTCCCACCATGGGCCAATCCTGCCTTGCCCCCCAGCTCCTTAAAAAAGTCTGGGAGAGGACAATGAGTGAACTCCCTTCCACATCTCCTTCCAGCCCAGCCTGTGCTCTCATCTCCACCCCATGCTCACCATGAGGATGCTACTGCACAGCCATGTGGCCTCAGGGATGCAGTGGAGACCTGCTCCTCTTCTGTTGGCTCCCGGGATGCCAGGATCCTGCTTTCCCTCACCACTGGCTTGGCTTTGCCCCTCTGCTGCCTCTCCGCTTGCCCGAGCTGGCGCTGGGGAGAGGCAGCGCACAGCGGAGAGCTGCTAATGACTGCCATCCAAAGGAAGGCTTCTGAGAGCTTTCTCCTGAATTGTTTGCTCTCACTGTAATTGATGAGCCTTTAATGAGTCTCATGGGATGATGTGTTTGAAGGGAGCTCTTTCCTCTCTGTCCCCGAGGAAAACGATGTTTCAACTGATCTCAGCTCTCAGGGAAACATGAATAACTCTTCTCCATCTCTCTATTGTCATCCCCAGCCGTTGCTCACAGCACACTCCAGCAGCTGCCTGGCCATGACTTACCCACCTTTTACTCGCTCCTTTGCAACTGTTTTGGCAGCTCAGCAAAAGCAGGGAGCAAATCTTTTGGGCAAAGCATAACGGGTGCTGAGCTTGGATTGTTTCTGGCCCATCTGTGCATGGAGAAGCAGGTAAAAATAGCTTCTAATGGCTAGGCCACGGAAGAAGCGCATCCCTTTGTGGGAAGCAGTTATATTAGGCTTTGCCTTGCTGGGAGATGACTCTGGCACAGGGTCACTACTGCCAGTGGCCACAGCAGGGCTGAAAGGGCTGGAGAAGGTGACAGCAGCTCATTCATCACAGGAGCAGGGCTGGGAGGGTAACTGAACTCCAGGGGCTGAAAGGGGAGGAAAAGCCATTTTAACTTGCTGTTTCTTTTCACTCAGACCAGGGAGAGAGGCTTCTGGATTTCACTGCTTTTTGCAGAGCCACAAAACTGGAAAAAAAAACCCCTAAACCTGGGTTAGGTCAGAGGGACACGTTGTGAGTGTTTGGGTTTTTTATCTTGATATGGTTTTCACTTTTGGTTCCGTGGTAGGAACGGATGATTCCTCCCGGCGAGGAGGAACCTTCCTCGCTGCCCTTCGAAATGATTTGAGGTTTGCGTTACGAAGAGGAGACAATTTCAAAGATGCCAAAGTGGAGAGCACGCAGGCTGGCTGTTTCCATTCAAGAGGCTATTTATTTTCAATAAGTTGACACTCACCAGCTGTCAAGATCCTGCTGACTGGTGGAACATTATTTACATTCGGAGCTGTCTTAAAAAGCAAACACAAAACCAAACTTCCCCATTAGGGGGTCGGGCAACAGAAGGGAGGAAGGGTGAAGAGGACATCACACGGATATGTGAACATAAATATTTGCAGAGTAATGTGTATAAATGTTCTTGGTCTTTCTCCTGGAATGCAATAATGCCTGCAATTGAGTTCATTGGCCAAATTGAATTTGGGCTCCTGTAGAAGTCTCTTTATATTAAGTGCTTTAACATACATCACCTTCTCAGTCTATCGATGAAATTCTATTATCCGCCCAGGGCCGGACACAACTCGGCAACAAAACTGGAGGGGAAATAAAAACCTTCACAAACCAAAGCCAGGAGCAGGTAAGAGGACCTTGGGCATCCGTCTCCGGCTATTGACAAAGTGTCATGAGCATCTGGGGAAAGGAGGAGCTCTCTGGGTTTCTCACTAACTCCCTCCCTCCCGCTCAGCAAGTTCCCCCTCTGTCTTCCTGCAGTGGGAGTAAAAACCTTTACGAGACCCAAGGAAAGCCAAGCAAAGAGTTGCTCTGTATTAACTTAATGTAACTACATGACCAAGAGCAAGATTTTGCTTGAACTCAAGCTAATTCCAGCCTGGAGAAATGCCAGGGAAATTCAGCCTTCCAGCTCTCGGGGGCTGCCCAGCACGGAGGCGAGGACGGGCTGAGGAACGTGGTGCACCGTTGGCACAGACTTGGCTGTCCTTGACATGAGGATGCTGTTACCTCCCGGGAGCCAAAGTCTGGCTGCCAGGAGCTGCAGGGGAAGGGGCAGGAACAGGCACAGGTGATGCTCACCCTGGTTTTCATGGCCCTCCCAAAGCTGCTGAGCACGGGCAGAAGATGCCCACGGGCTGCAAGGGTCTCAGGGTAGTTCTTGAGGGATGTTTGGATGAGTCTATGGCTCTTTTGGGCATGGTGCTCTCGGACTGGGCAAGCTCAGCTGAGGAAGTCCACACTCTCACAGATCAATTACCCCAGATTCCTGCTTGTCCCCCTTCTGTGAAGCAGGGGTGTTGCAGACAGCAGGTCCCACCGTGCTCCTCCAGGAAAGACACTCAGTGAGGGCACTGGTCGTTACACAAAATCCCTCAACAAGAGGATCCGCAGACCAAACCTTCAACTGGTTGAGCTCTATGACCTCAAAGGTCTTTTCCAATCTAAATGATTCTACGATACTTCTTTCCTCCCTTCTAGAGACAGCCTTGACAGAGAAGTCAAGAAGACAAACCCCTACAGCTGGAGGCTCTTCAACAGCTTTGTCAGCAGCCAGGAGGAGGAATGTCCAAGGAGGGCAAAGCAGCTTGGGGCAGATGGGAAATATTCTATGCTGGCACCCCTGTTCCAAGCTGAGGTACAACTGGAGCTGAGCTGCCATCGTGGTGCTGGCCTGGAGGACAGAAGCAGGAGGCAGCCACCAGGCTGAGCAGGAATTGTTTCATCTTTAACAGCAATACAGTACTGAGCATCACCACGTCTTGAGATTCACAGAGAAGGCAGAAAAAAATGTATTCCTTGAATGTGAGTACCAGTGACAATTAACAGGCTGGATTTATTGGATGTGCTCTGAGGGAGGGCCTTGATACTTCAGGTCTGAAGTGCCTGATCCTGGCTCTGGCTCTAGGATAATGGGCTGGGTGAATTTGCTTGGCTCCGCTAGCACAAACTCTCCATTCCAAGTCACATGGAGAGCAAAGCCTCCCAGAAAACACCTGCACAGAGCACCGAGAACTGCACGAGGGGAAAGCAGGGGAGCATGGAGGGCTTTTCCCTTTAATTCTTTTGCGTGAGCGAGAGAGGAATCAAGGAAACGCTCCAAAAGGCAGCCGGTGAAGAGAGGAAAGGAAATGTTACAAAACTGGAAGCCTTATTTTCTTGTCGGTGCCTCTTTGGCCCACGCACAGCCCAAGATGAGGTGCTGCTACACAGAGCTGCTCAGCGAGGAGTAACCTCCCTCCTGCCTTCCTCTGGGGACTGCTCATCACTGGCAGGATGGACAGACAGACAGACAGAGCATGCCCCACGGCAGGGGAGGGTGAAAGAGAGAAATCTTAATAATCAGCCTAAAATTGATTCACTTCTGCTCAATCTGATTTCTCCTAACTGGATCCACATGTCCTGGCCATGGCACATTAACTTCAATTATGGCTTATTAATGTCTCCGTGATGGAGCGTGCCCCGCTGAGCACTGTGGTGACTGACGTTACGAAGGAGAAGAAATTACTCCAAAGAGACACAGTGTGGAATGGAAAGAGAACCATCGGCTTTCATCGCGCCGACTGTCAGTCCCGGCAGCCAGGAAAAGCTCACTCACCCCTCCCCGAGAAGATGACCCAGCTCCTTGCTGCACCGAGGAGAAAACGAAGCAGTGAATAGAGATCTGTGGGGAAAAGGCTTTCCGCTTCCCTTCCCCACCCTGCCTGGCAAACACACAAGCACACAGGCCAAGGGCTTGCTCCTGTCTATTCCTGTCTTGACTCCTCTGCATCTCCGGTTACTCCGCAGATCAATAGGGACAGGATGGAAGGGGAAAAAAAAAGAAGGAGAGAAATACAAAGAAAATAAGAAGATACCAAGAAGAAAGAGAGTAAAAATAACCTGTCAGGCACAAACAGAGAGATAGACCTGGCTGGGGCTGTGGGAGGAGGAGATGTGGGTGCGGCGGGCAGAGCTGTCCCTGAAGCACCAGCCCATTGTGCCAACACCCAGTGACCCTCAAGGACTCACCAGACCCTCTGGAGATCTTGGCAGATTCTTGAATCACCCTGGTCCCTCTGACCTACATGAGAGAGAAGGCAGCAAAGTCCTTCCCTTTCTCCCCATGTTCTTTGCACCATCTCTGCTTTTCCCAGAAGCTCTGGGAGACCATGGTGAGGGGTTTTTCCTTGGTGGGCAGCAGGGGGCTACAGGACAGGGTGCATCTGGACAGTGGCCCAGGAGCACGTGGGCTGAGGGAATCTGAAAAACCTCTTTGAATGCACCAGCTAAGGCTGTGGCATGAGAAACCATCCGGGCTTGTGGTCTGCTCTGCTTCTTCCTTGACCGTGAGCATCGTCTGGAAGTGAGCTGCCATGTGCCTCGTCACCCTGCAGGCACTGCCAGCTGCCTGCCAAAACCCTGGTGCCATACAGGGGCACGGGCAGTGCCACAGACTGCAGTGCCACTGCTCCTCCACCCTCCCGGGGCTGCTCACATCTCTGCTCTCCGGGTGGAATTTTCCAGCTGCTTTTTGCCTCGGAGTCCTCGCTTCTCCATAATCACCTTCCCTCTCATTTCCATGAGCCCTGTAGTGGATCCCTAGCAGCACCCCTCATTTTATCGAGGGACTTTCCTCCTGGTCCTTGACCAGGGTTGTTCCCACATCCTGGAAGAGACAGTGTGTGTATTCCCTGCCCTGCCTCCCCCCTTCCCTGTGCCGTGCTCCTGTCAGGCTCACATTGATTTCTCTTCTCTCCCTCTCAATAACCCACCTCTTGTTGAGCCACACATAAGATTTCATTTGGTTTTAGTCCCTGCACTGTAACTGGCTTTGCTTACAGCTGGAATCAGATTGCTTTCCAACGGAAAAAAAAAACCCTGCTTGCTGGGACAGGAGTAATCACAAAAGCAGAGTTAATTCACATGAGGCTTCTTCACCTTACACACCACTTCTCCACAGCTCCTCAGCTGGCCACCCTGCCCTGTGCCCACTGGAGCTGAAAGAGTCAGCCCAGGACAGGTATCGATGCTTTTCTCGCCCAGCGAGCAGGGGCAGCTGGGGAGAGCCAGTGCTGTGCGAATCTGGGTTGTGCTGTAGCTTGGGAAAAAGGCAATTTCTGAGTTTTCTTTGTGCCCAGCCAGGGAAAATCCCTCTCCTCCCAGCAGCCCTGCATGGGGGGACTGGCTGTCGGGCAGCTCGGGGCGGAGGGTGCCTCTCTTCACAAAGTCTGTAGAGATTTTACTTCTTAAAACAATCTCTGCTGCTATTGAGTAGTACTCAGCTTAAGCCAGTGAGTTCAGAAGGTGGGAGGGGACTGGTTGTGGGGGGAAGAAGAGAGCTGACAGCCAGCAAGGTGCTGGTTTGTGAAGAATGCCCTGAGCTCAGCCTGAAGTCTAAAGTCCCAAGGCAACGAATCCTGCCCAGAACAGGCAGAAAGGGTGAAGGGCTCTGAGGAGGAAGAGGAGGAAGGTACTCACAGGACACCAGGAGTGTTTTAACATGTGTCCCAAAGCATCAAGTATCCTGAAGCTGCTGTAGGTGCATTAACAAGTCCCTGGCTATTTGCGCAGCTATCTCCGTGCTTAGAAGCCAGAAGTCATGTCACAAGCATTGCCATCCAACTTTTAATCCTAATTTACCACTTTCTGATCTGAAAACTCTGTGTCCCTGTTACGGAGCCTCAGCAGCCCAGATAAATTGCTACACCAGCTCCAACCCTTCGTGCCAGCCACCCTGATCAGCGCGTGCTTCGGCTGGGAATTCATCCCTGCGGCTCTGCCACCACTGCCAGGAACACCGAGTGTCCCTGCGGGGCCACGGCAGACGGGGCAGGGGGCAGGACTGGCTGTGGTTGGGCTGCAGGGGAAGGCAATGCCATGGTCTGTCCCCTCACCTTTACCTGCTTTCCTTTCACCCTCCCTGCTTTGCTCTTTTGCCCCACGCTGAGCCGTTTGAGGACCGTGGGTATTTAGTACATCTGGCAATAGTTCTTACGGGCGGGTGTAAAATGTCTCTCTGCACTCATTTATACAGAAGCACGTTGTCCCAACCCCTGGGAGCTTGCAGCTGTGCACAGAGATGCTCTCCTGCTCCTCTGCTCCAGCTCCCCAGGGCTCCTCTCCGAGCAATGCCAATGGTGGGGACCCTGCCACGCTGCCATCCCAGCTGAGAGCCACAGCCGCTGGTCCCAGGCAGGTGACCGCACTGGGAGAGCCCGAGCCCCTCTGCCTGCTGCTGCCCTCACTGCTGCCTCCTGCCTGCCCCGCAGGAGGAAAGGGCTCTCCCACCCCTCGCTGCAGCTTTCTTCCCCTTGGAGCCCATTCAGAGCCAGCCTCAGTGGCACCTCTACAAAATTTTTGCTTTCAAGGCTCCGAGGCATCAGTTTTGGAACCGATACAAACGGCTCCTCTGTCGCTGTGGTGATTCTTGTTAGCACGAGGTGGGTGATGGGGAGGTTTTTTTCCCCCTCTCTCCTGTAATCCACAAGCTGGATGGGAAATTTGCCATCTCGGCATTTCTCCACGTTACTTTGCTGTTTCGATTATGTCATAACATCACATATGGCAATGTACAGAGAAATGAAAAACAAAAACCAGGAGAAACAAACCCCCTCCTGCCTTCCCCTGCCCCAGATCCGTCAGGGGGGTTTACCTTCACCCCAAATTTTGTCTGCTGGAGCTGCTCCAAGGCTTCAGGACTGACTCAGGATAACCCATCCTGCTTGTACTGGCAGTGAGGTGGAGCTTAGTGGGGTGAACCTCATTCCTTACACCCCCTAGATCCACTAGCATTGCCCCTGAGAATTTTGGGCAGGGGCTGGCCGTGTTTGCCCAGCTGGGGCCATGGTGTCAGAGAGGGCACTCAGACCCTGACCGTCCATCCAAGCCATGTCCCAGCTCTGTCTGTGCCAGGAGGGGGGGAGCTCCAGGAGGATGCAGCCTTTCTCTCAGACACAGCCTTGGAGGTGCCCCAGCTGTTCCCTGCAAGGACACATCTGGTTTATTACTGATGCTGCCCTGCCTGGGGAGAAAGGCTATTAGAAGGAGAAACACTGATAATCTTATCGGTTGACAGAAAAGCTGATGGCTTAGTTTTCTAGCAGTAACCCTCTTCTCATCCCTCCGGGAAGAGACACCCAAAGAAAGACAGCAGCCGTTACCTGCCGGTGACTTCAATGTTGGAGACAGCGTAGAAGTACTTGTACAAGTTCTCCCTCTGCACGTAGGTGCCCCCCAGGGCCGGTCTCAGCAGCCTCATCCGCAGGTCGGTCACGGTGAAGAAGTCCTTCAGGCCTTTGGCGCTCTCCAGCCGGGTGTACAAGTTGTCCATGTTCTTGAGGTCGGGGCCAGCGAAGATGGCGAAGCGGTCCCTCACCTCGAACCGGACCGTCTTCTCTTTTTTGGAGCCCGCCCAGCGGGAATACTCCTCCGTGCAGAGGACCCTGTTGGCACTGGTGGTGGAGAGGTCCCGGACCCTCCGTGCTGGCATGCTGAAGGCCTCCATGCAGTCATCTGCATAATACTGGTAGGGGTGCCAAGTCCTCCCATTGTCCAGCGACTTCTCCAGCATCATGATGGTGGGTCGGCCATACTCGAAGGTTATCACGATGTCATCCGTCAGCTCGATGCTCTTGTTCCAGGACAGAGTGATGTTGGCCAGCAGTGGCTCTGGGTACCGGCGCCACGTCACACTCTGCCAGTAGGTTGCCAGCCCTTCATCCTCGCTGTCAAACATGAGTTTGGGTGGGTGGGCCAGGTCCGGGTTGGAGGCATCGCACTCGTCACTGCACAGATATGGGTTCTCCTGGAACAACAACAACGGTCACGAAAGAAGAAGACAACTCCTGGGCATCGCGTGGGCCTCATGTGGGCATTGCGGGGCACATGGCTGAGCCTGCATCATTACAGGGCTCTGGTTTTAGCTGCTTGTGCCCAAACTTAACTGCTGGGCTGAACTGGAGTATGCCGGGGGGTCTGGCACTGGATGGTGCTGTTTCTGAGCATCAATTTAAGACAAAGCTCCATGGCTTTGCCTTTGCTGTTAGAACGGCTGAGCTGGTTCCTTCAAAAGGCCCTTTGGGAAACGGGCTTTTCAGGCTGGCATGGGGGAAATTTTCATAGAAAGCTCTTTCCCTGAGATGGTCCCTGAGAAACTTCACTGGGGCTTGGCTGAGTTACAAGGCTACAGAAAGCAGTGTTCACACCTGCTCCCCCGCGAGCATCCCCAGAGCACACCCATGGCTCTCACAGCTCCCGATGCTGAACGGCCTGGGGATACAGCATCCCCTCAGCGCCTCTGAGCACGGCTAGAGGAGGGAAACCAAAGTTCTCCAGCTTCAAGCAGCGACAGGGCTGGGTGGTAGCAGAGGGAGCAGAGATTTGTGCTCCTGGTGTCTTCGCTGTCCCCAGGGCAGCAAGCTGGCCTCGGGGACGTGCAGAGCAGGGGTGCACTCACTCAGCCCGCTGTGATGACCATTGCTGGTCACTCCTCAGTTCGACCTATCCAAACGAACCAGGGCTGACAGGAGATTGGGAAGGGAAGGGAGCAGGCAGCTCTGGCATCCCACAGCCTAAACACCCTCCCCAGCCGCTCGCTGCCCATCCAGGTGCCCTTAACCCATGGCAAATAGAAGAGATTGTCACTTCACATCTGTCTTTGCAGAAACCGAGTCATACAGGTGTGCCTGGCAGCCCTGATGCCCATGGGGACAGGCACTTCCCAAGCCACACTGCCTTCCCCAGCTGCAGGCAGGAGGTGCAACAGTCCTCACACATCCCTAGGGACCACGGTGGGAAGGATGGCTGACCCCATCCAGGTGACAATGTCCACTGCTACATCACTCATTGCCTGCAGGCCTGTGCGATGGCAGAAAAGGTCCAGCCATCCCATTTTGCCCACAAGTGACAGTGCGTGGCCAAGCTCACGTGTTGTGCAGGGGCAGGCACACACCCCCACTTGTGCTGAACTGCACTCAGGGCAACGCGTCGAGGTCACGCACCCGATGTTGAGGCTTCGGAGGCAGGCATCAGGGTTAGCTGTGCCAATGGGTTTATTGCTCAAGTGTACATGTGTTAAAGGCCATCATTACAAGCTGGGGTCCCTCTTGCCCTGCAGCCCCTGCTTCAGGAGCATGTGGGTCAGACCTGTCTTGGGGATGGTGTGGGGCTGTGTTATAGTGGGTACCACCCACAAAAAAACTCTGCAACACGCTGCAAATCTTTTTTTGTGTACGAAGCATCTCTTTGCTGTCACTTTAGCTCCTTCTCGGACTCAAAATCCAGAGGACTGGGGATGGAGATGGATTGGTAGGACAGTAGGCTCTGCTGCAGTGGGACCCTCATCAGGGAGGCACCTGGCAGAGGAGGAGGAGGAGGTGATAAAGCAGCTGGAGCTGCTCAGAGACGATGGCTGGAGATGAGGAGTCTGCTGAGGTGTGAGGTTTGGCCTTCCTGAGCACTGTGGACCTGCAAGGTAAGACCAAGAGGGGTTCTGTGGTTTGGTTTGTGGGTGCTTTGTGTGTGGCTGGGAGCTCATGAGGAGGTGCTGCGTGTAGGGAGCAGCGTGTTCCTGTCTGGCTCTAGGGACCTCCAGTAGTGCCGAGGCTGTTCAGGGGTTGCTGGTCCCCAGCTCACAGGGAGTTGATGCTGGTACCTGGGCGCTCAGACAAACAGGGTGCAGGGCTGGGGTCTGTGCAGGCTGGTTGTGTCCCAGGGCTGGGACACCATGGGCTTGTTTTTCACCTGGGAAACTTGAAGTCTAAGTGCTTGTGATCTGGTTTAGGGTGCCTTGTGTATACCCTGAGCAGAGCAGAGGAGGGCATTTGGCTTGTACAAATGGGTGCCCTTGGGCGCAAAGCGGAGCTGTGCTTTGAACGTGGAAGTTGCAGTGTAACATGAGGTGCTTTGGAAAACCTGAGCAACCAAAAGTCTTGGGAAATACTTGGAGCTTCTCCACCCCACGTCTGTGAAACGGGCCTTGGGTGCCTCCTGGGAGCTTAGAGCCGCGCGCTTCAGCTTCACATGAGCAACTGTTTGTAGAGTGAGTGGAGGCCACAGTGCCGAGGAGCCTAGAAAAGCTCAGGAGGCCATAAATAATTCTGTCTTGTGAGCAGTGTGTGAGCAGCACGCTGTAAGTGAGGCAGAAGCTGCTCCGCCAGCAGAACAGCGAGCGGGGGCTCTGTACCCGAGCACCAGGATCCTCTGCAAGGGATGCAGCAGCAGAGCCTTGGGGAGAAAAGGGGACTCCTGTAAATAAAGCGTGGCTGTGGTCGTGTCCGTGTGCACCGGGCTGCCAGGGGAAGCATCGGAAGCCTGCTGATAAACCAGGGCAAAACTCGTCCTGTTTTCAACACGTCTTGCTCTCAGACGTGCACCTGCCTGGCAGCGAGGCCACGAGTGCCGTGCTGGGACTTGCTCCTCCTGTTCCAGCCCTGACTCGAGTGACGCGGGGCTCCTGCCATCTCCCTGAGCGCTGGGAGGAAGGGCTGCAGCCAGAGCTGCTGAGCTCCACTGCGCTGCCCATCCCCGGAGCAGGGAAGCTACTAAATGGATGGTTTGGTTGATGTTTTAAAAGCAAATGGCTGGATAGTTTTGGGGGTATTTTTTTGTTTGGTTAATTATTTTTTTTTTTCTCAGAAATTAGTGGAATGTTCAGCCTTGTTCGGGTGGGTGAGGGCAGCACCCACTCCCCTCCCAAAGAGAGAGAGGTGCCCTGAGCAAAGGGAGATGCCAGCTGGGCTGTGGCAGGGCTCTGAGCTGCACTGTTCTGGAGCAATGATTAGGAAAAAAAACCCTAAGATATTGACATATTTAATACGCTCTCCTGACTCGTCACGTTCAGAGGAATTGTTTACCACTGCTAATGAGCCCCAGCTTCCTGCTGGGGGATGTAGCTGCCTCTTAGTGCAGCTTTACAGTGGTCGCTGATGGAAAAGGAAGAAAAATCCCCACCAGCTGAAGTGCTGGGGGCTCTGAGTGTGTTTCCTGTGCTGAGGCAACATATTGTGTTGCAGTATGGTCCTACTGCCAGTGTGCTCCCACAGATGGCTTAATAGGACAGTCCTGAAAAGACCATCCTGGAGGTCAGCTCTCACCTCCTGCCTGAAGGGGGGCAGCAGTGCAGGGTCTCGGTGGGCTCAGGGGGGACATCGGCTTGAGGCAGCAGCACAAAGCTCCCCGATGAACCCGCCTTGCTGCTCAGACCAGCTCTGCAGGAGCAGGAGTCTGTGTGCACGGAACCATCCTGGCAAGAGTGCTCTTGCTGCGTGACTTTGTTTCCTTGCGTGCAGCAGCCATCAGGGCTGTCAAAGCCCTTGAGCTGGTGTAAGGTGAGTTTCCAGTGAGTGTTAGCTGCTTGTCTCCAGTGTTAGCTGCTTGTCTCCAGCATGGCCACAGTGGCCAGCTGCACCTTCAGGGCTATGGATGATGCTTCTGTCGAGGTCTTCTTTGGAGGCTTCCTTAAGCAGTGGTCAAAATACACAAGGGAAGGACTCTATGACCAAACTGACAGTAAGAAAATATTGCCCAGACCAGTAAAGGATGGCCAGGGTGGAGGGTGAGACAGGTTTCCCAGGGGCAGTGACGGAAGCAACTGGGTCTGACAAGTGTGATCCCCTCCCAGCATCCCGTCTGGAGGGGCAAGGCTGGCCAGGCATGTCCCTGGCAAGAGACTTAGCAGGTCCAGAGCAGGGAGAAGTAGAGCCAAAATTCTGCCTGTCTCCCATATGCTCGGACTGGGGAATGGAGGTGCACAATCCCTGATGTACATCCTGACGAGCAGACGTGCTCAGCTCAGCAGGCAGCAAGCCTGAAGATGTCTTTAGCCACTCTGATGCTCTGGAGTGGTGCACAGCTCAAGAGCTGTGTGGTTGTAACGGGGCAAATGCAAAAATAACCTCTAAGTGACAGTGCTGGGAGGTGGGGGAGAGCCTCAAAAGCCACCGAGCCAGTCACATCACTATGGCTTCCTCTGCTAAAATGAAGTGTTCCTTTTTGGTTTTAGATTTATTGAATCGTCCTTCCTCTGTGGGGTGCCCAATGCATTTTCTGCTGGTGGGGTGGTTTGAAGTCAGCCAGGAGGGCAGGGGGGAGCGGAAACAGATGGCCATACTTTGGCTGCTCCCTTGGTCCTGGTAAGATCAGTTATAGAGCTGTTGAAACAATTCCAGGTATTATTTTTGAATCTGGTTTCCTCCTCCAAGCCGTGTGTCCTCCAAAGAATCTGTCCAAAGTCTCAAGATATTTACGTCTTCAATCTAAAAGTCAGAATGCATTAGCCAGGAAAACTTGGTCTCGGCAAGCTTAAAATAAACCAGCTCACTTTGAGTCTCACGCTATTAAATCAGTCGTGAGTGTCCTCATGGCAACTAGACATTGTGGGTTTCCAGCTCTCCAGCATGCTCTTCTGGTCGCTCATTTCTTGAGGGTACACCAAAGAGCAGCCTTGCTTAGCCCCAGCCCAGCCCAAAGGGGTAAAACCCTGGGGGCAAACTGGAAGAGCCTCGTTGAGGACAAGTTGTGCTAACAAATGGCATCATAGCAAGATTGTGCCTCCGTGGAGAGAACCATGGAATAGTTTGGTCTGGAAGGAATGTTTAAAAGTCACCTCATCCAACCCCCCTGCAGGGAGCAGGGACATACTGAACTAGATCCAGTTGCTCAGAGCCCCATCCAGCCTCACCCGGAATGGTTCCAGAGCACCTGAGCCAGTGTTTCACTACCTGAAGTGTAAACTTCAGAGCTGGCCCCAGCACTGCAGGGGGGTTTCTCTCTCTCCCCAGAGCCCTGGGAGCAGAGGGGCAGGATCTCCCCCTCCCCTGCTGCCCACGCTGCTGGGGATGCAGCCCAAGGTGCCATTGGCTTCTGAGCTGCTTGTCCGTGGTGCTGGCTCATGTCCAGCTTTTCACCCCCCAGTATCTCCCCAAGTCTTTCTCTGCAGGGCTGCTCTTATTCCCTTCATCCCCAGCCTGTATTGATACTGGAGGCTGCCTCAACCCAGGTGCAGGATCTTGCTCTTGGCCTTGTTGAACCTCATGAGGTTCACATGGACCCACTTCCTGAGCTGGAAACACGTCCCTGTCCTAGTGGCTGCAGACCCAGCCCTTGGGGTTTGCCTCCTCTTAGTGCTTGGGGTTGGTGGTGGACAGAAATGCTGCAAAAGGGATTTTCTGAAGGTGACAGCAGGGACTTGCTCCTTGAGGAGGATTTCTTAAGAAACAAGATATTGGTCTGACAAGGCACGAGGACAGGGATCCAGGATGCTGCGGTGAGGCTGCTCCCCACCTTGCCGGGGAGGGAGGGAGCAGGGAAAAACAACCACAATAAAAGGTCCCAGTTTTACAACCCCCAGCTGGTTTCTAGGGCTCTTAATAAGCACGCAAAGTTGTTTTGCTGGGTTTTTTTCCTGGCAGATAATGCCATTTTTAAGCCTCGCAGCATAAAATTATATATTTTTGTAGGTGAAATTACTTGATTAATCATTAAGCTGTTGAATATTTTAAACAAACCAGACATCTGTTGTGAATGGTGAAAGTGGCACAGAAATAAAACTGCAGCTTTTGGGAGATGTCAATGCCAAAGGGAAGCTGGAAAGCAATTGCAACCATTAGCTGCACAATGAGAAAAATTATTAAAAAAATAATAATATTAAAGGGGGAAAAAGAAGCCCACAAGATTTGAGCAAAGAAGAAGATGTAGATGATATGAAAGTTTGTGCTGCTTGGCCCAGGCTGCTCCTCACAGCCCTCATGGCCTGGTGGGATTTGTTGGGTGCTGTCTTGGCCCAGGGGTTGTGTTGCTTTCAGGGGTCTCTTCTGCTTGATGCAATGGTGTTGGTCAAGCCAAGGCCTCTGCTAAAACCCAGGTCACCCTGTGAACAACTTGGGTTTAATTGCCTAATCTCCTAATGACAAGGTCTTATCAACATGGACTAGTTTTGGAAATCCAAGCTACATTTTTTTTTTGGGGGGGGGGGGGGGGAATCCTTGACTTTCTATAGGAAGATTTTTTTATAACATAGGAAAAAAAATTACATGTATTTCTTTGGCATAAAAAACTATGTTGTAGTTTGGGTTTCTCTTGGGTCCTTTCTTCTGTAGTGGATTTTTCCCCTCCCCTGAGAATTGGTTCTTGAACCCGACCAGAGAGCTGGCAAACCTTGGGTGTCTCCAGGTTTTCCTGCAAGCACCAATGATGGTTGGGACTGGGAGCCTTTGATAGCCTAAAGAGTTAGGTTTGTCTCCCTGGCATGAGAAGGAGCTTCCTACAGACTGAAATGAGAGATTCTGCTTAACAGCCAGGCTCCTGGAGCAGCCCAGAGAAGATCTGGTGCTGCTGGTCCTTGCAGGGCTGTTAGCAGCAGCTGGAACCCACCACTGCTGAGGGTGAGGAGGGTTTGCTTGGCACTGCCCCTCTTATCCATAGGTTTCCATCCAGTTTTGCCAAGTGGTACAAGTAAGTCAGGGGAAAAACATCCCCAAGCCCTTCTGCTTCTCACAGGGCACTGAGGACCTGCCTTTGATTTCCCACTTAGAGGTTGGCTGACGAGGCTCACAAAGTCCCCACATCGCCTCACGCAGCAACCAAGTCCTAAAGTCGGTATCAGATTTCCTCCAGATCCTGCAGAACAACGGCATTGGCAAAATCCTCTCGTGCACCTGATCCCTCCTGCCCTGCCACCATCCCCGCTGCAGACCAGTGTCACTGTGGGTGTCCTGCAGCCTCCCTTCCCTGAGCAAGCTCCATCACTGGGAGGACTGTTGGCCATGGAGAACGGGGGTCCTCAGCCTATGGGTGGGAGCAGAGGAGCCCACTCCATCCCTGTCTCTCCTGGGAGTGTTCCGACACACATTCCCCCTCTAAGGTTTATTTTCTCCCCTTCCCTTTCCCCATCCAACACCAAATCGTTTCAGTTTCCCCGGGAGGCTGCAGGATAAAGACAGGACGGTCATCCGAGTCTTTGCTCTCCTGCTTCTTTATGCTCAGCTGAGTTCCCCGGATTCACATCAGGTCTTTGCTTCACCTCCACCCTCTGCCTCAGCTTCCCTGGCTCTGCCGGGGCTTTGCAGGGATCTCCGTGCCCTGTCCCCATCCCAGCTGGCTGCGGGTTTGCTGCGGTGCCCGGCGGCACCAAAATAACCCCCCAAGCAGGGAAGATACTGTCCCCAACACAGCCCTGGTGACAGTCACCTTTATCCTCCCCACTGATGCCGAGTTAAATCTATTTTCTACGACACAAATGTTTTTTAAAGGGCCACACCAAGAAATGTGCATTTTAGGGAAACCTCCTGGGTTTTAATTCTGATAACTGCTCCAGGACGTGATGCTCTTTCCCAAGCAGAATTGCTTTTACCCAGGAGAAAATGTGTCCTCATCCTAACAGCATCTCAGGGTATTTTCCTTCTTGCTGCTTCTAACCTGAGGGGTCAACTGCTCTGCCTGGATTTATGGAAAGACAAGGAGATTTTATGATCAAAAATAACACTTGTGGGTAATTAAGTCTCATGCTTCAAGGCATTAACCATAACCTGCCAGTGCCCAGGATGGGACTTGTAGAGAACTGGAAATACACTCTGGCAATTAATTTTCACTCTTTTCATGGGCTGGGAGGGATCAGAGGGGTGAGCAACTGTAATTAATTTACAGCAATTATTTCCAACAGCTGGCAAGTGGCACAACTCACCAGCAGAGACTGCTGGGAGGGAGCACAGGGATAAATGAGGAGAATTATGAGGACCCTCTCAAGCCCAACAGCCCCACCCTGCCCCTGGGTCTGCTCCCTCCTTGCTGGATGTTCTGGGGGACATGGGGAGGGCAGGTGGAGCTGCCTGCCCAGGGGCTGCTCCTCTTGTGCTGATTACCCCGGTGCCCGAGCTGGCTTTGCCCGCAGCACGGCTGTGACTCAAACCCAGTGCATGTCTTGGGAGCAGCTTTGCCTGTGCCGTGTGGGGATGCCCGGAGTGTGCAGGGAGGGGTCCTGGCTGGGACCGTGTGCTGCAGCATCTGACTGTGGGGATGCTGGGGGTGCTCCCAGTGCAGAATGTGCCTTTTTGGAAACGAAAACTTAATAGCTTTCTTCAAGATGCTGTGTTTTCTTCTATTTATGTTTTTAAATGCCACTTTGGTCAAGCTCTATATATTTTAGATAATCCAGAAGCTGTCTCATATGGTAGAAGATAAGAGTTTTCCCAGGGGCTGCCTGTGTGGCTGCTGCCAGGAGCTGCTCGGGTGCTTGGGAATGCTCCAGCAAACCCTTCATCCACACACCCCGCAGGCATCGCTCTCCTCTTGGTAGAAACCCTCCAGAGAGATGGTTCTTAACGGCCCGTGAGCAAGGGCAGGTTCTGACAAGGCAGCCACGCTTTGGTGAGGGGTTATTTTGCAGCTTCGCCTCTGCAGGGGAAGGGCAGCTCCATCTGGGAGGCTGCGGGCTCCAGGGCAGGGAGCCTTGTGGGGATGGGATGGGATGAGATGGGATGGGAAGCTCTGGGTGGGCTGGTTTGCTCACTTGTGTGCCCTTCCCTTGCCACCTCCCTCCCCCCCTAGCCATCTGCAAGTGGCTCTTATTAGGGCAGAGATAGCAAAGAGGGAGAAAACTGTTCTTCCTAACAAGCTGTTTGCTGTTTATGAGCAGGTAAAGGCAGAGTTGGAATGAATTATTAATAGGGTGGAAATGGGGTCCCTCCACAGATCTGCTGCTAATTCTGGCTCGGCCAAATGTCACTCCCTCCATCTCCCCCGCTCCCCCCCCTCCCCAGGCTATGGTTTAGGGGATAGATTGCTCCTTCTTTTCCTTCCCCTTCCTCCCAGATGGGAGGTTGTCTGAGCGCAAGGTGACTGCTGGGCAGGGGTGTCGGGACGTGCTTTGCCTGCGTGCGGGATTCGGGCGAGCGTGAGTCAGCAGAACGCGCACAGCGCTGAGCCAGCGCACGCCGGGACGCGCCCAGCGAGACGCTTTGCTTCCCTCTTTGCCTCTTCCCTTTGGCCTGGAGCAGATACTCATTCACTGAGCAGCACGCTGCTCGCTCAAGGCTCTCGGGCTCCCTTGGGCCTGTCTCTCTGCCAGAGAAGAGATTCAACCCTACCCGCGGCTGCTTTTCCCCTTCCCCTCCAGCCTGCTTCTGAATTGGAGAAGCATCTCGGGTGTATTTCATCCTTGCTCAGCACTGTGCCCTTCTCCCCACCGGCCATGGGGAAACATCAGTGCCAGGCAGGGTTGTGCGGTGACAGTGCAATATCCAGTCTCCAGGTGGGGACACTGAGGCAGAAGCAGGTCCGGGCTTTGCTGGGAACACTGGGTGCTCCACCCTTCTGGAGATCGAGTTCCCCCAAGGCACACGCAGCTGGGCAAAGTAATGGCTCCTTCACCCAGTCCTGATGTGAGTGTCAAGGGAATCTCTGCTCTCACCCCACTCTTGTCTTGATGCTCTCACCCCACTCTTGTCTTGACACTCTCCCCATGGTCTGCTTAGTACCTCCACGAAAAGGACCTGAACTGATCTTTGCACTGTAGATGGTCAACCTCTGCAGGAGGACAACACCCGGGCAGGAAGCATCCCCTCTGCAAAGGGAGGATCTGGAGGGGGATGCTGCCTGTCACGCACATGGACTGACCCAAGTCACCCGTCCACCCTCGCGATGCAGCCAGCACCCCTCGTGCACAAATCCCTTCACGCCCACTCTGGCTAAGCCAGAAAGAGCCAGAAAATCTGGTGACACGATGAATTTTAACCTCCAGACTGATGTCAGCCCTGTCCACAGGTGACCTCTCCAAGAAGAGCCTTGAGCATGCCACTTGCAGGGTGACCTCAGGGCAGCACTTCCATCTCCAGAGCCCCAGGACAGCCAGGCAGCAGCTCGGCTTCTGCTGCCAGATCTGCTGCCCTGCACCTTGTCCTGAAAAAACGCACGTGCGGCCAATTTGTGGGTGGCAGAAGGGTTAACGCTGCCCGGAAAATTCCACTCCTAAGCAGATAATCTCATCTGTGCTGGGCACACACACGCATCACCCGCAGCCCGGCCTCCCGTGGAGTCATTTTTGAGCAGCTCTTTCTTTGTGAACTGCTAATCCCTCGGTGAGCTGCTCTAACCCTGTCCCTCCTGGTGCCCCGGGCTCACCTCGCACCCGCCTCTCCGCGGGGGCTGCACCCCTGCGACTGCTCCTTTGGCAACTTTGGGGATTATGGGGTGACCTAGAGCCTGACATCAGAAGCTGATGAACCAGGCACCCCTCAGCCAGCAATTGTGGGCACATCCTCAAAGACACGGGCGTTTAGTCCCACTGACTGCTTTTTAGCTTGTCACCAAACCAGGCTTTCTGTACCCAGGAGTTGCAAAGCTCTGCTCTTCCCAGGGCGCTTCCCTGAAGCTTGTCTACAAATTAAGCTGCTTGGATCCTGCCTCATCCCTTCTTTGCCAGATTATTAAGCCCTTGTATCTTGCTACAGAGATGTATCTGTGTCCACAGCTCCTACCAGTAGGAGCATAACAGCAGCGACCTGTGTGCTGGGCTCCAAGTGCATTATTGATTCAAGACTAAGAAAATGCTTAGGAAGTAGGAAAAGTGTCCTGCTCTCTAAAAGCTTGTGCGCCTTGTAAGCTCAATACATGCAGCCTTTGCAGAGAGGCTTGCTACGCCGCTATTAATATTTTATTCTGTAAGAGAGGCCCTGATAGTTTGAATGGGGGAGGGCAGGACGTGGAGACCGGGGGTGGGAAAAGGGAGGGAGCAGTAGCTTTGCTGTGGTCCTCGAATGGAGGCGAAGATCTTCCCCAAAGCCTCTGTTGAGGGGAGCACGGTTGGGGGGCGGGTACGCTGCACCCACCCCCGACCTCAGATCAGGGCTCCTGTGTCTGCTGCACCCAATGCTCTGCTTGTGCTGTTGCGTGCAAAGTGTTTGGCTGCTTTACGCTCTGTTTTAGGGGATCAATTCAGCAGGTGCCTGTTGGTGGCTGGGACTGTGCTGTGAGCAGCCCAGAAGGTGCCCTGTCTGTCCCCAGGGGCAGGACTGTGATCCCCAGCTTTTAGAGGAGTCCCCCGAGCCCCCTCCATAGCAGCAGCATGGAGCTGAAGCAGCCAACTCTGCCAGGAGACAGGGGCTCACAAACCCTTCACCTGGGAGTGAAAACCAGCTGAATCTGTGCTAATTCTCCCCTCGGGAGCCAGGGGTGCAGACATCCGCTGCCCATGCTGGAGCGTGCAGAAAAATGGGTGCTGGTCTTGGGCTACAGGCACGTGGGTGCTGGAGACACTCAGCACCGCTTACGGATGTGCGACCCTGATGCCCAACCCAGCACCCAGCACCACACTGCTCTAATCCCACGCTGGTGACTTGGCAGAGGCTGAAGCTGTGGAGCTGCTCCGGGGAGGGGAGGCTGCTGTGTCTGTGGCTTCTGCGCTGATGGGAGCAAGGGGGAGAGGTGAGCTCCAACCTGGCAGCTCTGTATTACTGCACGCCTGCAACCACTGAACTCCTGGATGAGCAGCCCTGGGCTGTCCCCTCTTGCAGCTGGAGCTGTCTCATGGACAGCTGACAAATGGAGACACCCCCCCTCCCAGAGCCAAAAGCCACGGGTTTCCCTAAGCCTGTCTGCTCGTAGCACAGAGCAGATGTGCAGAGGTGACAGTGCCAAGTGCTGGAGCAAATGCAGGTCGGGGCAGTGGAGCAAGGCATGGGGGGGGTCAATGCTGCAACGTGCACTCTCTGTGGGTCCTGGTGACCCTGCCGGAAAGATGGTGGGACTTGCTGGGACCTCATGGGACATGTCTGTGGCTGCAGGAGGGGTTAGGTTGTTGCATGAGAGGGCTGACACATCTTCCTGGGGCAAAGGCTGAAAGCCCAAACTGCTGTGTGTTGGTGGGTCTTAGCCAGTGCTTTGCAGGTATTGTCTTTTCCCCTTAGACATCTGGATGGGTATCAAGCAGTGTTTCCCAGTCCGTTGAGGAAAAAGCCCCCTTGGTGTTTTCCAGCACAGAAACCAGTGTACTGTGTCAAACTGCCTGAGTAACGCCCGGGGCGTAATCAGCACTGCAGGCTGGGTGCCCGAGGAGATGGACGCCTTTGAGAGGGCAGCAGCAATGGTGCTCTCACCGTGTCTGTGGAGAGCTCCCACTAAGCAGGTCAGCAACAGCCCACGTGCGTAACAACTCTGGCAAGTCAGAAATTTGGGCTCTGCTAGCCAAGCATTGCTGAGCTGCTGTTGCTCACGCTTGATGGAGCTCACCATCTAGGTCAGAGGAGGAATTCATTAACCTTGGGGACCCCCCAGCCATCGTTGTGTTGCTGTAAGCTCTGTACCCTGCTGAGCTGCTTGTGTTGTGGACAGGACAGGGGTTTGGGTGCTGCTTGGGCATGTTTCCATTTTGGTTTCCTCAAAACCTATGCGGTGAACCAGATGCAGCTCTTAGATGTCCCCATCGAGGGCATCGGGATCGTTTGCTTCATTGCTGTGCTGCCCTACAGCATCACCTGTGGTACTGTATCCTGTTCTGGGCACCCCAGTTCAAGAAAGACAGGGAGCTACTGGAGAGACTCCAGCTCAGAGCCACTAGGATGATTAAGGGAGGGAAGCATCTCCCTTATGAGGAGGGACTGAGAGAGCTGGGTGTCTTTAACCTGGAGAAGAGGAGACTGAGGGGGGACCTCATTAATGTCTATAAATATATAAAAGGCAAGTGTCAGGAGGATGAAGGCAGGCTCTTCTCAGTGACAGGACAAGGGGCACTGGGTACAAGCTGGAGCACAGGAGGTTTCAGGTAAACTGTTTCACAGTGGGGGTGACAGACACTGGAACGGGCTGTCCAGAGAGCTTGTGGAGTCTGCTCGGGAGACATCCAAACCCAGCTGCATTCCTGTGTGACCTGGCCTAGGTGATCCTGCTCTAGCAGGGGGGTTGGATCTTTCGATGTCCCTTCTAACCCCTAACGTTCTGTGGTAACAGCAGGGGGAGAGGGGCCCATCCAGTACCATATGAGATTTTGCAGCCCCGCGTCTGCTGCCTGCCCCGCTGCTGCTGGACCCAGCGCTGTGGCCAAGGGCTCAGCCCCACAGCCACTGCAGGAGGGGAAAACAAGAGTGGTTTGGGTGGTTTTGCAGAGGTGATTTCCTAGACGGGTCAGTGAACCGGCCCCATCGATCGTGGCTCTGCAGCTTGTAGTGCAGTCTCAGGGGGAGCCGCTGGGATGTGGCTGTCACTTGTGCGGGTGACAACAGGCAGGGCCATGGGGCCGGGGAAACCTAAGCCCTATGCTTAAAATCCTGATAGTCAAGTGGTTGTTTGGAGTCTGAAGCTGTAATTGGGCTCAGCTAAGCTTAAAACTGGACTTCCACATAGGAAAACCAGAGTGTGGTAGGAGAGCGCTCCTTCCTGTGCAGTCTTTACTGTAGGGAGAATTCCTTTTAAAGTTTAATGGGAGATTGTGTCTATGCTCTAGAACACAATACAGAATTTAAAATAAATTGGAAGGACTTTCCTGAATCCCTTCAGCTTCAAAAGTTGCTTATGGAAAACTGTGGTACCTGCAATGGGTGTGTGAGTGAGTCTAAGAGCGGCTCTCCCAGCTCTGGCCATGCTCCCCAGACAGTCTTTGAGTCAGTTCTCCCTGGCTTTTCCCATCTGGATGCTGTTCCCTTTGAGGAGCAAAGCTATTCTTAAAAGCAGTTTACTCTTCCCCATCTTGTTCAAGGCACAGGTAAACTTTCTGCTTGCTGTACCAATTAAATTTACTTGACAGCTTGATTTTTATCGCCGTGTCTTCCATCAGCAAGTGGAAATGATCCTTGTTAGGGGAGCAGCATCCTGCTTTACAACAAGATGAATCCCGAACTGGGCATTTAAGGAAATTGCTATGGACTGTGAGGGGAAATCCCGTTTGCTCAGCACTCTCTAATTTAAATCCTATTCTTTCATTTTCTGTAAAACCTCTGCTTTTATAACACCGAGATCCCGCTGCACTCCGGAGTAGCCTCTGTGGCAGGAGAGCAGTAGTGTGTAATTTGCTGAGCTGCTAATAACATGCAATCCAAGGGTCTGGCCCCAAGGGCAAGGAGTCGTTGATCTTGACTTCAAACAGTGTTCGCTGCAGCAACCCTGATGCTGAGAAGTGATTAAGGGTGGGAACAAAACCGAAAGGCCCCAGCCCTTTCTCCCATGCTCAAAAGCAATGGCACGATGGGTGCGAGGAGTGGATTGGGGAAACCTTCATTTGGGTGGAAATAGCAGCAGTCGCCTTTTCCAGGCTCTCCTCGAAGGCAAGGGGAGTATTTTTGAGGTGTTAATGTAATGTACTGGTGGGTTCAAGGGGCAAGGGGGGCTCTTGGCGTGTTACAGATGTGAAAAGAAAGAAATGACTTTCTGTTCCCACAACCCTGACTGAGATGTGGGCAATTTGATAGTGGAGAGTGGATTTCTTGTGCTGCTGAATTTTGGCATAGGGGCAAAGTAGTTTTCCCCAGTTGACATGTAGGTCTCATAAGGAAGAGCAAAGGGGAGCTCTGACTCCCATCCCTCTGCTAAGGCCAAGGATGGATTTGCAAACAACAGTGGGTAGCACTGACTTTTTTCCAAGGAGGAGGGAAAACATCCACTTCTCTTGGAAAGGCTTTTTCATTTGATATTGTACGTGGGCTCTGCTCAGCCCAAAGGTTGCCCTTGAGCCCTGGGGCAATTGCAGGACTAAGGACCCCTTGTGCTTTGCCCTCCAAGTTCTTCTGTCTGAAACACAGTGCAGGGGCAGCACAGGCATCTCCCCCGGGCTGGCTGGGCTGGGGAAGGGCTGCAGGTTTTGTCTCTGCTCATAGTACCAGAAGGGGGGATGATTCCATCCTTTCACCATCAGCTCACGCTGCATCTTTAAAAATCCTTCTGGAAGAGCATCTCTGAAGCAAGTCCGTTTTCCTTCTTACTTTAAAAACTTTGATTTGAGTTTTAATCATCCCCAAACCCACAATCTTTTGCTTGCACCTAAAGAGGGGGATGAAGATATTGTTGGATAGAGTTGTATAAGGTGGGCTAAGAATGTAGGGAAAAGGATATTTCTGCTGGGAAGTTTGTCTGTTTTTTCCAATTTTAGCACCCAGTCTAGTAAGAGAACAGTTCCTTAGTACCAGCCTTATAACCACATGTCATTCAGAAGAGTTTAGCTAAGAATTAAACATCAAATTTGGCTGAATGTGTAATGAATAAATAAAGCCCTTTCCTTTCATGTACCCGTGCCAAAATCAACAAGCTCTATTAGCTGATGAAACAATGCTGACGCCAAATAAAAATACCCCTGACCCATCAATACGGGCTAAGAGCTCGGCCCCGCATCAAAGAGCATCGTCTGGACAAGAAATACTGTCTCGACACCTCTGGGGAGTGGGGGGGGAAAGGGCTCCCGTGCCAGTGGTGAGCTGGGCTCCCCGTGCTGCTGGCTGGGTGCAGGCTGCTCTCACCGGGTGTCAAGGAGCAGCAAAACCATTCGGTGATGGCTGTGAGCTCGCAGGCAGCCAGCTCTGGATGCTTCTTGCTCTTACCAGAATGACCTGGAAACCCCTTGAGCTGCAGACCTCAAGGGGTGGAGCAGGGACAAGGGCTTTGGTGTCTGCTTGCTCCCCATCCTCTGCCCCCTGTGTAAATCACCCACAAAACCTGCCCGTGTTTTTTTTTTTTTTTATTCTGTGTGCAAAACGCTGACGCTTGAAAGTGAAACTCTCAAAGGTCTCTGCTCCGTATCAAAGTGCTCCAGGATCTCAGAATATCTGAATATCTGGGAGCACCCCACCAGCTGCACCATCCTCCTCCTCCTCCCCGGGAGGGTGGGATGGCAAAGTACCACTGCATCTCCCTTCTGCTCCAGGCAGGCCATGCAGCTTTGCTGTCCCTGAGCCGTGCCTGTCCTGCAAACCCCTCTCATTTGAAACCTGCATTTAGCTGCTCCGTGTCATGCCCCAGATGTGATCTTTGGGGTCTCACTCTTCCCTTGACATCCTCAGTTAAAAGATCCCTTCCCCATTAGTTTTCAGGCATGCTTTTATATTCATTCAGGCTTTTATTTACTTAACCATCTGTCTTCCTGCTCCCACCACTCCCCCTGCCCTGACAGAAAGGAAAGTACAATGCATTTTTCAGGTGACCCTGCCAGAAAGGCATTGACATGAATAGCAGAAGGTTCAGAAACTGTGGAAAAAAAGCAACTTTCCCCCTTCCCCCCCGACTTTCATAAGCAGCAAAACACTTCCCAAACAGAAGCGAGCAGCCAGATGTGACTGTAAAACAAAGAAGACAATCCTTCAAATAATTCCTGCAATCCCCCAGACTCCTCCTTTTGCAGAACTCTCTGAGAGTGCTGCTCAAAGTTGTTAGAGCTGTAGCGTGTGATGCTGCAGGCTGTGCAATGCCTCCCTGGTACTGGTAGAGCCTTGTAGAAAACACTCTCTGTCTTACAGGGTCCTGACTTTCACCAGGACTCTCCTCCTCTGCCTACCCTCAGAGATGCCCTGCATGGGGACATTGTCCAGCTCCCCTCTTGTCTGGGTGCCTTGAGCACGGAAGGGATGTCTGTGAGTCTTAAATTTTGATTTCAGTTGTCTGAGCAGGGCAGGCGTCCTGCTGGTCTGTGCTTAATTCTGAGTAACATCAGTTTAACTGCATGGACAGTACCCTGCTGTTTTGAAAGACATCTAAGAAAGCAATACAGTCACCGTAAGAACTTCTCTGCTGGAGAGCCAGGCTCCTGTGAGAACCCACCTGTTACATAAAAAATAATTAAAACCTGAAGAGAAAGGATAACAGGACACCGAAAGGCATCTGAGAGGGCTGGCAGGAGAGGAGCTGTGCAAGGTTCGAGCGAAGCAGCCAGGGCTGGGGCTCAGGGGTTCTACCGATCGCTGGGCAGCAGCATTGATTTGTGTGTGTGCTGGGCAGGGGCAGCCGAACTCTGCTCGCCTCTCTCTGCATGTCAATAGGTGTCAAGTCACCACCTGGGTCTGGCAATAGAAAGGCCATTTCTTCCCGAGTCTGCTTTCTGCTGACCCTAAGGGGATGCTCAGCAGTAAACGGACGTGTTCCCTGAGACAGGGGCTGTGAAAATTTACCTCGATGACTTTTCAGCACAGCCGACTCCAGTCCTCTAGGACTAGAGCCTGGATCTGTCCCGCAGCCCTCTCTCCCCTTGTGCACTAAGAGCTGGGTGGGCTCCTTGCTCACCTCAGCAAGGCTGCTCCTCATCTTCTTCATTTTCACAACCCTAATCCTCTGCAGAGGACAGTACTGGCATGAGATGGGGCAAAAAGAGGCCGTGAATACAGTGGGATTTCACAAACCTATCTGAAAAAACCCTAAAAAATAACTCGCAATATGTTACTCCCGTTCTTCGCTTGATTTTTCCATCAGAGAGATGCTCAGGGACATCTCAGCCAGGGCTGGTTTCTGTTCTGGGAGATGAGAGCCGGGCCAGGCACACGCCCCGGGGTGAGGCAGGGACAGGAAGGCAAATCCATGTTTTGCATTTGTGTAACTCCCATTCACGGCTGTACACGGTGTTTGCAGCGTTACAGCACATGGCAGGCGTACGCTGCAAGGAAATACTGCCAGTGCCCAGAATAGAAAGATTTTAGCTCAGTATTGACTGAATCAAGAGATGGAGAGAGCTGATTGCAGTTTGCGTCGTTTGCTTCCCCAGAGGTCAGTGGAGCTGAAGTCTGGAGCATCCTTAGCCAGAAAGGGTTTGCAGATAGCTGCAGTGGGTGTAGTGGAAAGCAAACTGGTGTTCACCTTTCAATCCTTCTGCAGGCAGGCAGATAAATGGAAATCCAGCCCGCCCCATCAATTGTTAACTGGTTTATGTGCAGCCTTCGACTTAATCTTTCTTTTCAAATGCTCTTTTTAAAAGGAAAAATCTGCTACTTATCTGGAATTAGTGAAAATGTCTTCCCTGGTACTAATGAGACCCCTTAGGCGGGAAGGAACTGGGTAACTACTGGCAACATGTTCTGATGGTTGTAAATGTTTGGCACCCCTTGGCATCAAAGCAGGAATTTTCCCTTGGACTTTCAAGACTTGCCCTGAGCTGGTTGGGCCCAGGGTATTTTCTAGGTGTGCATGCGTTTCCTAGGTGGGGGACTGAGGCATGGGGTGTACAAGTCTAGGTAAGGTTGGCAAGACAAAATAAGACCCCCTTCACTGATTTAGAGGGAGAACTCCCCTTCTCATTATAGGTGATAGAAGAATAATATACTTTTTCAGAAGATACGACTTGTCCAGTGCTCACCCCAGTGGAATTGCTCTCAGCACAGGCTGGCTTGGTCCCTGTGCCTTAAATGCACGCTTGGACCACTCCTGGAGGACATTTGGGAGGGGATGTTACAGCCATGCTGGTTTGCTCTTTGCTTTGACCCCTGAACTCTTTTTAACAATGTAAAGCCTTGTGAATTATAAATCAAACGTTCCTGCTGAGCTTTGTGGTGCACGGAATGAAATGCAATGATTAATATTTAAGAGAAAATAAGTTAAGGATTTTAACTACAAGGGCAAGTGTCTGTCCACAGAGCCTTTCCATGCAGAGGCTTGGAGAGAGGGAGAGCTGCATTTTCAGGGACTTTGGTGAAATCGTTGGCTGTCAGACCGACTGCCCAAGCTGCCAGTGTGTGTGGGCCACGGTGGCTTCCACCTCCCTGCTCTTGCTCCTCTTTGTGCTGAGAGGATGGACACACCTCTGATAAAACCTCAGTGCTAACACAGCCTTTTGGGATGGGACTGGTGAACACACCCCACAGGCTTTAGCAAGCAGAGGGATGAGCTCGGAGCAGCTCAGGCTTTCCCCAAACCCAGACCTTACCACCCCAGGCCAGGACTTGCTCAGCACCCCTGGCTCATCCTGAGCATGCTGCCACCATCCCCACTCTAGGGCTGACCTCTGGGCGCAGCAGTGGGATGGGTAGAACATCTCCTTCTCATTTTGCAGACCAGGAGACAGAGCTCAAGGCAGCAGCCACTGTTGCCACCCTGAACCGAAATGTCCTTATAATGGCATCTCAGCAGGACACTGCCTCTGGCCACCTGCAAGCAGAGCCTGTTATAAAACATGAAATAAGGAGGAAAACACTTACGTGGGTGCAGAATCTCTCTGGCGGGTCCCCACAAGTGATTCCTGCTGGATCCACCCGTACCGTCACATAATCCTTCATCCGCATGGCCTTGGGTTGACAAGCATAAAACTCCCATGACGGGCCATCATCCGTGGTCACCCAGGACTTGCAAATGTCATACTGTCCCATGGCCAAGGGGAGACAGTGCAAGAGGAGAGCAACCAGGTAGAGCATGGCAGCTGCGGCCAAGTGCGGGATCCCTGGTCAAGGGCAGTGCCAAGAGTCCCGAGGAAGGCAGCTACTGGGCTAGGGGTTGCTCTCGGGATCAGCATGGAAACTCCTCATCTAAAAATGATCCAGTTGAAGGAGATCCAGATGACAACAGCAATGATCCCACTCTGCACGCTGTATTTGGATGTGGAAAGTTTCTCTCGGCACAGAAGCCAACTTTGCAAATTACTTGATTGGGAAGTTTTTGGCCGGAGTTGCTGATCAGTGGTCAAAAGTCTTCCTTAACCTCATTTTCCCCCCTTTTTTCTTGTATGACAGGGCTTCCAAATCAGCATGAAAATATCTAGAGGTGACTCCAGTCAATCAATAGAAAGATCAAGTTCTGAGTTGCTGATGAAATTTGATAGGAGTAAATTGGAGGGGCTGTGAGATGGTGCTGGGTCAGGTTTTCCTCAGCCTTCTTGGTTGCCACAAATGTGTCGTTGTGGAAAGTGCCTTAAACTGTGGTCTGCCTTAAATAATTATTGGGGGTTCTGAACATGAATACATAACATAAATATAGCATCTGGTCATCAGTACAACTCTGAGAAGAGACACTCTTTGGAGTTAAAATTCCTTTCTCACAGAGGATGGCTGCGTCCACAAAAACGCGTCGGGTGGCAGGATCCGCGGTGGTCCCAGCAGGATGCTGAGTGGTCAGGGGGTTGACAGGAGCAGTGCTGGCCTTGCTGCTTCTCCCTCTGTGCCTCACAGGGGTGGCGAGGATTTCTGTCTGACTCTGTCTTTTGGCAACTGAGCACCAAGTTCCCAAAGCCTTCAGCTGCGAGCCATGCTGCTACCTGGGGTCTCCTCTCTCTTTCATGGTCAGGGCAAAGACAGAGTTCATTAGCAGCCTGCACCTGCAACGAAAGGGAAGATAAATTAGCTGGGAGCAAGGGGGGGGGATGGTTGGAGCAACGCGACTTGTAAGAACAGGGGTCCCCCAGGAGCCATAGTCCTCAGCTGGGCTTCCTGAGACACAAGCCAGGTTTTTGTAAAAGGGAGATATACAACTTTAATAAAAAGAAATCCATAGTACGATGTTTTTCTGCTGTTCAGGAGATGGGAAGGGGCATTGTCCCATTTAAGGTGTTTTGTTTGTAACAGCGGCTGGACAACAAGAGCTCTAATGGGTCTTCAGATAATATCAAGAAGCGGCTATAGGTCATTAGCAGATGGAGAATATGTAGACACGGAGCTGGGAGACACAGACAAATTGATAGTCTTAAAAAGATAAGCAAATAAACAAGACAGCTGGGGAGACAGATACATTGTCCAGCATCCCCACATATGATTTATCTGAACAATAACATTTAATAAAAAACAATTTAAAGTCCTAATAACATTTAAGGTTCACCTAATACAAAGAGCAATGACCTTCCCAGTATTCATTTTAGGTTAGAGCAACATTTCTGCAATTTTGTTGTCTTTCCAGTAGAGCTATAAAAATCCAAAGTAATTACAAAATGACAAAGAACTGGGGGGGAGGTTGCGGAGGGAAGTCAAACCCTCCCCCAGCACTAGATGCAGGAGGGAGATCTCATACCAGAAGGTGGGAGGCACAAGGCACATATCCAGAACAGAAATTTAGCTCTGGATAATTCCCTTTTTATTTGATTCCCCAACTTTTCTTCTACAGTTTAGGGATGTTTGCTTCAATAACAGGTTTAGAGTTTGCTTTCTCACAAAGCTCAAAGCCCGGGTTAACAGAGGCGTTGATCCGTGTTCGGGGGCTTCATGTCACTGTGCTACCACCTCCCTTTCCCCCCTTTTTGTTTCAAAGATTGCTGATTGAAATGAATGAGAGAAAAGAGAAGCTATCTCTCATGCTCCATTGCCAGCTCTCAAAGAGCCGCCTATTATAGCTGCGTTGGACCTGAATAAACTCCCAAAGAATAGACTGGCTGCTATTTTTACATTATGAGTAAATGTAGTAAAAATAATAAACCGGTGTGACACAGTGTTTGTAAGTCCCGCTGACATCAGAGCTGTCTTCAGTTATAACAAGTCAGTTCCTAATTATTTCATCAAGCTGGTCACAGCCAAGTGCCTAATAACAGCAGAGAGTGTGACACTCTAGTATTGTATAGCAAACAAGCAGGGTAGTTTTAATGAGGACTCCAGTGCTGTTAAGTTTATGGATCTATTTTCATAGCCTTAACAATTATATTTGAATGGCTGTCAGGGAAAAACCCAGGAAGAAAGGATCTGTAATATCTATTAGTGTCTTGTTATGCCAGCTAAATGTCATAGACTCCCAGGGAAATAAAAATTTGACAGAAAATGTATTTACTGTCAGTCAATCAGCCAGGCGTGCGGGTTCCCTGCGAAGTCTGCGGTGCAACACTCCGCTGGCACAGTCCCTCTGCAGAAATAGTTGCACAGTGTTGCTCTGGAATAAGCCGGCGTACTGCAAACGGGGGTGAGCGAGTCTCTGAATTAAAGGTTTCGCCCTGGTCGATTTGGTTGGCTTCTTAGAAAAATAAATCTTCACCTGATATTATTAAGAAACTGCAGTTCATGGGAACAAATAGAATCAATGCTCTTTGTTTGCTTTGAAGAGTACTCGGCAATCGCTGGGGACTGATAGCCAGAGTATTAAAAACACGGAATTAGATTGTAGCTTGACTTAGCCGGTTCCTTTTTTTTTTTTTATCTTATTGGATTAACACCCTATTGAAATAAAGGGACAACGCTGAGCAACAACTGAGCTGCTCTGGAATTAAGAACAAAAAGTAAACTCGATGAAGGAGTTTTCAATTTTCTTTCAGAAGTGCTGCCTTCAAAATAAACCCCAACCACTCTTTCCCACCCCGCACCGATCTAGGGGGAGTTTTTCCTCCTCTTTTCCACACCGATCACCCCCTCCACCCTTAAAAGCAAAGTTAGGGAACACCCGCAATGTGCCAAGAGCCTGAGCCCTCCGAATAACGTCGCGAAGCTCAGAGGAGCAGAAGCTCCCAGCAGAAAATCTCGCATTCAGCCGCTCTCCTTAACGCGTTCGCGGTTCCAGACAAACCCACGCCAGCTCACACCCCCCCGGGTCGGGTTCGGTTGTTTCGGGGTTGTTTTTCCACGCGAAAGGACTTTTAGAGACTGCCGGGGTTGTGTTCAAGTGGGCAGAGCAGGCGGGGAGCCGGGAGCATCCCTGGCTTCAGCCCTCATCTGCCAACTCCGGAGAGGGAAAACAAACCCGAGCTGGGTGTGAGGAGCCGGGGCTACTCCCGGGCAGGGGCGGGGGGGGGATCCCGGGGGGGAGCCTCGGAGCAACTTGGGAGGCGCAGGGGGAACGCGGGTGTCGAGGAGCTGGGGGTTGCCGGCATTGGGGAGATGGGGTCTGCCCGCCGCTTCCCCCCTCCCTTCCCTTCCCGTCCCCCCCCCGCGCTGCCGGAGCTCGGCGCTGCAGGTCCTTACCGGGAGCAGGGAGCTCTGCGGTGCGGGGCTCCCGGCCGAGCTGTGAACTTCGGGGATGGGGGGAACCCCCCCCCCCCAAATGCACCTACACCCCCAGCCCAGCCAGCAGCCTCTGCGCCGCCGGCCCCCAAGGGCAGATGGCCGGGGAAGCTTTGTGCAATCCCCGGCTCCCCTCGCAAGTTAATGCCGAGGCTGAAATCCCTTTTGCTCTCACTTTCAATCACAATCGGAGCTTTTATCTCCGTGCCTGATCCCGGCTGCGTAACTTCCTCTGTGCAGCTTTAGCACACACCATCCCACCGGCGAGCAATGTGCTTCTTAAAGGTGCAGGGAGGAAATACGAGCGGGGACGAGGCGGGGGGGGGGGGGGGGGGGGGGGGGGGGGGGGGGGG
>JANVCC010000185.1:4984322-5065104 GCA_025345505.1 Todiramphus chloris collaris
AAAAAAAAAAAAAAAAGAAAAAAAAAAAAAGTCATGAGATCATGTTCGCTCGAGGAAATAAAAAAATAAAAAGAGCTCCAGTCACGAGGGTTTCCCCGCACATGGAAGTTCTCGCTTGGTGTGCCCTGAATATTTTGGGGAGGCTTTTGCTGGCGAAGATGCTGTAAATGAGGCTGCGTGTGTGTGTTGGGGGAAGAGGAGGTGGTTGGAATTAATAGGATAAACAAAGCAGAAGCTCGGAGATGGGGAAATCAGATGGCTGGGAAATTCTTTGATAATGGTGGGAATGTGCTTTGGGATTGAACCAAAGCAGGTTTTTCTTTAGTAAGGCAGCAGATTAACACGCAGGGCTGGAAGGTGGGATAACTCCTTCCAGCTCCGGGATGCAGAAGCTACAGGTGTTGTTTAGGTCAGAATTCCTGCACCCACACTGAGGGGCAGAGGAAGTTCTGGGTATGGACAGGACAGATAAAACTGTGTCAGGTAAAGGACCAGGGTTTTCCTGAACTGGACAGATGCTGGAGAGGGGACCATTCCTAAGCAGCAACAAGTTTTTGGCATGTGAATACATAAGTGACAGTTCATTTATGGGTTGGAAAACCAGAGTCCCCGCTGTCCTCTGGGTACGTGACCAGCAAAAACTGACTGTACTTTCCTAACTAAGAATTCAATAATTTCTAAGACAGAAAGTGCATTGTCCAGCTTTCACGTGGTTTGCAATCTCATTGACTTGGTATTTTGTCATATGATTTCCTTTGCCCCACTGCTCTGAGATCTCGATGTGGCCTCTCCCATCTAAAAGTCCCTGGAAAACGCATGATCCATCCCGTGACTGGGCGGGGGTGATTTAGAGCTCTTCTGGGAAACACTTCCCGTATACTGGAGCATAAGTGAGATTTATGAAATGCCGGCGTGTTATCTTGACTGTGGCCCAGCCTAAATGCTACACTGATGCACAGCGTGGTCTTTACCACCAAGGCTGTCTTTGATTCTGGCTCAATCTCCATTCAGGGTGCAAACTGATGCTTTCCATGTAGTAATTTTTTCTGTAAACACTTATTTTACTGCAGCAGTTATTACTTAAGTGAGAAGCACTGCCTGGGAATGCAGGGCTGCTAATATTCCTGGATTTCACTTTGTGCCTTTAGGTCTTCTCTGTAGTAATGACTCCCCTGGAAATTCCCCATGTCTCACTTATTACTCCTTTATTAGTTATTATGGTACCGTAACAGGATAAAAAGGAGTTGGTATTTCATTTTCATTCCCTCTAATAGCCATGGCAAAGACCAAGTCGTGTGCTGATTATTGACATCAGAGTTAAGTGATATGCACGCATCATTAGGTTTCAATTGGAAAGAATAACAGCACAGTATGAGTCGTCACACTTGTAAACTACATGGCATTTAAAGAAAAAACAAAGTCGTTTTTCTCAGCCCTGCGAGCTCAAAAGATCAGAAGCTAGCAATAATACTTGTACAGACACAGGTAAAAGGCGCTGCTCCAGGCAAATCACCAGAATCAACTAATCGGAAACACCCCGGAGAGGCTGGAGGCAGCTGGGGGGCTTGTCCAAGGTTACCCAGCGATTCAGGAGATCCAGGAATGGGCACGGAGGATGGGAAATTGTGCTGCTTTGCCTCCTGGGGTCCTTCTGCTGGGAAGGAGAGAGCTTGTCTGTGGTGCTCGGGCATGGGATCCCAAAGGATGTGGCTGTGAAGCAGCCAGCAGTGCTGCTGTGATGGCTGGGAAGGAATGGGGAAGAGTTGCAGCAAATGTTTCATTTCAGACCATTTGCCGCCTTTCACCCAAGTCCATTTTGCAAGTATTTAGTGCTGGGTATCGTTTCCTTCTGGGTGACATTTCTGTGAGGAGCTAGGTAGACTTGATTTTCCTCAAGGGGCCGGCTCCGCACCCTCCTGCGCACTGAGAGCCGCCTTCTCGCGCGAGGAGAGCGCAGCTGAAAATCGATAGGGCTGCGCTGAGATTTAATTACAACGGCGAAGGCAGGGGTGGAGAATAGGGCCCTTAATATTTAATACAGCCTCTGATCCCAAAGGGAACCTTGGGGCTGAAGGGCCAAATGTAAACCCATTACAAGCAGGTGTAATTCTATTGACATATGCGGGCGCGCACCTGTTTATACTACGGCTATATCTGGCTCCCTACATCTAAATGGCAAATGGTGCTTTTGACATGCGTGGGAGAAGAGGGAAGTGTTTTCCTGACTGGGAATGATAGAGGATACACTGAAACAACAGAAGGTAAACGTGACACCTCGGCAGTCCCCGTTGGCGGTGGCGAGGCACTTGCAAACACTTGAGCGGAGTTGAGTCCGCGGAGAGAGAGCCAAGATTACTGGCAGAATAATAACCAGGCTTATGAAGGATCTCGCATTTGAGGATAGGTATCGCTGTCTCACCTACAATAGCAATACGGTCTTTTTATAGTCCTTATCTAGCAACGTGTGGCCAAGGATGTCAAAGTGCCTGCTGCAAGTGAGTAAGCATTTTATTAGATGGAAACACGAGGCTCATAATTGTGCTCCCAGCACAGGAGCAGGAGAGAGACTTCTTCACAAGGGAGGGCCTCAGGTAATATTTGACACACACAGCTCAGCCTGACCCCCTTGTTCCAGCTGTGGATTTCTTCAGCCTGCTGGGACCTCTGGGGAGAAGTTTGCAGAGGGAAGGGGAGGAAATGAAAGGTGCTTTTTGTTTTAGGGATGATGGAGGGAAGGCTGCTTGAACCTTTAACTTATTGGGAGGGATTTGTCTCATCTCGCCACCCTTACACTGTCCTTTTGTTCTCAGCGAGCTGGACGTGAAGAAAGCTTCCAGCTTGATCAGAATGGGAAGGCTTGTGCTTCCCAGTTCCTTATGCCTGGTGCAAAGACAAATTCCCCGACTTTTAAAAGGAAGAGAGACATAATATTTCATAGTTAAGAGAAATGCTGGGAAACCCACACAAAGCCTGAGAAACTGAGCAACAGCCAACTTCGGCACGCACAGCCCGGGAGGGTGGGTGGGGGATATTTATTTCCTTGCCCTCCCCGCACACCTCTGCTCTCGCCTCAGGGCCAGGCGAGCAGGTGCTGCTGGTCCCTTGTTCTTGGGCACACACAACCCCCCGTGAGCAGGAGGGGGAAGAGCCCAGTGCTTCAGTCCTTGGAGTATTCTACTTTTTTTATTTTTTTTTCTCCTCCTCCTTTGTGAAAGCTGCTGGGGAGCTGGCAGAGAGCATCTGCTCTGGGAGGGGAGGCTTCCCCCAGCTCCCTGCCTCACACCCTCCCGCACAAGACCTCAGATGCATTTTCTGCAGCTCGGAGGGTTCTGCAGGGCCCTGGGTGAATGTTGCCCTCCCTGATTAGATAACCAAAGGAGCAGTGACTGTACTCTCTGGGGAGAAGATGCTGTCTCTTTCCTGCCAGAAGGACAGCTGGAGGGAGGGTGGGATTTTCAGCATGCGAGCACTTAGCCAGATCAAGGAAATAGGATGCAAAGCATTTTAGGCTAGGAAAGGTTGTTGTGCAGGGAAACATGAGGCTGCTGTTTTGGTAGGGAGACAACGCTTGGCAAAACGCTCCTGCACGCCAAACTGCAAGTCTTAACTACAGCAGGTCAGTGCCTTTGTAAGGAAAACAAGCATGACAAGTCAGAAAAAAACCCCCCCATCGCTGCGTTTGCTGAAAAACTTTGATCATTTAAATAGTATTGATGCACATTAACCCCGGCAGAGATGGGCTGGGTGATGGGAAGAAGTGCTTCACCTTGACACGGGGAAAATAGCGTTGCTTTCTGTTGCCTTGTCTTTTGCTTCATATATCAAATCAGAGCTTAGCCAAGTGAATCAGCTCAGGAAACATTTAAGATTTATTTGATTTTGGGGGTGGTGGAGTTTTCCTTGTCTTTACCAGCTGTGGGGGAGTAAGTATGGATAAAACCAGGAGGAGCATTTAAAGGAGGGATCTATAATTAAAAACCCCTCAGAAGGGGAACTTTCCTTTTAACTTACTATTAAAATGGAAGCGTTTGAGAGTGTACGAGTTTGCCTCTGGGGATCCTCTGTATCCTTGACAGAGCCCTGTGAATTCCTCTAACCCCTGCCCCGGAGCGTGTCTGTGCTTTGGAAACCACTCCTGCCACCCCACGGAGGGGTCCCCCAGCATTGCCCCCTGGCCTCTCTCGGGGTGATGGGGAGAGGAGTTCCCTCCCCGTGCAGAGCTGCGGTTCCTTGGCAGCCCCGAGCCTCACGCTGGGAGGAGACACCTTCCACAAACGCTTTTTAACCTGAGGAAGGAACGTGTCATTTCTAATGGAGCTGACAGCAGCAGGGAGGGTTTTTAGGTTAGTGGTTGAAGAACACACTTGTAATGAGTGAAGTAATTGAATAAACGCTGACAATTTGATGTGGAAAATGCATAATCAGCTAGCTATGGAAGGTTGACTTGTTCTTTTTCCTCTTTCCTTAGCACTGGAATAAACACATTTATTCTTTTCCAAGCAGGTGATGTGTTCAGCAGCACAAAACCAGCAGACACACGCACATGCTCCCCTCCCAGGCACACATGTGCCGATTGCCAAATAACTGACCCAGTTATGCTAATGTGCTATTTGCAGCACTGCAACTTAATAAATAGAGATATAATCAATCTCAGCACTTAACTTTTTCTTGAGTCGTGCTGGTTGAATACTCACTCCAGTCATTCCACTGGCTCTAGCCAGGTTAGAGTAGCTGTGCCTACACTGGGGAAAAAGGTGGCAGTCCCCGGGTAGATACAAATGAGGCCACACCAAGTAGCACTAAGAGCTGATCGTGCAGGAATAACTGGGAGTCTAACTGTCTTCTCAGACCCGAACACAGCTCATAAATTGTGGATGTAGACATTGGAGCTGACGTATTCCAGCGCAGTGACTTTACCCACCCAACCATCATCTCGGCTTTATGCAGATGGAAACTCAGTGAATTTCTTGTCATCAAGTCCCCAGTTCTAGTGTGACAATAGGAACAGCATCATCTGTGTCATGTATGTTGGAAAGGATGAATAGAGAGCTGAGCTCACTAATCTATTTGCATATTGAAGATACGGAAAAAGCCTCTCTTCTTGCTTACTCTGCTGCCTACTCAAATATCTGTGGAACAAGGAGGAGAATATGGGCCCTCCTTGTACTTCGAATCTCAGTGCCCTTGAATAACGGCATGATGGCTCAATCCTGCCTTTTGGGATGAGTGTGAGACTAGCTACAGTGACAAAAGCTCTCCATATCTTCAGGCTGGTGGACAATAGACAGTTCCTGGATTAAGAACGCTCATCATGATGAATACTTTGAATTTTTATCATCAGGACACCTTCTCCACTCCACACGCGAATCAGCACTTGCATATCTAGGGCACGGAGGTTTGACCTGCCAACTGTTAAACAAGTTACAGCATACTCCCCCAAACTATTAGCATGGAACAGCACATATCCACGGGAGACACAAGCTAAGGACACAGCAGTGTGCGATAACAATGAGCCATAGGAGCTTTTCCTTTTGGGTAGAGTTGAAGAAGTTGTTTATTACAGAAAAAGTGAAATAGCAGCACACAGCAGTTCACCCGTACCCAATGGAGGCACTGGGCTATGACTCCATATTCAAGGCCAGGCTGAAGTTTGGTCTCAACTCTCAATTCAGCAGCTCTGGATTATCTTCTTTTTAGCTTGAACAGATAGTTCTCCCCCAGGTTATAGTTGCCTTAAGCAGTAGAAGTGAGATCCAGATCAGGCTTTAAGGGTTGGAATTTACAAGCTTTTTCTTGTGCTTCTGGTATTAATTTCATATGCAGTGGAAAAGTAATATCCTGTCTGTCACCAGAGAGGAAGAGCTGTGCGTGCGTGTATACGCACAGTCATCGCTAACTGTGGGGCTTCTTCACTCAAATTTCGTTTTTGCAAAAATTCCTAAATTGAAATGAAAATCGGCTGCAGAAAGGATGAATGTGAAATGCCAGTAAGGCAGAAGCATGAGATGTTTTCCCTTGTTTTCGTACCTCATGGTCTTTGTGTGTAAGAGCGTATTGCATGGCAACTGCATTCACACTTCTCTTTAATAAAAGATGCTACCAGATGGACCCACTATTAACGTGTATCCCCCAGATTTGCATATTTCATATTCATGCCAAGATGGCACGAAGCACACATGGGATGAACAAGGCTGATATAAACACAATTGCATCAGATTAATGCAGTGATCAAAGGGTATTGTCCTAGCATCTCCATTAGGAATCCAGTTAATATTAGTTATTAATATTGTTAAACTCCTACTGGAGTCAAATTAAAGTCTTCCAAATACAGTCAGACAGGGCTCTTAGGTACTACAAGTTGATGAATTCGTTATGAATTCCTGAGAGAGAGGGCTAGGAAACAGCATTTGCATCTGCGCTATGAAGCATCCAGCGCTGGAAATGTGCAGACCTTAAGGTTTGGTCCAGCGTGCTGTGTAATTAGGACTCACTTGAAATTCAGATCTTTTCTAAGATCTGTGTCTGAGTTTCTCAGAATTCAAGTGCAGTCACATCTAGTCAGAAGACAAGCCTATCTGTAATATCTTATCAAATATTAGGCATTACAAGGTGGTATTCTGGAGCCCAAAATATATTTGATGCCATTGTTCTAGTCCATTAATCAAAGACTGCACTGCACATACTAATAGGATCAAGCATTAGGAAATATTTATGAATGAGCATTGTTGTGACTGCAAAAATTAAACACAGCAGGTTTTAAATACACAAGATCTCAAAAAGGAAAACTTGATTATCTCCTGTGTATCTGGTGCCAAATTCAGAGTGAATTTTAAGCGAATCTTAGGTAGTCTGTGCTTGAGTAATTTACACCTTCCCCCAGCTCCCTTCAGCGTGTAAATTATACCTGCTTCCACCTCTATTGAATCTGACCCATTGCGCTGAGGGTATTAATGAAATGATGTAGCACCAGATAATGTGGTTTCAGAGGGTCAGGTGACTGTGTCCACAGCACAATGGTACTCGGGGTGTACAAAGCTCAGACCCGTGTATGACATCCCTGTACTATGTTCTGCATCGGCAGCCCTCTGGGAAATTAAACCACTGCTTACCCCCGGGACCATTAATACAATGGTATTTCCACTGCTTCTGCATGCTGGGTGGAATCTGGATGTGGTAAAGTCTTTCTTGGATGTTGGGAGACTTGTTAATGGGGACAGAATTTTGCTTGCTAGATCCAAATGCCAGGCATGGCATTGGCATAAGGTATCCAGTAGCCCCACAAGCCATGCTTTTGTCAAGAATAAATCATGTCAAATCCATCTGATTTTCCTGTCACAGGGCAGCAGGACTCAGAGAGGGGAGAAGCTGGGGATATGATACATCCTGGATGCAGTAAGGCTTTTGGCACACTTTCATATGGCATTCCTGAGAGCAAGGTGGGGGCACACAGTCAAGGAGAGGTACTGTAAAGTACCAAACCAGCTAGGAAAGCATGCTGCAAAGCTATCGGCTGTTTGTTGTCAAAGTGGAAGGATGGCTTGAGTACGGCGCTGCAGGGGTCTGTGCAGGGTCTGTTACTACTCAATATTTTCATTAGTGACATGGCTAATGGAATACGGAGTAGACTTATTGTATCTGCTGACAATACCGAGCTGAGTGGGGCTGCAAGTGCTCTCAGAACAAGGGAAGGCTCCAAAATCTTAACAAACTGAAGAAATGAGCTGGAAAGAATAGACTGACATTTGAAAAGGACAAGAGCAAGAATGTATGAGAAATATTGAGACATGCATCAGGAAACAGCCGTGGAGGCAACATTTCTAAGGAAAAGTAGTTATATTGTGGCCAAGAAATGAACCCTGAGCCAACTGTGGTACCCTGATGTGAGAAAAGAGGAGCTGGCACTGTGGTATACGAAGAGGGTGTGGTCTGGTACACTGCTCCCCTCGGTACCGACTGTTGGGGAGGAGCAGTTTTGGTCACAAGACTTCCAGAAAATGAAAAGAACAGTCAGAGTTCTAGAAACAAACCTACCAAGGAGGAAAGGACTGCGGTTGATTATTTAAGGCTGACAAAAACCCAGTCATAATCTCTCCAAATGTCGAAGATGCTACAATAGTAATAAACTATTGCCCATGTCCATTGGTGTAGGCCAGAAGTAGTGGGATTAAACTGCAGCAAATGCAATTTGGGTTAAGCTTCTGGAAAAATGTTCCACCTATAAGAATAACTGATGCCCAGAACAGACCGTTCAGGGAGCTTGTGGATTCTCCTTAAAAACCTCCAGGGACGAACAGGTTAGAGAAACTCCTGTCAAGAGCGATTTAGGCAAGGTTGATCCTACCTTGGGGGAAGGAGATGGACTAGGTGACCTCTCAAGATCCCTTCTCCTCTTCTTCCCAATGGTTCTGTGTGTGTTTCGCGTGGCAGTGATATTGTGAGAGTGGAGAGCTTGATTCTGCATATTGGGTATATACTTTGCATTTAAATTGGGAAGTCTTGTTTACTTGTCAGTCTGTTGTTGTTTCAGTTTAAATCTTACTCATTGAAGTCGAATCCTGAATTATAAATTACAGTGATGGGTGTATGAGGAATATCTGAGGAGACAGATACTGAAACCTATTAATCTATCGATTGCATTGATTGGAGTGTTTAATTTAGAATAGCATATTCCTATTTTAAAATACGTTTTAAAAGACTCTTAAAAACAACTTCATTATATCACAGTGCAGGAATTCTCCTGCTCTCTGGTAGGTGTGTACCTTTGAGCAGGCACACAGGAAAAAAATAATGTTGGCACCTATGAAAGACACGGGATGAAATCTTGCACTACCACAATGAAAGGAAACCATCAGGTTTTTTAAGTGAAGTCAGGCAGCGGTCTGGCTGCCAATTAATGAACATATTACTGTTAAGTGATAGCTTTAAAAAACGTTCCCCAGCTCTCCTAATGGGTTTTGCTCCCCTTCCCTCCGAGCATTACACCGACTGCTCATTTACTGGAAGCAGAGCCCCTCCAGCAGCAGGATACAGCAGCTCAGGGCCTGGCGATGAATAAGGATCCTCTCCTGGAAGTGCAAGGGAGGGGGGGATCTACGATAGCAGAATGTAATTCCACAAATTAATTTGCTCGAGACCCAGGGGTTAGCACTAATTTTGCACTAAGTACCAAGAGAGCTTTAATGACCGCAAATAGCAAACACTTCAATTTTTACTCCGTCCCACTCGGAAGGCAAAACTGCCAGGTTTACAGTGCCCTCTAGTATCGCAGCGGAGCATTAGCTTTCCTCTGCCACCTCCCCAACTGCCACAGCGCACAAGTACTGCTCGCTACAGCAGATTTTTTTTCTTCAGTACTCTCGCAGTGTGATGAGAGCAGGAGCCTGGGCTGGCTGGAGCTGAGCTGGGAGCATCGCCCGTCTCTGCTGCCAGGCAGGCGAAGTCAGGGCTCGGATCCTTCTGCACCACTGCTTTAGCATCAAAAGGCACGTGAAGAGCAAAGGCACGCTCTGCCCAAAGGGCTGCGGTGACCAGGCTGCTTGGAAGAATGATGTTCAATAGTTTGTGGCAAAGTAATGTTCATAATCATTTGCCTTAAAACGGTACTTTGCAGCTGTTGCTGCATAACCACTTAACTAGCGAGATGCACCCTGGTGAAGGAGAGGGAAGGACAAAGGAGAAAAACCTGAGTCATACGAAACCCATTAGACATTACCCAGGACCACATCCTGGCGAGCTGAACACGAGAACTTCTCAGAGCTGTGACCTTCAGCATCTCATGGACTTCTCCGTGGAGCAGATGCAGGAAAATTCCTTGGTGGAATAGGACGTGGCACCTGCTGTAAGAGTGGGCATATTTATAAAGCACCTTTAAGGATCTCCAGCTGCTGAAGTGGCCTTTGGAGGCTGGCTGCATAAGACTGAGCTGATGTTGTGCAGCGTTATTGCTGCTCTGAACGGTGCTGTGGGAAAGGCACCGTTCCCATGGAGGAGTGGAAGCAGAAGGAAATCTTCAACTCCTGCTTGCTTCCAAAACAGAGCGATGCTGTACCTGGGAGTTCTTCTCCTGAAAACACTTTTCACAGGAGCTGAGCTTAAAAAAGCTGCCCCCCTCATTGTTATTCTAAGAAATCTTGCCGGTTCCTGGCAGGGTAGGAGCTGGTTCAGATGACACCCAGAGACTTTTCTTATGGGGACAACAACTAGTGAACTCTAGCAGGCACAATCAAGCTATTGGTACATGGAAATTACTAACTACTTTAATTAAGTAACTTTAGCAAATGAACTGTTAACATCTGTTTTCAGATTTTTCACATTGTTCTGTCGGCTGTCAATGAGGTTGCTATGGACAAAAGGTGTCAGAAAGCTGGAGCTCTTCTAGCACCCAGCAGGTCTGGTGTCTGCACTTTCCTCTGAAGTACATAATCACAGGAGAAAGCTTCCTGTCAACTTAGGCATCGGCTTCTAGTTACTTCAGTTCTAAGGTTGTAAGCTACTGAAGGCACTTGAGCCACACTTCCTTGACTGCCCAGCAGAGACCAAAATCTGGGTATTATCAATCATTGCTATTTTTTGAGAAGATAAATAGTTCTCCCTGCCTTTAAACCACGTGTGAGGGTGTCACACATCTTAAAAACAAAGATATTATATGGAATAGTAATTGGTGTGTCTAAAGGACAGGGAGAAGTTAGGATAAGTGTTACTAGAATAAAGTAATAGTAAAAGTAGGAGGTGTAAAAGGTAAAGAGGAATCATAAGATGAAATCATTGGTGTGTATGTAAGGGCTGAACTGAATCGTGTTACTCTTACTGACTCAGAAATCAGCCCTTTGAGATTGTTTTCTCTGTTTTGTAATAGAGCTCTGTATGATACATACATTCATTTCCCTTACTGTCACTGCCAAACAGCGGGACAAAGAACAAAGCATGTGTGGGGATAACCTGCACGCCAGAAAAGGTATTGTGTCTTCACCCCCTGCCCCCAAACTCGTAGCACACTAACAATTTCTGCAGCACACTATCTAGCCAGCTTCCTTTTCATCATAATATTTTCATGCCCTGTCACATACTTTGCATTCAATGTAAATGCTGAACTTTGATTACTTCCAACGTGATTTCCGCACATGGAGCCATGAGAGTCTGAAATAAGAGGTCTAGAGCCCTTCTGCTTTAAATTCTAACTCCTGCAACTAGTGTGCTAGAAATGAAGAGCTGTCTCATTGCATATGCAATATGTAAGAAATTTGACAAGGGTGTCTCTTTACAGCTTAAGTGTCAGCTCTGAATAGATGGATCGGGGGTCTTGAAAGACACGTTACACATCTCTGCATCATTGTTCGTAAAAACTTTAGTAAGTATCTTAAATTCCTTGCACAGCAATACAAGCAACTGCCTCAGCTTCTCAAGGGCACTATACCTTTGATAATGAATATATTTAAACAAAAGGGGAAAAAAAAACCCTTTGCTGAATGTAACAGAATGCAGCTTTCTACTTTCATATTTCATGGGACATGAAAGTTCATCATTTATTGAAAATAAGATGTAGACCATCAGTAACATCCTGTCTGGATTTCATTTTCAGAGGAAAATGCCTTTCCAGTAAAATGACAAGAAACTGCCTTTCTCAGACAAAACCCTTGCACTCAAGCTGTGTTGCAGCATTCTCTAGACTATTTTCTCCCTTTTGCTGGGCTCTGTTATAGCTTGTTTTGCCAGCTGAGAAACTTCCTTTGCAAATCCATTTTCTCCTTTATATTTAAAAATTATATACTTCATGTGGGCAAAATTCCATAAGACTTCAAGACTTCAGATTTACTGTTATTCCTCACTGGGCAACAGACAAATTAATCTGATGAGAGCTCAACCCTCAGGAGAGAATTTTGAGGGAAGCAGAGTCCAACCAAGGAATACCTGGGGTCAGCTAATGAGTGAACAGCCCCTGGGTGGTATATTTTCCCTCTTTCATGAGCTGAACTCCCTGTACATAAGCAACACCTCCAGCTCCATATGTCACAGGGCATCTTCACTGCAGTAGAAGGACCAAGGTGTGTGCTGCCAAGAGCTCGCAGCCTACAGCAATGGGCACTGCTGAACAAACCCCGCAGGGAGTATCAGTGAGCTGATGTGAATGAGGCAACTGAATGTCAAATCCCAGGCACAAGCACCCAAGGAAGAGGGCTGAAAGTGGCACCTGATCCCCATCCCGTGGCACCCAACAGATGGCAAACAATGCTGAGGACTTTGAGGGAGGAGTAGACGTGGGAAACAACATTTTTTAGCAATAGAAAAAACAGGGAAACTATCATCTATTTCTGAGGCAGTTCTCTTGCCTGCAGTACTTCTGTGATATCCAGGCTAAATTGTGCAGTGGATGCATTTCCAGAGGATGAGGACGATGCCATCAAATCAATGGGCTGCACCCGCATCACCTTGCAATGTGATATTTGCTGCTCTCACAAACCACCAGGACAGCTGGGTCAGTGGCTTGAGGACGGATCTCAATGGAAACCTTCTGTGCTGCAAAACGTTGTTTGGGTGGCTCAGAAGCTCTGTTTCCTTAGAATCAATATTGGATTAATGCAGTGGTATTAGATTGGAGGCACCACGCTCTGGGAGATGCTAGCTGTAAGATGAGATACGGAACTGAAGTGTACTTGTGATGCCTACTTGTAATATTTTAACAATTCAGCAACAACTTTGTAAGGCTGGTTATTAGCTGGACTGCGTGAAGCAATCCTAGCTGGAGTAACTGCGTTCTCTCACTGTGATCCTTGCCCCTGCATTTTTATTTCTGTATAATATTCCCGACTTGAGTTCTTGCATGGTGTTCCTATGCATTATTAAACTCCTACTATTTTCCACTCCAGAAATGGCTGCATTTAGATTGAGGTGAACTTTCGGTGGAGAGGTTAATCTGTAAAAATGCTATATAAGTGCAAACTATTAATTACAACTTTTGTATCTTTAAGCTAGGAACCCACAGCTGCAGGTATGAAGTTTGTGCATTGGCTCACTAAGTTAGTAAATATTCTTACTCTCCCTGTAGAAGTGCAACTTGCTCTCCCTCTTTTTTCTTTTTGTTTTCCTCAGAAAAAATGCAATGACCAGATTGTTCATCACATTTCTCATTGTGAATGGTCTCCTAAATACTGAAAGATGTTTGGGGGGGGGGGTTGTTCAGAAGATTAGCATCTCTGCTCAAAGCTGGTCCCCAGCTGTATTCACATTTATGAATCCATATAAAGAACCCTGAAGCGTAACATATAACCTGATGATGCAACAAGCCCTGAGACAAAAAAATAGCCCATTAAGAGGACAAAGCTAATCGATAATAATAGCAAAGACTAAGATTTTAAAAGCCTCTCAATGAAGTCAGACTCAACCTTACCAGCTGGTCAATGAAAATTGAAGTGTGCTTGGGAGAGGGCTGGGGAGCAAATCTGAGAGAGAGAGCAGACCCTTGTTTAGGAGAGCCTCGGAGGGGTTAGTTCCCCTGGATGGTACAGTGTGTCCTGGCTGCAGCTGGCCGAGGTGCAAGGAACAGCAGTGCTTGAAGGGGGAAAATGCTGACAGCACATGGGAGAGATCAATGTGGTGAGTTCCTCCTGACTCTCCTTTTCCTTAACTCTTCCAGGTCCAGTTAGGAGCTGAGCAGGAGGATCGCACACCCTGTGCCAATGGATCTACGCTCAGTCTTCCCCTCCTGTTCTGAGACCTGCCCACCTTTCAGGACAGAAGGTATTGTGGTTTCATTCCCCACCTGGTGATAACTTCTTCACTGGCAGACTGAAATGGTTCCTTCTCATTGCCCACTTCCACAAGGACAGTTATGGATTCAGTATTTCCTGGTCATGGAAAAGGCACTCCAAACTGTCTTCTGAGATTTTGATTGTATTTTCTTACTTTGGCTTCCAAAATTCTTTGTCAACTTTCTTAGTCCCTTCTTGCTGTAGATGAGGCTCTTTGGTACCTTTCCTGTACAAATTCCCTTTGATGTCATTGAAATCTCATCTGGTGTTCCCAAGACACAAATACTGCAGACTTTTTCTTCATCAGAGTTGCTCCAATCCCCAACTCAGGCTTGCCACAGTGCCCCATCCATCCTGCATCTCCCATCCAGTCCTCATCTAGTTTAGACTGTACAGAATTTTTTCTGTGTAGAATCTCTGAAATGCAGCCTCTGATCTCCATCCATGTAGATGAAACTCAGGCCTGGACTTAATCTTGTGGTTTGTATTTGATATATTGATATATTTGATAACACCAACACCCTTTCTCTTGGCCATGACTGACGCAGGCCTTGTCGTCCTGTGCTTTTACAGAAGCTGCTGGTAGAAGTGCTTTCCTAGCTTTCTTTCCACCCTTTCTCTGACTTCCCAATATATCCCCATGGGGAAATTCCTCCATGAGTATTTGAGGAACCACCTCATGCTCTTTCAAATCCCTCCTACTCACTCATTTTCTATTCTGCTCCTGCCTGCCATGCCTTGTCTGCTCTCTGCTGTGTACTGCACTCCCTCTCATACTACTGCTGGAGGGAATCCTCCCCCCCAGCACCTCCCTCTGCCTCTCACCCCAGCTCTGCTACACAAATGCTGGCCCTGAGCATCCTTCCCTCACCCCTTGCAGTCCAGGCAAGCTGATGGACAGAAGGGAGAGCAGTGTCCTGCAGGGATAGGCATCCAAACACAGCCACCACATCAGCCAGCCCAACAGCATCCAGGGGAGATTGTCAGCAAGGTCCTACCTCTCAGAGATAAACTCTGAGAGAACTGAGCATCTCTTTGCCCTGTCTAAAGGCATCAGCACTACAGAATTAGTATCAATAAGGTAAACTGGCGACCAAAGCTTCCCACCCTGTACGTCAGCACTGGTGCCTGGCTGTGAGCTGCCAGCAAAGAAGAGGGGAAGGTTGCAGGTTGCTCATCTGCCTGTAGTTCTGCCAGTCCTTGGCCCCTCTACTGAAACTGCTACGAAGGCAGAAAACCACTTCAGCCAGGATGAAAGGAAGCAGCAGTGCTACGGAGCTGTGCTGGCATCGTTAGGGTGGTTAATATTCAGCAGGCATGTTGCTAAAAAGACAGTGCATGCTCGGGGAAAAAAAAGAACACCCAGCAAACCCCCAACAGTCCTTCCGGCAGAGATATTGGTAGTGAGGGCACTGGCTGTACAACAGACAGCTAATACCCCGTCAGACAGAACCACTGCCATGCCACAGCCACTGAAGTCATCATGGAACTGTTGTGAGTTTTGAGTAACATGGGTCACATGCAAGCCCATGAATGAGAGATTAAATGCTTTTTACTGCTTTACTGGTCCCTCAAAGATGAGTCCTCTGCTTTGGCACAAAATATTCCAGCCCAGTTGACGTGGCTTTGGTCAGGAGTCCAAAATAAACGGTGCTAAACAGTGCCCAAGCCTGCATGTACACATACAGATATATATAGTGTAAGAAATCTCATTTGATTCATTAAAAAAAAATAATAAATCAGAACTCCAGGAACTCTTTGAAAGGGCCCTCAACTGGAGATAAAGGCTGTCTGTCATCAGAAATACAATGTAGCTCTAAAAGGAATTTTCAATGCATTGAGAGACTCTGTAGTCCAAAATGTGTTATCAGGCTGAAAAACCAAATCCCTGTAAAGGGCCACCTCTTGCTATAATGCAGGTCTTTTCTATAATAGAGACAGCTCTGATATAGGACTATTGCTGCGCTGCAAGCCGTAATAAATATTAATGTGTCAAACTCTACACCACCTCTATTTCAGGACAGAGGCAAAAGACAGGCTGACAGAGGAGGAGTCGCAGCCCTGCTAGGGAGCTAGAGCATTCCCAGGGCTTTGAGTAAGGAAATTTTATCTTTGCAGTGATTGCATCCTGCATTTCTCTAAAGAATCACCAAACCCTCTGTTTTACTCTATAAGAAAGGCATGAAACCTGACTGTGCTTGGGGCGATGCCTTGGGGGAGTGATATTTGCACTTCATACTGTGTTCATTGAAAATCTGCCCTCACACCAGTCCAGCATTTTGTAATTCAACCCCCCAAGGTCATTCCCTACCAGCTGACAAGTTGTACGTTAAAAGCCCAACATATACCACCTTGCAAAGAGATTCTGGTGTTTGTATTGCATTTGTTTCTCATAGTGCAATTACTCTACAAAGAAAACTAAATATGTATCTAGCTGTGTGTCTGTATACCTATCTTAGAAACTAATCCTTTCACTTTCTTGCCTGCATCATGACACTGTATTAAATATCTTACCTAAGCACATGTCTGTGAATAGTGTTCCTAGACCAAACACTGGAATGTATACTTGTCTTTAGACATAATATTATTCTAAGGATAGGATACAAATGTAAATAAATATTATACTAAATATTTATGTTTACTATTCCGTGCAACAATAGTTTATCAAATATTTACTAGCCTACTTACCTGTGCTCTTGAGGGCATAGCTTCTTAGTAACTACTTATGCTACAGAGTGTTTCTGTGGTTGATTAAAATGCATTTATGTGTGTATCTGCAATGTTCTGTAGGCCTAGTTAAACAGCCACTTACAGAAGCAAGCAGTGAATGTTACTCCTTTAAAAACCCTGAAGCTTGTTGTTAGAGATTCTGCAACATCCTTTATATGAAGCTCTTATTAACATCATGCCAGGTACCAGTGGAACAGCAGGTTATTTTTAAAGTCTTGAGATGCCACACACAGTGTTACCTCTGCAAAAAAAAAAATTAAAAAAAATAAAAAGAGGAAAAGCAGCCTCTGTTTGTAATGAGCCCTGATCATTAGTCTCAGCTCACAACATGTTGATGAAAGAGAACTATTTTCCTTTCACAGAAATGTGTGTTTCTGTCCAGGAAATAATCCTGTTGGGTTAGGAGACAGACCAGGATTGGAAGAGTACCTCAGTGCTTCCTTCAGCAGAAAATGCAGTAACACTGAAAATGGGAGGCCAATCCCACTCTGCCCTATCACAAACTGAAGAAGAAAAGGGATTATATCCTTCCACTGCAAGAGGATTCAAGCAGTATTTAGCGTTCCATCCTTGGTAAACCTTGCAAACACTGTTGCTCCTGCTTGCTCAGTGTACATTCCAGCAGAAGCAATTTGCCTGCAATTAGTCAGCAATGAAACTCAGTTCCCAGGCAGTCTCTGGTGGCAGCAGCCACAGTTTCACCTCCCTCCGTTGTCTCTAAGCAAAGTTTCCTATTCTCACGGTGCCAAATGACCGCATTTGCCAGCAGGAGATGACCGCTCTTACTTTTTTGAAACGTCATTGTGCAAGACTCCCGACCGAAAGGATTGCTTTGGTTCAGATTTAATGGTAAAAAGGTACTTCAAAACCTTGTCCATGAAGCTCATCGATAGCTAAGTTGTTTGCAGATAGACAACAGGAATGAGGAAGAAGCACAAGTCTTTGTTTTCCTCGTGGTAAATTCTAATCAAATAACCATAAAGGCAATAGGTTGATGTGGTTGCAATTTAATTAATTTCAAAGAAATTAACTTGTCTTGGTCAAATTGTAACGTGATGGTAGATTGTTACACTGGAAAATGTCTGGCCAACCACTCCAGAACCACGTAGTGTCAGCCAGCAGGGCTGAGGGAGGTGAACTTTGTAAGGAAGAAGAGACTGTGATGAACAGGAGAAAAAAAAAAGACCTCAAAAGAAAGCCATTAAGTGCTTTTTCATCCTAACTAAGTTCATTGTGAAGGGTGGTTGGGAAAAGGGGTAATATGAGACTTTCTTATTGAAAAAAATATTGATTGTTAGGAATCAATAGCATTAAAAAGCTGTGTCTTAAGCACCAAGCTTTGAAGGACTCCACAAGCTTTTGCATTCCCTGTCTATTCTCCTGCCAGAACTTTGATAGTTTTAGCCTGCAAACCAGCAAATGCTGTGATTTGATGGTGGCCAATATATATTAAAAAAATTAAGGTGTCAAGCATGAATTTTATTGCATCTGCAATCAGATGCACTTCCTTCAGTCAGCTCATTTGCAATTAAGTCCAGATGTTGTCGGTGGAAAAGACACTTCCAAGGAAATTGCTGTAAAATTGAATGGGAGGATTTTCCTTGGTGCTTTGTTGTAAATATTGTTTTCCTAATAGGCTTGTAAAGGGCTTTGCTTTTTTATTCAATGGGCAATAGAAGATCTGTTGTTTTTCAGACATTAGAAAATGAATAGGTCAGCAGCAGAGCTCATAAAACTTACAGAAATATTCTCATTGTACAGCAACAGAAAGAGCTTTAGTAACTTAAAGGAGAGGAAGTTTTTGAAGATTGTTTTGGTCGGCGTAGTTTTTTGTTTATACACAAAGGGCTGTTTGTTACCTGACACATCAGACAGAGCTTGATCAATATGCTTTATTGGGTTTCTTCTGCCTAGAACTGGGGATGACAGCCAGAGAGGGGCACCAGATTGCAGGCTTCAGAGTGTGATCCTTCATTTCTATATTGCAGTGTAACATCCCACAAGGGCCAAAATGTTACAGCATCAACTCACGATCCTGCAGCACTTCAGTTTACTGCCACACACTCCTGCTTGGGCTTATAAGCAAATGGTGAACATTAGAAACTGGTTTCTCTCCTTGCCACTGTGTCCAAAGAGCCTCTCTTTCCTTCTTACCACTTAGGCAAAGCTTGATGTGTTTTTCCTCTCTTCCAGCAATCTTTTTAGCAACATTCTCAATCTGTGTGCTTCTGTCACTCCGGGAGAACAGTGCCTAAAATAAAACAGTGAGATTTGTAATTATTGACATTATTTTAGGATGTAATGCTGAAGCATTATATATAACAAAATGAAACTATTTTGAGGGGGAATGTTGAGACATGAATGATAGCAAATATTGTTATTGTGGATTTATTTTCACTCAAGCAAAAATCAGACTCCTTCTCTAATGGTGAAATATGACCCGGCTCTTACAGAGAGAGTAATTTGCTAATTTGTTTAACATTGTTATCTGTGCAGGAAAGCCTCACAAGAAAAAGAATTCAGAATGGATCAAAAATGCAGGTTATACTGGGGGGACAGAATTAAGCCACTTTTTATTCTTTAAGACAGTGATTCTTTTCTTGGCAGCTGTGAATAATGAGAAGCAAACAAATTGTCCTGGTGAAAAGCCGTGTTATTATTGTTATATTGCCTTGCAATGAAAGAGGTGAAACTAATTTCCTATCAACAAAAGCCTTCTGCTGAGGCAGTGGAAGTCCTTCTACTAGTACAGTTTATATGAAGAACAGGAATGAGCTATACAGCAGGAGAAATATCCTTTTGCTAGTATACTCATATATCTACCTTGGCAAATGCTCCTGGTGAAGAATCCCATCTCCCATGTCTGCAAATAGCAAGAGTTAGCTGGCACAGTTTGGAATGGTTCTCCAAAAGAGTGTAGCAGAGAAAGTGATAAAGGAAATATCTGCTGAACATGTATATTCCTGTGTAAGGTCTTCAGAACAGATTGATAAACCTGTTAAGGGATGATTAATCAAAAGGGTTTGGATCCGGAAATGACAAGGCAGTCAGAGGTAGCTGTAAAGGAGTGTAAAAGTTTAGGTCTCTGGAGGAAAAAAAATGTTTTCCACAGAAGTGATTAGAAAATGAACCCCAGAATCACATGATTAACAAGGAAGGAGAGCATTGTAACATTCATAGTTGGAGTAAACCTATATATATATATATATATATACGTTTTATTTGTATAGCTTAGTTGGTTTTGGTTAAGTCACTGGCTCTAGAATACCGTGTGTGATTTCCATCTCAAGGTAGTTCCTGTGGTTACAATGTTTGGGGCTTTTTGCTGTGGTATGAATGAATCTGCTGGGTCTCCCCAGCAGGAGTGGAAGAAAAAAGCAGGGGGCACAAGGAATAGAACAGGTCTCCTTGTCCAGGCACTGGCCAGTGCTTGCCTTTCCCTTTTCTAATCCATATGGGCAATATCCAAAAAGGGGGCAAGCCAAAGGCACAGCGGGGACTGTGGATAAACAGCATCATCACTTGGATGAGAAAGCTGCGAACAGCACTGAGGTGCCGTGGTCTGTTCATTCATTGAAGTTCTTTGTAAGACTCTTCCCCAGCTTATATTTAAAACTTAACACCTGATATATAGAAACTTTAAAGGTGTCAGGGTCACATTTTAGCTAGTACCTGATAAGAGAAACAAGCACAAAGGCACCTTTTAGCTCCATAACAGAGTGACTCCTGCAGGAAGCTGGAGATCTGGTCCCCACATTAAGTGCGTTCATGGTTTGTGAGCTGTGATCCATCAGTGATGTGCATGACAGGTTCTAGAGAAAGCTTCTTGGTCTCTTAAGGATTCCCGCAAACATTATTCAGCCATCAAATTCACAGCCTCTGTATCAGCACTTAGTGATGGATTTGACTTAAGTGAAGAAGAACATATATAGAAGCCTGGCTCTGTTTAAAAGAGTAGATGTGTATAAGACAAGAATCTGGGATCCAATATTGTAGTGTTTGAGAACAAGTAGGTTCTACCCTGCATCTAAATAAAACATTTGCATCTACCTTGCATCTAAATAAAACCCCAAACATTTTTGTACTTTTTCCCTTCATCTTCACTCTAAACTCAGAAGGTGACCAGAATGAATTCCTGTGTATTAAGTATAAAAATTGTTCATGGAGCTTTGGAGGCTGGAGTGCTCCAAATCCTCAGGATAATACTTTCCATTCTCTGTGGACTTCAAAAAGCAGAAGGAAACTTTCCATGATGTGATGGGAATCCTCACGAGAATACCAGAGAGCATCCTCACCACAGGAGGATTTCCTTGGTCACGGGAGGTTTGCTTTAGGCACCTGATTGGCAGCCCCTACTTTTCACAAAACATCTGTCCCTCGGATGCCTGATGCTTTCGTTTGCATCTGGTGTTTTGAACCCAGCTCTCTGTGACACGTTGTAGACTGAGCTACGCGGGAAAGAGGCATTCATACACTGCTCCTTTTCTCCAGCAGGACATGCCTCGTGACCATCAACAAATTACCTTCTAGTGACTTATCTAACTGCTTATAGGGAAATAATGAACAGAATTGTTTCGAATAGAAACAAGACTGCTCGGCACCACTCACGGCCACTCCTTTTGCATTTCTTGCTGCAGTCCAGAAGAGGCAGGGGCAGGTACCTGCAAACAGCTTAGCCCCACACACGATCAATAGCAGAAAAGATAAATCTGCTGCAATTGACTACAGGCTGTACTGTCACTAAGTGACGATGAAAAATGATCGTTACTTGAATACACTGCATTTTTATCTTTAAATCTTTCAATAGAAGCAGTGTCAATAACAGAGCACTAAATAATCTCTAGACAGAAGGAAAATCTTTCTTTCTTTCTTTTCCAAGAAGGAAGATGGATGTCACTTTTTCTGGAGCCCTTAAATACTGAAGCATTGAATTAGACCTGTAAATTCCAGGAAGTTTATTATTACTTATATATATTTTATATATTTTATATAGTATATATATAAATACATATATATTTGATATATTATAAATACCCATATATATTTATAATGATTTAGACAATCTCCATCTCATTTTAGGAAAGACTGGCTGAAGTCTGCTTGAAAACAGCTCCATTCCACAGCGTGAATGCACTGGGGTAACTGTAAGTGGAATATGCAGAAATAAAATAAATAAGGATTTTTTTTCTTGTGGGCCTTTGGGGATAATATATCTCCCTGAATTGGATACAGCTGCCAAAGATGGCCTTTCTTTACTTTAAAATATCTCTGACCTTTCCCTGAGCTAAGTGGATGCAGTTTACCATATCGGCCCAAGTATAAAGCAAAGTCTTTTTCAGATAATAGCTTTTGGAAAAAATCCAATCTGTTCTGTATCTGCTGACCACGCCAAACATGGCCCTGGCCCATGGAAACGGTAGCTGGCAGGCCAGCGTGGCAGCAGCCCAGCACCTACAGTGCATGACTCTTCATGTTGCTTTTGGGTCTGCTGCCCGTGGTGGAGCAGCACCCAGACGGGGTGGACACTCGCTGGGGATGCTGGTAGCAATGTGGCCCCACTGCATGTGCATATGCTCCTGCTTCTGTCCTGACAAAAGGAAGGTAGTCTTTTATTTGCAGCCAATTTAGTTCCACATCATATGGTGCCTCCACTACCTCCAAGTATTGATGTCCCTTTTATCCCATATTATGAGACAGGAAGAAACACGCTAGAATGCCTTCGACAACAACAAATTGATTAACTTGTTGGGGTTTTTTTTTTGTACATGCAGGACGTTTTCTATATCAGTGTCTCTGGAAGCAGAAGTTTCTGAATAAATCCAGTCTGGTAGCAATTTGAGCCGTGCCAGTTGTGTCCTGCTAACCTCTGGAGGACTGCAGTGAGTTTAGGATGCTCTGCGCCGTTTTCTAATGTGTGTCTTCTATGTGAAGTCCACTCTGTAGGAAATGCTCTTTTGGTTGTGGACTCTGTGAACTGAGTTTGGTTTACTTACCAGATCAGATTCCAGAAATAGGGTCTTGAAGCAGGCAGCAGGGGTGCAGAAAGGCTTATTGATTTCTGAGTCCCTTTGTGTGTATTCCAAGTTGGGTTCAGATGCTTTCTTGGATAAAGGTCAAGATGAAGTACTGAATTTCTGAAATGCTGAAGTTCTGAATATCACAGAACTTGGATTTATTCTGCCTGTTTTGTCTGGATTTCTGTTAGAAAGAATAGTTGTCTGTCCTTCTTAGTAGAATGATGAATAACGCTGAGTGTGAAACAACTTGAAAGAAAATAACTGATCTATACAGTAGCTAGATCTGCTTGACTTGTCTGGAAAACTGCAGGTTTCCATGCCCTTGTTCAGCCTTAAGCATATTTGACTATATTCATGCTTGTTGCTGGCCTCTCTGTTTTACAGCTGGAAAAGAAATGAAAGAAGGCATCCAAGAAAAGCTAAAGAGTAAAGAGTTAGACCTTGTTTTAGGATGGCTGGTGCTTTAAGAGGAGATCAGGCTAGTTTCATCTGTTAAAAATCCTGCTGAGATTGACTAGTTTATGGAGAGGTAATTATAAAAGCCAGCAAGTAGCTTAATTAGGATGGAGAGTTATGAGAAGTAGCTTGGCTTTTGTGAGAAATACTGGATTAAATGGCTTTTGGCAAGTGGCTGGTGGAATGGGGAAAGCTCAGCTCAGGAGTTAGGCAGGATGGATGGCTGCTTGGCATGCTGCATTAGTATTTAGAAGGAATAAAGCTGAAGGTTGCCAAAATCATGCCTGGACTTGGTTTGTGTTAGGCCTTATTGTCCTGAGATTACACTTTTCTCAAATAATACTTACTAATCACAAACTTCAGACCTCTTTGAACTTGTCTCAGCGATTGTTACTCTGTCAGATTTTTTAAAGAGCCTGGGGAAAAGCAACTTCTGCTTTTCCAAGTTGCAGGTTAGAGTTTGATCTTGGCAAGAAGAACTACCATCTATCGTACCAAGAACTCCATCATATTTACTGTCATAACAGCGGATACGCTGCCATCTGAAACTATCATGTGCCTGATCAATGAAGAGCAATAGCGAGGGGATGTGCTCAACCATGTATTGAATAACCATCGTGTTTTGAGCTTCCCCCCTCCCTGCTTGCTGCAAAATCCTACCTCTGCAGGAAACTGGTAAGGAGTAGAACTCAGGCATTATATATGCAACAAATTCTGCTGACTGCTACTAGGCAGTGAGGCTGGAATGATTGTGCCAAATCCTGGTCTTTCATGACAATGGAAGCGGAATTTTCCCCAGAGCAAACCAGTGTCAGAGAGAAAACCCAGGGGACAAGGTAGAATGTTTGAAAATACATCCCGATCATTAAAAAAGGCAAATAGGCTTTAACTGGTTAAATTACAGAATACACGAACATCCCAGAATGCTGTAAAAGCCTGATCCTGCAGTCTTAGCATAGGGAAAACAATGAGTTTAACTGACTAATACTGCAGAATCATCGATATAGTGGAGAAGAAGCAACTGGGTCATTCTGTCTCAGCCACTTGCATACTGCAGAACTACTTGTCTGTTCTTGCTATTATTTCATCCCTGCTAATGTCTTATTTAACCTGCTCAGGATCGTTATCATTTTGAAAATGCACAAAATAGATTAAATTTTAATGACATCATTGAAAAATACATGTATTTGTGCCGGTTTTTCAAAGCGGCCAGGATCTGAATGTATAGGGCAACAAAACATGACTCAAAGCTCAATTTAAAGAAGGTATGTTTTGAGCAGGAGTCAACAGATAGACTGAAAAGCAAGGCAAAAGCACAGAGGTTTTTTTTAGATGTTGAGTGGACTAAATGCAATGTGAATTTATCTGCAAACCATCTGTGATTTCTGGTATTTTTTGATGCCTTCACAGCTCTAATTTTAAGCAGTTATGTAGCCTTTAAATAATGATACTTTCTTCCCGTTTGGTTTTACATCGGATTCCACACTTGATCACTGAATGTTTGAGGAAAAGAAGTGGTTGAGTATACTTCTCTGCAGACTGCACACACAGAGAATAAAACAGCAGCCTTTTATTTTTGCAAGTAAAATTTGACATATTTTGGGACAGAATTCTGCATGCATAAAATAACACCGTGAGTTTTGCTGGGTACGGTTTACTTTTTGTATTTTGCTTTACAGTTCTCATGTAAATTCAGTGCTGGGATAAGGTGTTAAGTTGACATCCCCAGGGACTGAAACTCCAGAAGCAGCACAGCATAACAGCAGATCTCTTTGAATTATCTTAAAACTGATATCAAGGGTGCTGGTTTCATCAGACAAGAGAGTCATAATCCATCCAGTCCTTAGTGGCTCCACAGACAAATCTGTTATGTACTGGATTTTCTGTGTGTGATATGAACACTCTGTGATCACAAACTAAAACGAAACACTCTGGATAAGGAACTCAATAACCACCTGAAAATTGCAGTTTCATCAGTTACTGTGACCCCACACCCCAAGGGGAACCAGGAGGCCTCTGGGTCTGTTTTCCACACACTGTGATATGGGGGAAGATCCTTTCAAATGTGAGGCAGGTCACCTGAGAGCCTGAAACAATACTCAGCTAACTCTATTCATCCCACAGGAAATCTGATGATAACTACATCATTGTCACCTCGGTTCATTATTCCACTGTTTCTTCTGGCAGGAGCGTTCAGATAAGGTTTTCGCTCACTATTTGTGGGATATAGTGGGGGATTCTGATTCAGGGAACAATGGGAATGAAATAGCACTGAAGATTAAGGCTCCCCCACATCTGAAACTGTCTTGTGATTCCAGCCTTGTCTAAAGGGAGGCAGGACACATTCCCTTCTCTTGGCAGAAGCTCGAACATGAGTCGATAACCCCCCAGCTTCTCTTCTCTTTTAATAATGCATCATGTAGTAAACTCTGTGGCTAACTGAAGACTGAAAACCTGACAGAAATTAATAGGAAGGTAAAAATAGCAAGAATGTCCTACCAATTGCACTATTGAGCATCACAATTATTTGAACAACGACAACAACAAAAAATCAGTTTATTATGTTTATCTGAAGTGCTGTCAAGACTGTAGCAATGAAGTATGAAGAACTGAAGAGGCCCTGGTGATGAATATCAGTCCAGCTTGCCATAGAATAAATATCAGCATTTATCTATCTCAGAGGAAGATAAAGATCGTTTCTTATGATGTCAGTTATTCCAAATGTTGAGTCCTGTCCAGACATTTCATGAGAAATTATCTGCACTTGGTATGAAACCCAAGAGTCACCATTAGTTGTCTCTCCTGACAACAAAATTAATTCCTCTTAAATGAGAATGCATTTCTAATTGGGCACTTTCTTTCCTAACAAATTGTTTACAGTACCTCTGCAAGGATTCTGAAATCATCCCTTTTCTTTGATGATGCTGATTAATTACAGCCCACTTGCTTCTTAGTAGCTGCAATTTGAGTAATATTGCCATAACATACCTTGCTGGGAAAGCTTCATCTTAATTACAAGCTCCCCAGTCAGGCTTCTGCTTCAGGAGAGAACTGCACTGCTCTTGTCAAGCAGCATGTGATGCCAGGTTGGATTGTTACTTTTTTTTTTCCTCCTTTTCTCTCCAAGTGAGTTGAGAGCTGATGTACGTTACGAGACTGACAGCACCCAAAATGAAATTCTCTCTTTAGCCACAGAACAGATCCAAACCTGGCAGTTCACTGCAGTCTGCTCTATTCCATCTCATCGTTGATATAGATGGCACAGTGCACCAGCGTGTGAAGGTAACTGGGCCAGCTGTAGTACCACCGCGTTAGCACGGGGGTCTGCCAGAGCTCATTAGCAGTGTCGAGAGGCAGGGTTTGTTAGCCTGGTCAAAATGCTGAACTAACAGAGCAGGCTGCTTCCAGGACTGCAGCTGCTGTTTGCATCTCCACATGACGCTGCGTTGTGCCATGTGGGTATAACCCCTGTGCTTTAAATGGGATCGCTTTTTTGGGAGGGAGCTCACTAGGTCTTTCAGCTTCTGGTGCAGAGGATAAAAGATGTCAGTTCTGATGCTTGCTCAGAGGTGGATATGTGTCCATATTGGGCCACCCAAGTAATTTTGCAGAAGCCCACTCAACAGCTGTCAGATAGTAAGATTTTTGGATGTTTTGAACATCAACTAGATTCTTGCCTTTATGTTTTACTAGTGATTTTAAGGCAAAAAAAAAATATTTTCATCAGTACCTCAGAGATGTCCTGGTTTCACATATTTTGTATCCAAAATATCCACTTACAATATACCCATAATGAAGAGGAAATTCACATACTGCCTTGGTTTGGGCAAGCTGCCACGTGAGGAATATTGCTTAAAAGAAACGAGCGAGCAACTTGGGCAAGAAAATGCCCTACAATGAGCACAAGTTACACAGTCTTCTCCTTCTAGATGTGGCAAAACAGGAGGAGGAGGAGTAACAGGAGGAACAGGAACTCCTGCTCTCTCCCCTTTAGCCAGTATCACTAGGGCTTGAAGCAGAGTCTGGCTTCACTCCCTGTGGAGCCAACCAAGTCCTTAGTGCTCTGAATTGCCCCTTGTCTGTTCAGAAGAACTTGGCTCCTCATTTATGCAAGGAAAAGCAAATCCCTGGAGATAAAAAAAATGTGAATGCCCTCCTTTGAGTTTCTAAGCCAAAGCTTAGTGGTCTTCGTTCTTTCAGGGCAAGTTCCAAATGGTTCTTTATACATTTATTGGTTTGTTTTCAGGTCACTCTTTTGTTGTTAAGAGTTTAAAAATAAAAAACAAGGGTCAAGCCCCTTTACTGTTCCAGGTAGGATGTAAAATCAGAAATCCTTGCACTCAGGTACAACAATGACAGGGATCTTTGAAATAGTTAGAATAAATGCTGTCTTAACAGCTGTAAACATATGTTTAAAAATGGTAAATCTTACATCAGAGGGGAAGAAATGGAAGAGAATCATCCAAGGGATAACATATACAGTAAGTTACAGACATCTGCAGTGTCTACCCAGAGTCTGAACTTTGCAGTTCTGCAGGAAAATAGAATAATACCTCTTTCAGCCTACGAGTATTCCCTTATAGTAACACAGTACCTTCTTGACCCATCCACTATAGTCCAAAGAAAGGTGTTTTACGTCTAACATAACTAATAGTACAGATCCATAAACAGTTTAAGTTGCCAGTCTGGTGGGGATAGTCCTGTCCTTTCTGCCTCTGGCTGCTATTCTTGAATTCAGTCCTTTTTTACATAAAGAACTATTTCTGTCTTGCTCATGTTTGTCTTACTAAATGTCCGCAGTCCATTGCTAATTCTTTGAAGTACAACACTGCATATTTCACTGTTTGTATGGCCTGAAATACATTGCTTCAGACTACACTGCTTCCAGGCTTGCTCAGATACAGCAGCATTACTAAGCTCCAGGGAAGTAGAACTGCAGCCTTCTCTTTTTTTCTCATTTTTCATGCTAAGTGATAGGGTTTCACTGATCAATACCTAGCATGTTGTCTGAGGACATTTAATTGATCGGCTGCAATTTGCAGAACCCATCGTATGATAGACAGAAAAGTGTCACTGAGTGGAGGGCAAAGCCTTGCTTCGCTTGGCCACTGACACATCTGCTCTTCCTCATTGTATTCATTTCCATTTTACATATAAAAAAAAAAAAAACCCCAAAAAAAAACACACCGTAAAAAGGCTGTGTGTGGTGTGTTTACTGAATTTAATTAATACCTGTATGAAAGAGGTTGTTATTTACTTTGGAAGTTGAGAAAACAAAAAGCCTAACCCTGTGCTGCAATTTACGCTGTGTGGAGTGACAATCGTCCGGCTCATGGCTTCATTTGTTTTAGCTCTGTTTATTTTAGCTGCACTCTAAGGGTGAGGAGAGCTGGTGATGGCATCAGAAACATAAGCATCTCCCACAGAGTCAAACTGGTACTGCTTAGTGCTACGGCAGCACTCTGGAACTTTGCAGAGCTTTGCAAGCATTCAGTAATGAAGGGCAGGCCCTCGTCCTGTTGGTTTCAGACTGAACCATGAACTGTAACACGGGGCCCAACCTTCAAATCTTCAGTCTGTCCACGAGCCTAAGGAAATACTGTAGAAGTATTCTTATAGAACCATAGAATGGTTTAGGTTGGAAGGGACCTTAAAGATCATCCAACCCCCCTGCCATGGGCAGGAACATCTCCCCCTAGACCAGGTTGCTAAAGCCCCGTCCAACCTTGCCTTGGACACACTCAGTGATGGAGCATCCACAGCTTCCCTGGGCACCCTGCTCCAGGGTCTCACCACCCTCAAAGTGAAGAACTTCTTCCTGGTTTCTAATCTAAATCCCCGCTCTTCCAGCTTGAAGACGTTATCCTCCATTTTACCACCACAAGCTCTTGTGAAAAATCCCTCCCCAGCTTCCCTGTAGGTCCTTTGTCTGCCTCAAGTTGTTGCAGCAGGACAGGGTCCATCGCTTCTTACTTTAGCTGGTTTTATTTCTGGCTCTGTGCCTGGAAAACGCACCACAGATCCAGGGAACTTCCAGAGGACGGAATATACCCTGTATTACGGGCAGAGAACGATGCACAGCACAGGGAAATAGAAAAGAGGATATTTAGATGGAGGGGAAAAAAAAAAAAAAAAAAGTAACAAATTATTCTGAGGAAGGAGAGAGGTGTTTTAGAGATGCTCAGGACACTGCTACTTTGTTTTGCCCTTGGCCCCGGGGCCGGGCACACATCTCCCCAGCAGCTCCCGGCACAGGCACGGGTCGCTAGGAGCGGAGCTGCCTTTGCTGAAGAAATCCTCGAGATGAAGGGAAAAGAACCCAAAACCCAAACCAGCCCGAGAGGACAAAGGCTGCCCAGGGACCCGCTGTGCCGGTGCAGCGGCTGCCGCGCTCGGGGCGGCGTCTGAGGGGAGCGCCGCTCCCGCCTCCCCCGGAGCCCGGACTCCATTTCCCAGCCTGCCCCGCGCCGCCGCGGCCTCGCCGTGCGGGGAGAGGCCGGGCCCGACCGGCCAAGATGGCGGAGGGGGTGCTGAGCCCCGGGGTGAACCTGGAGGCTTTCTCTCAGGCTATCGCCGCCATCCAGGCGCTGCGCTCCAGCGTGACGCGGGTCTTCGATTGTCTGAAGGATGGGATGCGGAACAAGGAGACGCTGGAGGGCCGCGAGAAGGGCTTCGTAGCCGCCTTCCAGGAGAGCCTGCACTCCGTCAGCCGCGACCTGGGGTGAGCAGCCAGCGCCGAGGGGCTCCCAGCTCCGGGGGGCTCCCTCCCCGCGTCCCCCCGAGTCACTGTGCAGCCGGGACCCCGGCCCTGCGGGGCAGAGGAGGGAGGGAGGGAGCGGGGTCCCGGCGGGGACCCGCTGCCCCCGGGGCCTGTCCCCACCGAGGGGCCGTTTCCGTCCCGGGAGAAAGTTTTAGGCGAATAAACGTGAAAATGTTCCGTCTGATTTCTTCCAGCGTCGTGTGCGTTATCCCTCCGGAGTGCTTCATTCCAGTATCCCCAAAGGAATGAATGGAGCTCGTGCTGTTTACCTGGATTTTGGTCTTGTTTTGGTTTAAAAAGGAGCTGTCAGTAGGATTACATTGGCGAGGTGGATGCTTTTGGTTGCAGGGAGATTTTTTTGTGTTTGTTATTTTTATTTTAAAGTTTGGTTTTGGTTTGTTTTTTTTTAGTTAAAAAATCCCAAACCCAAACAGCTTCTAGGTTCTTTTATTAAAAAAGCCCAAACCCAAACAGCTTCTAGGTTCTTACTCTTCTGCACCATCCAAGTGGTTCAAGAACTGACCATTTTATTACCCAAACTTGTAAGGTTGGAAAGTCAGTACATGTAAGTGTAGTTGCTTAGTACCAGCAAGTGTGTCTGGCATAGAGGCAGGCTGTTGAGGTGAATGGTCCATGCGGCTCCTGCCATCACTGGTGCCCAAAGGCAGGGCAAGCGCACAGCCACCCTTTCCCAGCACATTATCTGGCCTCCAGAGATTTAGTGTTTGGGCTGGTTACAAGAATTTGTTTCTTGATGGCTAATAGGCCTTACTGATTTTTTTAGTTCTGAGAGTGGTGATATAATTTGTTGCCTACTTCTTCCCTTCTGTTGGGAAAGATGGTAGGTAATCATTCATGTGAATGCTGTCGTGCACAGATTTATAGACTCAGGTTGTATCCTTTTGTTTTCAAGTTTAGAAGGCTTCATGATTACCTTTCTGGGAGCTGTGCCGTTCTTTTGGGCATCCTTCCTGTCTTGCTTGGTATCTTTAAAAATAATTATCTAGTATAATCTCAGAACCTTGTTTTCAAACAATAATAGAAAGCAATTGTCTCTGGCTTGTCTTGTCTCAGTTATATTATTTTACACTCCTCTACTTTGCAGTTTACCATCCAGTATTTCAGTGCTGTGAAGTTCTCGCAGAGTTCTTTGTGGGCAGACCCCGTCCTTTCCAGCGTACCTGAGAGGAGCTTCATTGTCAAACTTCACCAGTTCCTTTTTCTCCATCTTTTCCATAGCGTTAGTGGGTGTGCTTTGGTGACCTTTACTTTCCTGATTCTTTGCAAGATAACTTTTTTTTTTTTTTTTCATTTCTTGGAGTATATTTAATTTGTCTTTATTGAAACATAACTGCCCCAAAACATTGTCATTTACGTAGCATCTCAGTGTTATGTGTTTGGTTAAATGTTTGGGAAGCACAGATTTAAAGTAGCAAGGGAATGCTCCAGGGTGTCTTGTTTGTTCAACAAATCCTTAGTTATTATGTCTATTTGCATTTATTTTATGCTTCAGTCAAGAAATATTAAACGCATTCAGGAGTCTTCACAGCACCAGAGGCTTAGAAAGAATGTAGCTCATGGAAACCTGAAGAAATGATGATTACTGAAGGAGAGTTTTGTGATAGTGAAGTGTGGCAATCTCTTCACTGTCAGCATTTATTGGCGTTTATTTTCATAACCTTCATTAAATGCAAATTGAGATATTTGGGGGTTTTCTTTACAGAGGATTTTCGTAAGTCACCCTTTGAAGGGTCTGAATCCAGCTTTTAATTTAGGGGGTGTTTTGAAGTTCAGAGTAGGGTGGAATGTTCATAAGTCAAAAGGAAAGGCACCTGATTAGTCATGTCACTTGAAAAACTGCACTTTATACCTGGGCAAAGTAGCTGGTCTTTCTTCTACAGCTGATTAATGCAAGTTTTAAAAACTGCTTAACTTTTGTTATTATTAAATGTAGTGTTTGACAAATGAGATATGAAGCAATAATAGATCATTTCACAGTGAGCTTTTTTTTTTTTTTTCATGGGAAAATGGTGCTTTTTATCCTTTAGTTGAGTAGTTGGAATGCTTAGAGTAATCACAAACTTTGCAGAACCATCTCCAGCTGGATTAATGCCAGTTCCCCTGTATATTTATATGAGGACCGTGTTAATTTCTAGCTCTTTAATGAAATGTTGAGGCATCTGCCTGCTTGATGGTTAAAAGTTTCTATCTTGCAGTATTGCTAAATTCAGAATTTGGTTGTTTCTGAGGGCATGTGTTGCTCAGAAGGTGCTCTGTGTTCTGGAAGTGCTTGTGAACAGTACCTGCCATAGTTTGGCTCTTTCCAGGTTGTCTTCCAAAGACTCTTGGCTTGTACGTTGTCTCCTAAGAAGCACTGAGCTAAACAACTAACAGACCACTTTCAATTGTTTGGATAATGAGAGTGATTATGGTTTTTATCGAACTGGGGAGGTATTTAAAACTCACTTAGATATTAAAATAGAGTTCATGCATGAATGCTGTCCTTGCAGGAGGTTTGTTCATCCTGTATATTTCTATCTGCATATCTGACTTGAAAACCTTGCCATTCTGTTTTCTTTCAGTGAACTGGAGCGTCTGAGCAACCTAGTTGGGAAACCATCTGAGAACCACCCCCTGCACAATAGTGGACTGTTGAGCCTAGATCCTGTTCAGGACAAAACTCCTCTTTACAGCCAACTTCTTCAAGCCTACAAATGGTCAAATAAGGTAATGGAATACATCAGAGTAATTTAGTTGTGTGTTCCTACAGAGTGATTTGTGATACAGTAGACTTCTCAGTCGTTGAGATTTGTCAAAATTGCTGCATTTTTTATGAAGTTGAGGAGCATAATACATACCTAAATGTACTTTCAAGAGTAAAAATGGTGTTTTAATTGAGAGGAGACTTTTCTGTGGTACTGAAGCATGTCCTTGTTTTTCAAAGGGGGTGTTAACTCCCAACAGTTTTTGTCGAACCTTCTTTCTCATGAACATAATTCAGCTTCATCAACCTGTGTGCTGAATATATCTAGAGATGGAAAATGGATAGGCATGCTTCCTTCTCTCCTCTGAACATAGTCTGCTTGTGGGTCAACAATACTCCTTTCCTCACATCTGGTTTTATTAAATAAGTAAGCACTGCATTATTGCAATCATTACTGGTCTCTCTCTGGGCACCATTATGTTTCAGGTTGCCTCTTCCCATCCTGAATCTTTTGAGCATGCTTACTACATTTTGTAGAAATAATTGAATGAGGAGGTATTTAAAAGTTTTCTTAAAATCATTTTTTAAATACTGGTCAGCTGTTAAAAAAATGTCAAATATGGCTTTGTTTCTACTGTGATAATTATTACTAATGAAGGATTCCAGAGTTGTAGCTTTTAACAGCCTCACACAAGACAGCAGGAGTAAGTAGGAATAATAAATATGAAAATATTCAGGGCATTAAAAGATACAATTCTACTTTAAATTATTATGATCCATGAGCAAGGAAGACCTTCAGACTACACAAATACTTAGTAGGCAAATTCTTGGTTACACATGGAGCCAACCAATCTGATATTATTCAGATTTAAAATAGGATACTGCAATAATGTTTGTATGAATAGCACCATAATGTTTGTACAGTCATGTTTTGGAGTGCCAATATGTGGTAATGCCTTCTAAAATCAGTCGAATTCAGCATTGATAGAAATTTGGTAGGGTTGGGAACTGGGGGACAGGAAGGATTTTTGAGCAGAGATTAATTAGTTGAGAAAATATGTTTGCTTGTGTTTCTTGCTGTTAGCAGCAGATTATTGATACTGAAGAAAAATTGATTCATTTGCTACTTTCAGAAATAAATAAAACCACCTAACATATACATGAAAACTTCTAAACTCCTAAGGCAGTTAAGTTTTCAGTAATTTAATTACTTCTTTAGGTCATTATCAGAATAAGCTCAGTTGATAATGAGATAGCTTTGACAGAGTTGTTCTAATGGAGTTTGCTATTAACTTAGAGCATTATGGTGTCTGAAGAGCAGTTTTTTGTAATCGTGGATTTTGATTTCAGAAATCAGAAAGCTTTAGTATCCTGTGCACTCATATGCAGTTAAACATTCCAGGTGAAAAACAGATCATTTTATTTTATTTTTCTTCTTTTATCTCTGTTGTCTTTGACTTCTGTTTTACAGCTAAAATAAAAGATACCGTTTAAGTTGTATTTAAATGGCTACTTTCTACCTGAGGGGTTTCTTCTCAGCTTTAGTTGTAGAAAATCCTTTCTAGGGTTTGCAGTAACCAGCAGGCATGGGTAGGTTGCTCCTCTTTCTAAGAGCAGACATGTTGCCTTTGTGAGGCTTTCAGCTGCCAGATTTACCATTAAGAGCAAAGACCCTTTTGATGCCCCTGTACATTGCTGCTTAATTCCTCATTGCTAAGTACACTTCCTGAATAAGTGTCATTTCATTACAGCCTTGTGTTCTTATTATGTGTGTCTGGTGTTTTCTGCTGCTTCAAAGGGAGGATTTAGATGTGGTGATGTGTCAATACACTTTGTCTGCATTTAATTTTTAATTTGTGACCCCTTTGTGGCTTGCTTGCTTGTATTTTTGATGAGCTGAGATAAGGGCATTTTCCTCTCTCTGCCCGTTGATGCATTACTGATGGCATGAATAGCCCCCATAGCTGCCAGGGGAGGAGAGATGGAGAAGGGTTTGGGGGCTGTGGTGCAATTCCAAAAGGACATTAATGAAATAGAGGGAAAATGAGTGCACAGACTTTGTGTTGCGTGCTTTGATGCGTTCTGTTCATTTTTACAGCGTGGGGAGGCTGGTAGTAGTAGGACAGTAACAAGTGAGGTCAGTCAGACTGAGCTATCTCATAAGAAGCAGATTATTGTTCAGTATATCAAAGCACTATTCATAGTACTCTATTTTGGATTTTTCCAAAAAAGCTCTCCTGTATTATTTTGTATCTAAAATTTAAAGACCAATTAGAGGCATGAAATGGTAATTCTTCAAAAAACCCCACTAAAACACCAAAACCCAAACCAAAAAAAAAACCCAGCCCAGCCTTTTAAAAGATAAGCTATATAATGATCTGTTTGTTTAAAAGCCAAGATTTTTAGTTGGCCTACTTATTTCTGCTTTGGAAATGGTAGTCTAGCTGAGTTTTGGAGAATATAGTGATAGTGACTTTCCAAATACCATAAACCACATCAAGCTCTTTAAAGCATAGTACTTCTAAATTGGTCCTTTTTTTTTTTTAGTGTGTAAGAACATACCTAAAACTGAAGGAGTTTTGTAAATCTGGAGGTGGATCATATCTACATATGCGACTCTTACTTTTTCTGGCAAAATTGGTTGCACAAGCAGTGCTTTGTTTAGTTTTTGTTTCAGCTGCTGCCGTTTTAATCATCGTGCCGTGTGGTTTACGAGGTATTGGATGTTGGAACAGTTCTTTCTTTGTATTTGCAGCTTTGTTTTGATGCTGGCTCAAGGAAACGCCCACTTTTGATCTGGTTTTGGATGAGTGGACAAGGTTTTTGAGTTGAGTAGCAACGCTGGGTGCAAAGTGTAATGAAAATCATAGTCACAGGCATAAATAGCAGATTTTCTGGTTTAAGATGTGAATGTTATCACAGGAGATTAGGTTTGCCTGACACTTTTCAATTTACCACAGTTAATACTCGTAGCTGTGGCTGGTTATGTATCGTGAGAAGATTAACTTTTAGGTGCACACTTACTGACCTAACTCAGTAGATACGGTTTACAGTTAATAGTGATTTCAGAGATATTTGTCCCAAACCTTATTTTACTGAGAGTCCTGTTTCTGGGTATCTTGTCTGCTCCAGGGGTACAGAAAAGTACAGTGGGAAAACTGAAAACTTCCCTTACAGAAGTGTGTTGCCTTGGCAGGGCTTGTTATTTATTAGCACCTGCTATCCTGCTATTTACTTACTGTAGTTTGCCCAATAGTTTTGCAGATGGTAAAGTTGTTTGTATAATGGAAGCAGCTGTTTGGGAACACGACAGCTTGTCAAGTGCATTAATTACATACGGATGCAGTGGTAAAGGAACTTTTCCAGGTGTTTAACAGAATTCACAAGCTATAGCTGAAAAACACAGGAAGTTTAGGTTAGTCTTCTTGCAAGCAAGAGCTAAATGGTTTTTCTTTGTTCTAGTTTTTTCCTGCATAAGTAGGAATCGTATGAGTTGATTACTTTGCTGGTTGTGGGGTGCATGGAGGCATTTAGTAGCCATGGTGTTTAGGTCTACTTGAGAAATCGTTTTCCCCCTCCTCTTCAATTTAATTTCATTATTAATTTTATGTAAGAAAAGAGGTTTTCTTGATTACAATAGAAGTGCTCTTTCCCAGAAGGATCCATATGTGCCCTCTAATGTAATAGTGAAGATAGAATATTAGATAAGATAAAACTGAGCCATCATTCTGTATGGGTAATGCAGATAAAGTGTGATTGGTAAGTTATGAAGTTTGTAGAAGTAAGCAGGGATTTTTCATGTGGACTGTCTCTGTTTAGTCCCTGCAGTTGAGTTCTGGTGTTGGTAGTTATGTGCATAGTAGCTCTTCAAGTTTTTTCATAATATGATTGTTGTTGAGCAACTGAAATCTAAGCTGTCACTTAGTAGACAGAAATATCAATTAAGTTTTGCCTTTTTTGACCTCATATTGGTGACAGAAAACTGGAAGAACTCACTTCTGTTGCTGTTCAGGTCCCTTCTATGACAAGTGTCCTTGATCCTGCCCGTAGCAGGTTTTCTGCCACGGATGAGAGCATGGCTTCATGAATTAGACCATCATTCACTAAGCAGCTCCGTGTTTCTTGGTATTTGTTCTCAGTACTGGGTGACAAAGGGATTTTGTATGGGGGAAAAATACTTGTGGATGATGTGATTAAACCCATATAATACACGTAACCATATCTAAAATGCTTCAGACAGGTTGTAGCTGTGCAGCTGCAGCAATGCTGGTGAACAGAGTAGATGCAGGTTTTTGGAATCCCTGAGTTTGAGCTCATTCTTTGAGTGGTATAAACTTTTGGTTTCCATCTGCTGCTTTCGTAAGGTTATATATTGCCTGTAGTGTGTATTTGTTCATCCTTTTTGCCCTTGGCAGAGCATTTGTATACTCTCAGCCTGTGCATGCCCGAGGCAGTGTCTGTTAAGGTGTTTCCACTCACTGCAGTGGAACAGAAAATACACAACGTGGTTTTTTTTTTTGTCCACTGAGCAAGGTAAATGCTTTTATTGGACAAGTTTCCCCTCTCTTAATGGGGTGCTGTCAAGTAGCTCATGCCCAGCATTTGAGCCGTAATCACTTGTAAAGTTTTTTTGCTTATTTCCTTATGTTTGTTTATTTGAAGGGCATATGCAGAATGCATCAATTACCAAACCACCACTATAGAATCACTCTTTCTACCAGGCTTAAGAGACATGGAGTGTGCTGGATAGCAGCAAACTAATCTTTCCTGAGTTGTTGAGTGATTAGCAGAATTAGCATTAGCAGAATTTACTTGTCTGAGTGAAAATACTGTCTTCTAGAAGTTGTCTTTCCCTTTTTATTTTCTTTTTCCTTTGCAGTAGAGAGTTTGTTTTCAGACTTACTGAACTGTATGACTCTCTGGGTGAGTAGGATTGAGATCAAATTATTTAATTTACACATCTATGAAAAGATGATTATGGCAACTTGCATAAACTTTACAGTATTGGTGTGTTGTAAATATTCCAAGTGAGCAAAGCTAGACAGGAGTTGTCATAAACTTATTTAAAAGTAATATGCTGGCAAATACAAAATGGAAAAAAAATCACCATCGATCTGCATGTTGGAACAGACTAAAACTATTTGGATTTAAATTTGCTACTCCATAGCTTCCTCTTGTTGTTACATAAATTTAAGATCGAACTGTTGGGATTACCATTAATGAGTTAAAATGATTTTCTGTCACATGACATAAGAGAAAAGGAATATATAGTTTTTGTTTATTAAATTATTTGGATGTGTTCACTGATAAATTATTTGTATAAATTGTGTTTGTTGTAGGTCCCAAAAAAAGAAATCGATAGAGCCTGTGGAGAAAGTCCAGACTTGTTACGACTGCCCTTGGTAGCTTAGTATTGATTAGACACAAATATTGAGTTTAATGACAATAAATGACATTAAATGTTAAACATAATAGTAGAGGAATACTGTTGAAGTAATTTTTCTTTTTTTCTTTTTTTGTTCATCTTGATTGCAAAACGAAGTGTTCATTCCAAGGACATTAATTTTCAATTTTGGATGTGCTCAAACATTTTGAATTTAATGTGGTTTTACAGTAGCATGGACAATGTAACTGAATTACCGTGTTGGCAGTTCTTTGGAAGTTCAGGCAGATGACCAAGATTTTGTCCTTTCAGGACTCTTTTTTTTCCACAAAAATATGGTGGTAGAATGTTGTGAGATACTCCTGCATGGTGGTCCAGCTAATTCTGCTGAGATTTCATGCACTCAAATTGGGAAAGGTTTTCTTTTCAGGTGGACAGTAGCATCAGTTTGAGAAAACCTGTCGTGGTAACTGGACCATCTGCTTGCCCAGTGCTTCTGGAGCCTGCTTTTGAAGATGACTGCTGGGTTAGGAGCTGGGAGATGAGTAGTGCAGTTTGAGATACTGGTACTCTCAGTCAGCAGGAGCTCTGAAGAAGTTGCTTACAGAAAAGATTGAAAGTGCTCGGAATCCCTTGGTTTGCTCACAGAAGGGAAGAAATGAAAAAATAAGTAAGATTTGAATTGAAGTGACAAATCCCTCCAAGGGTATCTCTGTTGCACTCTGAAGAGCACGTACTAATCTGCTTTGTAAGAGCAGAATCAGTGCTTCAGGGAGGGAGCTGAAGAGGGAAGGCTCTTAGGGATTACTGGCTTCCCTGTATGGATAAGCTGTGGAGTTTGTATTCCTGTCACTAGAGAAACGAATGATCTGTGAACTGGTGTTCTCTTGTACACAGGACACAATATAGGAGCTGGGCTACTTGGATTCTGTTCTTGCTTTTCTTAATAATTTTTGTTGTAACCTTGACCACAATGCATCACTTTTTCGGTGCGTCATGTTTCCTACAGATGAAATAGGATAATAATACTTAACCTACTTCTTGGGAGAGTTTCTAGTCTAAATGTGTCTCAAGTGCATTGGGTTCTTTGGACAGAAATGTTTTGTAGATGCCAACTATTGTGACTAATGTTGTTTGCCTGGCAGCCTGGAAAAATGCCCTTTATGGGCTCTTAATTTTGTGTGATTTTAGGCAAATGTTTTGGTGAAATGCCCTTGCTGTTCAAAATTAGAGTAATGTTCTGGGTTTTCTCTTTAATATTTTTTTTTGTTAATATGACTGGGAAACAGGTGGTTACCCCTTTGCTTCCAACTGCTGTAGTTATTAATTATTGCTCAGTTGTCTGCCTGGAGAATATTGACTTTTATTATTGCAGGGTTGATTTGAGTAACCAGCAATGGCAGGGCCAGCAAATTCCAGGAGCGTGCAAATTATCCCTGATACTCTAGTGGTGGGGGGGGGAAAAAGCTCTGGAAAAGCTGTGGTGAGGAAAAAAGTGCTTGTTCCAAGGTGTAAGGGGAGAGGCAGGAATTACAATGACCTACGTGTGCGTTACTGGAGAAGGAAAAAGGCGGGACACAATTTTTCTGAGGTCCTTGGAGCTGTTGCAATGGTAGTTTAAAAAAAATAAAAGTGGCTGTATGTATTGAGAAGGGAAAAATACTGAAAATCATTAAAGCCCTAATGAAAACAGGGAAGCTTATAATAATAGCAACAGTAAAAGGAGAGGCAGAATCAGCATCTACTGCATGCTGAGTTTTATCCTCTCAAGAGACCCTGCCCAAAGCAGTACCTGGGTGTGCTGGGGCTGGGCAATCTCAGGTATGTCCATCTCTGTTTCAGAGGCTGCAGCTTCCCTCCTCACCTGGGAGTCCCTGACATCCTCAGCTCTGGGACTCTTGTGTTTCTTTGCCTTTGATGAATAAAAGTCCATCCCGGGGCTATCTGAACTATTTTATTGTTACCATGTAAAACTGTGAAAGTGGTTTTGACACCTAATAATTGGAACAAAAGGAAATGAAAGTTACCACTTTCTTTTTGTTTTTCACTACTGGCAAGATGCTTTGGTGGGTAAGAATTTGCCACTTGTGCCAGCATTCAGGCCAGTTGGATTACTTTGACATTTTAGTAGTCTCAGGTTTATTACTTCAGGAAGAAAAGAGTGATGATGAATAACTTGTTGCTTAAAAAAAAAAAAAAAAGAGAAATAATTAGCCTTTGATTCTGGCATGTTTATTATGAGTTTTGAATATTTTATAGCTATGATGTTCCCAGAGTTCTAACAGAATCCACACTAGGATGCTGTTATGAAATAAAGTCCTATGTGTCCAGACAGAGTTTGCCTTTCTTACGGGATTCTGTTAGAGTATTTTGTTTTGAACCTGAAGCGGCCTGAGAGCACGATACGGTGTTATGCTGTTGGTGAATAACAACAAGCACCACGCACAACAAAACTATGCTGTAAGCAGTACCAGTCTCACTTCTAATTATGGGAAGTGATGTATCAATACACAGTGTTATAAATCACAGACCCCTTGTCAGCGGGTGGAAATTATTTAATGCTTTGCAACACCTTTATTTACTAACGAGTGGTTGTTTGGTTTTGGGTGGGTTTTTTTTTCCTTGAATAAGTATCATTGTTCTAGCTGTTAGCCTGTTTCAGGATGGAAATGAGTGATGTCGCTCTTTTTTAACCAAAACACTTCTGTCCACTTCCAGTTCTTCCTCCTCTAACTCTACAGAGCTCTTCATACAGTTGACGTTGGATGTCTGAACGATATAAATTGGACATCAGTGATCACTTTCCCTTTCTGTGTAATGTGGCCATGAAGCCACATTGATTAAAACTCCATGGCTTTGCATTAAGAACAGACTTTCAGTCAAACGAAGCCCAGCACAGAAATGCAGGGTGTATGTGAGTAAGCCATGGTACAACCATTGGATTGGAAGAAAAGGCTTGACTTTTAGAAGTGTAGAAATACAACAAAGTATAACTGGAAATCCGTGTTTGTCTAGGGATGAATGGAAGAGTACGTAGGAGTGCAGAGCAAGACGAGCCTTGTAAGAAACCCAATTCTGGTTGCCTGCTATCTCAGCTCTCAGTGGCTAGCACTGACTTCTTGAGTAGATGGTGGCCACTATGAAAGCACAGGGGGTGTTTTCAGAGACTTAAGTTACATCTCTCTTTCTCCGAGGAAAATTAAATATGTTTATAAAGCATTTGGGGACCTTTATATGAAGGGCATTCAAGGAATGTGAACAGTAATATAAAATAACTGATGCAGGTGATAAGCATTCCATTGATATTCTTTATATGGAGAAGAGTTTTTTTTGAGCATTTAGAGAACATCAAATAAAAGGGAAAATTTAATGCTGTCACCCTGTTGCTCTCTACTATTGTTGTTGTTGGGTCTTTTTGTGTGACTGTTATTTGGGGTTTTTTTTTTCATGCAACAGTGTGCTTATCTCTCTCATCTTTTTTTGGAACTCTCTGTTGGAGTTACTGAAGTTGGCCCCATCAGGCAGTTCACAGAGTGACTTCGTGGTTTGAATTGTGTGTAAGCAATATTCAATTCTTCCCCACTGTATCTTAATCAGATAGTGCTGATAACTGGGCTGGAAAGTGTGGAAATAGCCCAGAAGCTAATAAAATGGAAAATAGTCTGTGTAAGGAGCTGTATGGAATCAAAAGTACGATTCAGAGAACTGGTTTGGCTGCTGCTTCAATGGAAACGTACACTGGGAAGAGTGTGGGACTTTGCTTGTGTTGTAAATTGCTGCCTCCTGAGAAATGGACTTGGGTTTTTTGTTTCCTTCTTCTCCTCGACCCCCTGTAATTATATTCGTCTCTCTTGCAACAGCTGGGAGGAGAAAAGGGGAGAAACAATATTCTAAAAGTGGTACTAAGAATTGTAGCCTGTTTAACTTCATGGCTGACTGTCAGGCTTGTTCAGTAGTTGCAGAAACATAGCTTGGCTCTCCTGAAGGTTTTGAGTAGTGCCAGAGTCAGGCACATTTGGGGGTTGATGGGAGAATAGAGGCAAGAATATGAACATGGCACTCGGAGCTCCTTCACTCCTAACTCCATTTGTTGGTGGTACATCATCTTGGTATGAGCTAGAATTTAAATCTATTAGAGCTGTAAAATCCTGAAGTTCTGGAGATAAGGATGACTTATCAGTACATGTTATCACTTTCTCTGCCAATATAAGATTAGCCCAAGCATGTATAGCACTTCATTTTATCTAATTTTAAATGCCTGAATGTCAGGCTTCCACTCGCACAAGAAACATGAATAAAATCTCTTTACTCACTGACATTTGTTCAGTTACGGGAAACCTAGAAAAAGATGTCTTCTGAATTAATAAAAGAAGATTTAATGAAAGCTGATTGCTTCTGGCAGGTGCTAGTCTTTCACATTCTTGATCTTTCCACGGGAAGATCAAAAGTCTCCGCGTGCTGAGCAGCAGTTGCCGCGTTGTGCTCTTGGCTCGGCGCGAAGCGCTCAGTTGTGCCGTGGTGCTCGCTGAGTTTGCTCAGAATTTCAGTACTCAAGTTAGATGCCTAAAAGCTTAAACCATGTGAGTAATCTGGAAGGTGAACTGGCACGTGACAGACACTGGTGTCTTGAGGAGTTAAAATGCATTCCTTGGAACGTGCATTTTTTAATATACTCATGCATTGGCTTGTTCCCAGATACCTCTTCTTCAAAAGCACATCTAATGACAAGCTGACAGTAATAACTAATATACTTATTGGGTAGAATTAGTATATATCATTATAATGAAAAGTAATGACCATGTTCAGATGCTAGGGGTATTTTTCAAGATCACTTTAGATTTGGAAAGCAGAGTATAATGGCTACATCTTACAGCATGTAACAAAATCACAGGGGCCTTTGATGTTCAGAGTTGTGCTTTGGAACAAATAGTTCTATTCAAAGCCAGCATCGGTCTTGATTAATTTGGTGGTTGTATTTGGATTCTCTGAGCTTCTGTAACTGGCAGCAGCATAGTATAAGAGGTGCTCTGTGTACTGCATGGGCCATTAGACACAAATGAATTACATCTAGATGTGACATTTTCCAGTATATTCCAAAATAGATGTATTTGGGTCTCATTGTATGAATCTGCAATTGCTGTGGAAATCAATACTGAAAATACACACTAAAAGCTTCCTGGGATCTGCAAGCCTGCACAGAAAGGAGCCGTATGCATGTACTGGTAATCGCAAGTGCTGGGTTAAAGCAAATTATTTTAATCTTTTCATGTCAACAGGAATTGAGTATATTTTCCTTCTTGCACCGTCCTGTTACTGCTAGAGAAGATGCAGTGAATGTGGACTAGAGCAGGCAGAGTCCTCAGGTGTCTTCAAACTGTTTTAAGCTGCCCATGGTTTGAAAATATTCAAGGATCTGTGATATGAGCTGTTTGACATTTTTCCTATTCCAAATGCTTAAAGGAATAAATCTACATAAAGAGTGTTAAAAATCAAGAGAGTCTCTGTGACAACGTCTGGAATCTCAGAATGTTACTTTATTTTTCTCTTTTGGCTGACCACCTTGAGAAAACAGCTGAATCAAATACATTCTTTTATGTATAAAATATATTTTTGGGGGGGGGTCTTGACAGCTTGTTTCCAGTTTTAGTCTAATTCAGTTTGAAACAGCTGTTCCTAATCTCTGCAAAACAGTTTTTTGATGGAAATCATGACATTCTCAACTGCTGCAGTGTTACTGGGATCTGTCTCATTTCAGAAGTTGGCTTTTCTTTATGTTAAAAGAATTCTTCATTCAGAGAAAATGTCATTTTTGTATCAAGGAAGCTGCGGTTAAAAGGATAATAGTTTCCTCCTCCCCCCCAAGGTTATCTCTCAATGAGCCTGGATATGTGTTTCTCTTCCTACGTGATTGTTAAGAAAAAACATGACTGTGTGTTTTACCATTAGTTAGTTATTCTGATGTTCCCTGCCCTACCCATATGTTTTCAGTTGGGTTCTATTTAGAGTTTTCTCTGCAGTTGTCTCTGCACTCAGACTTAACAAGTTCTCTGGGTTGCCGTATGGTTTGGTTTTACTTGAGTCAAATCTTGTATTTTCAGAATTTCCAATGCCACATTTTCAGTTTGCTCATTGCCATTTTATTTTATTTTATTTAGGGTTTTTTTTTTCCCCTTGGAGGGGAGGTAAGGGGGTGGGGGGGATGTTGGCTGCACTGTTTGCTGCCTCTTCCAAACCCGTTAGTAGAAATTTCCCAGCCCACAGAGCCGATCAAGTCTGTGAGGTCTCTTGTGCCCAATAAAGCAAAAGCTAACCCTTCATTTCCAATTCTCTGGTTCTTTTGGACGCCCTAGCATGTAACACAGAGTGAAGTTAATGACTTTCTGCATAAAGGAACTCGCTGTCGAGTTGACTGTGTGAATGCAAGCGTGTTGTGATGGTGAGCGTGGACACTTCAAACACTTCTGGTGGGGAGGCTGGAAGTTTCCCGAGCAGCAGCGTTGCCAAGTTTATAGTGGGACTGGAGGGACTCTGGAGTTGCACATTCACTTCTTTCCTCTGCCCTTGGCTTGTCGGATGAGGTTTTAACACAAGTCACTTTGTTACGCGTGTCTGTGTTTTCCCATCTATAAAATGAGGGTTGTGCTACAGGATGAGTGCCCTGAGCAGTCGGAGAGCTGCTGCCTGCGAGCAGGATCACCAGTGACTGCTGGTCTCAGTTCTCAACCCACTCGGGACAAATACCAGCCTGAAGCCTCTTCTGGGTTATTTTGTTAAAGCCCAATTTAGCAGCTGGAATAAACCCGACATACCCATATGTGAAAGTTTTGCTAGTTAAAGAGCTGTTAAATATGTTTTCAGTTTGAAATTGGACGCTTTGCCTGGTAAATACTTCAGAGTGTTTATTGTTTTCTTTGCAGTTTTTTTTCCCACAGTCTGAAGAACCTGATTTGAGGTTTTTAGGATTAAGTGAGATTACTGGCATCTTCTTTCCACCCCTCTTGTGTACCTCATATGAATACAGCCTAATAAGTATCGATATTGCATTCATCCCACAAGAAGTGAAGACCTTTAGTGTCTGCTGATGCTGCAGTTTTGATGTTGTGTTTCTCTTGCAAGTAAAATCAATCGAGACAAATCTTAGTAACTTTTACAGCAAAAATAAAATGACTATGCCAGGCCACTGGAAGTTTTTAAAGTATGGGCATGCTCTTAGATCACATATACAGTGTTGTTCCAGCAGAATTGATTGGTTGATCTACTAGATTTAAAGGTCAACTGTAATCACATTTCAGGAAGATTGAAGAAGATATAAAATTGCTACTATGCTTTTCTGGGTCATATACCTGCCTCTGGTGCTCTTTGCTTTTCCCCTGTACATCTTAATTTACTCAGCTAGAGCATCAATACATAAAGGGCACGAGTCAACGTGCTTGCTTTCGCCTGTCAATGAGGGAGCTAGTTAGCTGTGTATTTCCTCCAAGCCAATACCTTCCTTCTGGGAGACCTGAAGCAGAGAGCAAGAATCCAGTACAAATCTCTTTTCCAGGGGAAGGCTGTGACGAAAGCTGCAGTCCAGCAGTCTTGTTAGGTGTTCCGCTCAGTTGCTGGAGTTGATCATCCAGGGGATGATATTGTCCTTTCAAAGAGCAGCACGTGCAGGAGAGAGTCAGCGTAACCCTCTTAATGCATGGAGACTTGACTGTGGAGAGTCAAAAGAATATCTCATTGGAAGTGTTTTTTGTGTCAGCTTGGTGTTATACAGGTGTCCACAGAGAGCCAGCAGCTTTGGAATATTATGTATTGTAAATACCGTGTTCCAGAGTCATATTTCCATGTAACATGCAACATATCTGCATAGAGAGCTGAATAAATGTGTTTATTTTTTTGCAAGAACACAAATGAGACAACTGCTTTGCCACGACAGGTTGCATGAACTAAAAGCAGCAGGGACACAGAGCATTGACCTGCTCAGAAACTTCATTTTCCCTTCAACAAAGCTATATTATTCTGGTAGAACTTTAAGATTGCTCCTGTCCTGATAAATTTGCTGCCCTTCTGGGGGGATTCTCTGCAGAGCAACTGAGAAGTGTTTAAAATGGCATAGACATTAATGGCATGGGAGCTGTTCCTGAATCAGAGAAAACTGTGTTGCAGATGCTTTTAGCTCATCCTGAACCAAATTCCGAAGTAACTTTATGATTTTGTGTGGCTAGTAAATGCATATTTGATGATGGTCGTGCCTTAGTAAGGGGTTTCTTGCATTAAAAGGAGTCCTCGTTCCGTGTACCATTAAGAGTCACTTTCCTCCCCCCCTAAAAAAGTTGTAGGGAATGTTAACTGTTTTGCAAAGGTTATTTGTAACAGAACCCCTGAGTCCAGATTAACTCAGAGTACTGTCCTTAGTGCATTTTTCATATGTGCTAACTTGCAAAATGTAGTCATTCCCAGAAGGGTAGAAATCAGGGGTGTGTGGCTTTTCTGTTAGCATCCATGCCCTGCTTTTAGAATAGACTGGCATACAGCAGAGGTGGAAGACTCTGCCTGAGTGGACTGAGGACACATTTATTTAAGGGTGGCCTCTCTGAGAGATTCTTGCTCTGATGGCCTTTCAATCCAGTCTGTGTTTTGCTTTGTCAGCCACAATGCGAAATCTGAAAAACTAATGTCTCATGTTTGCTACACTTATGGTAAATATGGAAAGAATATTGGGTTTTTTTAAGTAAAGAACAGACCAAGAAAAGTTTTCAGCGGCTTGCGTGATCAAATCAGAGCAGCAGCAAATCCTGTGTGATTTTCTCAATGACTGATGAAGTCAAACAGTGCCTGGACTGACTCATTTGGTTTGTGTTTTCTTGCAAGTTGCTCAAATCGATTCTTTTATTATTGTGTTTTATCCTTCAGTGATGTCTGTCTTTATTAAAAGGGTACTTATGGAAACAAGAGCAGAAGTAGTGTGTGTAGGGTACTGGAGATGTGATTGTTCTTTTCCTGTCTGCAGCTGCATGTCATCCTGATCAGCAGGTTAGAAAGACAGTTTTGCAGAGGCTTCAGAGAGATTAAAAGCGAGAGTACGTGATATGGTCATGAAGTTTCCAGGCTACAGGGAGCTGTTGAGTTATAAAAGAATGCTTCTGTGTGGAAGTTTGCAAGGTAAAAAAACCTGTCAGTAGGATTATTACAGTGTCATGTGAACTTTATGCTTTTTTCTCCTCTTGTTTTCCCTTGAACTCACAGGGCTCAGCATCCCTCCTTTCTTTGGTTTGATAATTGTAGCAGCAGAGTGCTGATTTGAATAAAGCCAGTTTTTCATATGGGATCCATCACTTGCCAACGTAAAGCACCCATTAGAAAAGGAAAAGAAAAATCCCTTTATTGTCAAGGGTATTTAAGCAAAGTAGGTGTTTAATCTATTTTAATAGCTCGCTTCCTTGAGACGAGCAATACCAGCATCAGCCGTGGCAGGCGGAACACTGTCAATGGACACACAGGTTCCATTCTGGTTCCTGTACAATGTAACCCTCAGACTCATGTCCAGCAGAGGAATGTCTTTGGAAAACATCCTCATTTAAAAAGAACTTGCTTTTATTTCTCCCCGGATTATTATTTTAAAGACCACCACCACTTGGGTGCTCACTAAGAGCGATAATAAACTTCTGCTTCCATGTCCCTTTTACAAACTAAACACAAGTGCAGTCAGTTGTGGTTTAACGCTGACTTCTTTCGTAACACTGCTGAGCTTCTGCCTCCCTGGGCATTCGGACAGTGCAATATCCCTGCACTCTGGAAATCCTTCAGACCAATGTAGTCTGCTGCTTTATTACTTTGTTTTTAACTCCAGTTGCCTCTCGTTGTCTTCTGTACCAACGCGTATATGTTGGTGTATTTGCTCACAACAAACTGCACTTCTCTCACCTTCAACAGCATTTGTGTTGGGAGTTTGGGTTCCAGGAGTTGCTGCGGCTTTATAGGGAGATGTTTGGATTTCAGGTGGCACTGGTAGATAATGTCATTGAGTAAACAATGCCTGGAGATTGCTTTAATCAAATTCATCAACTATGGAAAGTTTGGATGGGGGAAAGATTCCGCAGAGGTGTGGGAGGCTGATGCTTTGGTGAACGTTTCCAGCCTCTAAACCACATTTTAAACTGCAGGCTGAGGCCTTTGGTTTCTGCTGCCTTACATCAGCAGTCATGTCAGTGAGTTTTGATTTAAGAAAAAGAATAGACATATTCTACAGTAAAACACTTGTTTAAATGGTGTTTTTTTTGAAATTCAAGTAGTCTTGTTGCTAAACCAGACAATATATCAGCATAATCTGCAGCTGAATAGCATCACCTGTCAGGGTGTGCAGGGCAAGATGATACTGTCTCGGTAAACTCCAGCCCCTGATCCTGCCCTTTGAACAGCCTAGTTTGTCATAGGAAGGTTGCAGAAGGAGAATCTTATGCTTGACTTTGAATCTAGGTTTTCATTTGTGCTATGTATATATATACATATATATATACATGCACACTCTTTGTGTGATCAAAGAGTTTATAATGATTTCGCCTTTCTGAAAAGTTGCAGGTTAGATTTTTAGATTATTGAAGTCCTTGCATGACTTAGATATTGCTTAGTCATGATGGCATTGAAATGTAATGCTTAAAGAAAATAACTAAGTTTGAGGTCCTTATGCACTTGTAAAGAAATCCTTTAGCTGCTCTCCATGAGTTTGTGTCCATGGGCACTGTGACCTCAAGGTCTGAAAGAGGATGTCCATGTGAAACCAGCCAGCTACTTGTCTGCTCCAGCATGTAGTTGGAAACTTCCCTTGCTAAGTTTTGGTTTTGTTCCACAAATTGAGTGTCTGCCAGAAAGAAAAACAAAAAATAAAGCTCCTATGTCTTGTTAATGCTGCCCAGTTGCAGTCTGTGCCATCTCCATGGTTTTGAGCCTTCATTATGCAGCTTGTTCTCAGCACACTTTTATTTAAAGCAGGGCTAAAAGTAGAACTAAATAGCTGACGTTGGTAGCTGTTGGGTGTGATGCAGAATTCCTGGGAGGGGGACGGGACAGGGAGAGGAGCACTTCAAGTGCTGCAGGGATGAAGCTCATATATTTGCACAGAACTACTCTGGACTGTCCAACCCCCCCTGACCAGCCTGTGCTTTATCAGGGAACATAAGCTAACTGTAATAAAAACTTCTGGTTTGTTTTACTCTTGTTTACTTTTGTTTTATACCCTGAAATGATGCAGTTGAATTTGCTGTGGCTGTTGCAACAAGCAGGCAAGCTACTGCCACTCTGTGATTGCAGCATCCCTGTGCCCATCGCTTTTCCTGGAGCCATCTCCATATTGCAGAGCCATCTGTTTCCCTACTGCCCAAGCATGCGCCTCTGTAGTATAAATTACTGACTGCTCCCTGGCTTTCACTTGTTCCTCTTTCTTCAGTGTACCAGCAGCAAGTCTTCAGCTCTTCAGCACCATTTATAAGCTTTCCTTGCTCTTTGGGTTTTTTCTTGGTTTGGTTTGGGTTTGGGGATGGGTTGTGGTTGTTTTGGCTTTTTAGGGGTTTCTAGGAGGTTTTGGTTTGGGGGTATTTTGTGTGTGTGTTTTTGTTTGTCATGGTTTTTTTTTAATGCCTCAGGCAAAACTGTAGTGAATTGCTGGTCATTACTGTTGCTGAGTTATTGCCTTAATAAAATGAACTTTGGGAGGTAGGTAGCGTCCTCATTTGCAAAAGATTTTGTAGCTAGAGAAGCGAGCGAAGCAAGTGAAAAAAATCCCGGTTTGTGAAAAGCAGCATTTTGCTCCCCCACCGCCCCAGTTTCCTTAAATGCACACCAGTTTGTCATGTTGCTGGTGGTATGATCTCACACGGAAAGATATTTTTCAGCTGTGTAAGTGCGTGCACTGCTGGCAAGGCAAGGATACTTCTGGAAAACTTAATGCTGAATTTATTGGCCTGTGTCTGTTAAAAACCTAATTGTCAGGTAACAATTCTGTAGGTTTTTTTTAAGGTAATTTCCTTTTCTGTCTTTAAGACCAAAAAAAATGCAGTTGTTTTGTTTTTTTCTTATGTTTAATATGTCTTTACATTCTCTATTCAAGCTAAACTTTCAGTAGTTCTCTGACAGTAGCTGCAGCAGTGGGCACGGTGGCATGCTTAGCTCCATAAAGTGTTTGCTCCTGGGCAGCTTAAAACTGTTGGAGGAGAAGGAGTTGATTTGCTTTTTGAGGTGAGAATAAGTGAGAATATAGGGTACAAGATTTTGTGACTGTTCAGGACTGGCACATTTTGGAGGGTGGCAGACTGTGGGTATTGAATGTGCTGGGATTTTATGGGAAGCAGTTAAGATGAGGTGGATACCAGCTCGTAACAGGGCAGTGCTGAAATTCTGGTACAATGGAAACTGTGTAGCAAAGCTGGTGCTGATCCCTAAGTCAGATGGACTCTGGAGTTTTCCATTACAGGTTAGAGAAGTAGTTTTGATGATACATCATAAAAAGAATTCCATGGAAGGAAAATGCTCCTTGCCTCTCTGGATGGCGGATACAATGTCAGACAGCTCGATCTAGCTGAAAGCTTTGAGTCTCGGTAGCATCCGAAGCCTGGTGAGGAGCTGCTGTGATTTCAGGCAGGCTGGGATGCTCGGCACGGTGTGCCATGCTGGGGGCTCCTTTCTGGGGATCTGTGAGCTGGGTGATAGAGATGTGGGGAAGGAGGACACCCACTCAGAGCCTCCTTGGCTTTTTTCAAGAGACTAAGATGCTTCAGAGAAAGAAAAACGCTGGTGGTGTCCCTTTGTTCTCACTGATGCATCCTTGGGGCTTGCAGGCTTCTGACCTTCAGAAGAAAAAGGTGAAGTAGTTAAAACAATCATGGAAGCTTGTCTTGTGGTTTGAAACAAAGCTCGTGGTCAGATGAAGCTGTAGAGAATAATTTTCTATTCCAGGCCAATGTTAGCACCTTGCTTGTAGCCCTATGGTCGTTAGTGCTCTTAATTTACCAGAGAAGCCCCTGTGGCCAGCCACATTAACTTTCTCTTTATTTTTTTTACGATGGCCACCTGAAGTGATAGATTGATGTCTGCAATATTTACTTCATTAATAATGAAGTCCACAAAGCAGGGAGAGGAGAGTCTGTTCACTTGGTGCCTTCAAGTGGGGTACTGATGCACTGCTGGTGTTTCGAGCTGGTCAGATTTTCTTAGTGATTATCAGAGATACAGAAGGAAGGTATGTCCACATTTAGATGAGGAGCTGAAATGTCTCTTGGCTAAATGGTAGACATTTAAGTGATAATTGAGTTATTGGAGAATGCCTGCAAGACAGCTGATGCACGGAAAGTCAAATGTATGTCAGTCTCCTTTGAAATCCATAAAAAATTAATCGCTGATGTTTTCCTGTGGCTTTAACTGTGTCCCACAGCAACTAATGGCTCGGCCTCAAAGTCTGAAAACTCTTCTGAGAACTTCAGTGCAAATTCCTCGCTAAATAAAGAATCTGTAGTGTTTATAATTTCCAAAAAGCAAGTATTTTTTCAAGTTCTGTTGTGGCATTTCACTCGAACTACTGTAGGGCTTGTGTGGGTGGGGACGTTTTATGCCGCTTACAGTGACAGCTGCAAGTCTACTCTTCAGAAACCTGGGTTTGGCCCTGACTATCGTTCTCTTTCCCCTCTATTCCTATTTTGAGTCCAGTAAAGAGAAGCATATGTTTCCTTGCATCAGCTATGCTGGTGTTACCTTGTGAGGCATGACAAGGTCATGTGTTTGTATGGCAAAAGAGGAAATCTAAAATTGTGCTTGAGCTGTCATGGATGTGCTTTCCCCCCCGCGATATATTAAAGATTTCCATGATATACATGGTTAAATTTCTATTCGTGTAGCTCTGCGTGTGTTGATGCTACATTGCTGCTCCTGAAATTGGCACTGTTATATTATTAATATTGCAGATCATGCCAAGAAGGTGTCTTGCATTTAATATAGAACATAAGAAGGTTTGCCTACCCTCTATGAAAATCTCAAATTGGAACTGCAGATGCTATAAAAATTTAAAAGGGACAAGGTCAGTCTGAAAAATCCCATGTTTTAAAAAGCAGAAAATCATCTATTTTTAACAACAGATTTCCTTACCTGTTAGTACCTGTACTAATAACATTTTCAGTTATTAACACTTGAAAATGGTTTGAAGCATTATTTGAATTGTAAAACTACTGAGTTACCGTTTGTCTAGGTGCCTGTTAAAGAACTGATAAAAAGCATTTGTGTTCCTGTGCTGCTCCTGTGTGATTGAACAAGTTCAACTTATCTCACTCATAAAAGAAAATATAACTGATGACTCACTTGCTTTGTACCAACATCTTTTCTGAGGAGGAAAAAGTGGATAAAGAGGTTGTTTGTTATAGCAAGCAAAGACCCCAAAAATGCCATAATTGAAAATAGAAGTTTACCAAATTCAGACGGCAGCTGAGGTGCATGGTTTAAACACTCATGGAAATTAAACACTGGAAGAACTGGAGAGGAATAGTATGGGACTCGCCTGCCTTGGAATGCTTGAAACATGACCATGTGCATTCTTATAACAGTGTTTATTGAATTACAAACACAAAAGTCACTTGAACTAGAGAAGAGGCAAGACAAAGGTTCACAAAGGTTCTTTTATGTTGAGTTAGTATTTCCCAGGAAGCTTGTGGAAAGGGTCGATTCCAACTGTCCAGGCTCTTAACCGTAGCGTAGCTCTTTTTTCTCTCATTTATGCTCACTGACTATATGCCTTCAAGGTTGAGCATGACTTTGAAAGTTCAGAATCTTAGTTTTTAATGTATTTTCAGGGAATAGCTGGCAAGATGCACTTTACTTCCAGTTAGTGGCTGATCAAGACAGAAAGTAAGGGTGAGTTGCTATCAACCTTATCATTTATTTCACGCGATAGAGGTGCGGTAGAGATTCCAGCCTCGCCATGACCTGGCTTAAAGCCTTTTCTGGCTGCTTCGAGGACTCGCCGAGCACCTGACTGTGGTTATTTTCTATGGGAAGTCTACTACAAATACAGTGAGTAGTAAAAACATTTAGTTCTTAAAAATCTGAGATTCCTCAGATCCACACCCAGCGCGAGTGAAGTAAGAATTGTGAAGGTAAATTTAACAGTATTTGTAACGAAGCAAGACAGAGCAGGAAAATATCAGAGAAGACATCTGAGAAGCTAAGTGTGGGCATGGTGTGAAATCCTGTAAATAACTTTCTGTGCATGAAACTGGGTGCTGAATAACTGCCTCCTCATCCATGCCATCTAGCAGACCGTGGTGATTTGAGGTCCTTTAGGAAGAAGCATGTAATCAAAGTCTGAATCCTTCGCACAAGCGGGCTGATTGAGATTGCACAGGCAGTATGAATTCAAGCATTCCCTAATTATTGAATTCCTCATTTGCAACCTTACCAGTTGGAATGTAACTTTATAACGATGTGCAACAAACAGTGCATGAACAAACACTACTTTTGTCCTCAAATAGAAAACGTTTCCTGGGTCAGCACAGCAGCTCAGATCTCATTGAAAACAGTGTGTTATCAATACCTACATAAATACAATAAAAAAGCTTTTGGAGAGGATTTCTTCCTTTTGGTTCCAGTGAGAGAGGGGTAAATAAAATAATTGATGTGCCCTGTTAGCTGTCGACCAAGTTTCATGTGGCATGCCTTTCCTTTGGCATGCAGATAGCAGCAGCACATTTTAGCACCTCGCCTACAGCATCCACCTCCTGACAGCAAAACTTGTCAATAGAAAAGCATTCAGCACTTCATTATTTCTACAACCTGAGTGCATTTGCAAATTAATTGATGTGTGGGAGGAAAGGCATCTGCTATTGTAGAAGCCCTTAACTGTTGCAGTAGAACTAGAAATAAACTGGGTAGCTGGACTGAGCTGATGTGCCGTTGCAGGTGTTGGAGCCTCTGCAGTGGCATCTTGTCCATTTTTCTTGTCTTTTTTTTTAATTTATTTTAAAACACAAACCAAACTGCTCACTGAATCTTGACCCTGAAACAAACAGCATGATAAAGATAATGCCATATATACTTACATGTGGTTAGTTAGCGAGTAGTTTAATATTTCTTGCTGGCTCAGCACTAAAAGAGTTTTAATTAGACCTGTAATGAATGACTGGGAGCGTTTTAAAGGCTATTAATCTTGTGCTGTAATTGAGTTAATTATAATATCATTATAAGCTCCCATGAAAATAGTATGAAGTGTATTCCATTTGTTTTACTCCTAAATATAGTTCTGAGCTCCCCTGGCTTCATCTGAAATACTCCTACTGCAAGTCTTCAGCACTGGCAGAGAAAACAGTAAACAGACTTTGCGCTGTTCCACCAAACCCTCTGCTGGGTGCATCATCCTGTTCCCGGTCCTCGACCTGTAAACTGAGGGTAACTTCTTGCCGTGGAGGGGGTCTTTTTTTTTTAGCTTCCATTGCTCAGTGTAGTATTTCCTTGTTTTTCTGGTTTCTGATCAGTTAGCTTACCCGAGCATGGCAGAGGAGAGGAAGAATATGTGATCTATTTTCAGAAGTAAAGATTACAGCAGCTTTCGAACTGTTACTCTTTGTGCTGTGGTGAAAAAAAAAAAAAACCAACAAAAATTGTGTAGCAAAAGAGGTGTTTTTGCAAAGCATATGGCTTTTACACTAGCTCAGGCTACAGCAACTTTTGGATTTCGTTGTAAAACATCTCTGTGCTTTTTGCACTCTCTAGTCAGAGTGTGACATATTCAACAGATGGACAGATAAACTTTCCATAATCTCTGTCTTTTCCGTTCAGAAGAAGAGATTCTCATCTGTAAAAGTTGCTGAGGAAAACCTCATCCGTGTAAGTCTGTTGTGTGCTGGATGCTGGGGTGTGAAAATTCGATGGATACTCAGCTAAGCAATGGAGTTGCTGATGTTTCTTGTGCAGATTCAAACTCAGGCCCCCTTTTGTCTGTACTTCAAGCCTTACTAGAGCCTGTGTTTTATCTGTTTTCAGAACTGTGTGCTTAATTGTGTCCACATTGCTCAAATCCACATTCTCTCTGTTCTGGCCAAGGCACTCTCATACGAGTTTCCTTTTTGTAACCCTGCATCATCAGGATTGTTTTGGTTTAGCACTTTTAAATTATACAATCAAGAGTTGTTTCCAACCTTAATTAACCCCGCTGGGATTGTAGAACTACCTTTTTATTAATAATATTTATTTATTTTTCTTCAGTAACTTTCCTCGTCGCACGTCTGTATTTTCCATCCTCTTGACTATTACAGATTTTGTAAATAGTTTGGAAATGCCAGCTTGTGATGTATGGGCCTCTTTAACATTTCTTTGATTTATGTGCCCTGTACTGAAAAAAAGCAGAGGAAGCATATTATTCTGGAAAAAAATGTTGCCAGTCTTCAGTTTTTTCAGTCTTAGTTAAAAGCTACACTTTTATCAATCAAATCTGATAGACTCTTTTTTCATCCCTACAAACATTCATAACTTAACTCTTTGAAGTCTAAAGAAATAATTTGACTAAGACTTTTATAAATGTCTCTCTGGTTTTTTGGATGTCTAACTTGAAACATAACAGAAAAAAAATGATTTTTTTCAAGAGGTTTTTTTTTTCATACATTACAGCTTGGTCATCTAAAAGTAGAGGCATTAAAAAATTGACAAGGGTGGGGGGTTTATTATATTGAATTTATTTCTTTTTTTTAAATGAAGTTGGGACGCGTGTTGCTATTATCAATAATGCACAGCACAACTGATGTGGTAGAACCACATTTTGGTCTCTAGCTGTATGGAGTGAGGTGATTTCTCTTGGCTGTGTATAAATGGCAAGGACTGCAGATTTATGATTATCCTGCTTCTGTAAATGTACTAATTAAAGGCAGAGAACTAATTTTTCTCAAGCCTGGTGTTCTATTTCAGATAAAATTCCCTGTTGTAAGCCATAAGTGGCTGTTCTGAAGGGTTAAAAATTTAAAAAAGAAATAAAAGCTTTTAAATTTTGAGTTCCCAGTAAATGCATAATAAATACTCATCTACCTGGAGAAGATGTTCAGTGAAACTTCTGAGTAAAGGAAGAGCTCCCACTGCTGCTAGTGATCTGCAGGATTGCTCTGTCTCCCAGAAGTCAATGTGAGGTCGACGACAGAATTCAGATATACATCATTAATTTTTGAACACAGAAAACTTGAGTCAGGGCAGAAAAACTCTTTAATTACCTTGGAGATGGGGGTGGGGGGGAAGAAGTTTCAGGTTGTGTTGACCACTGCTTTCAGCATTCCACTTGGAAGTACGGTGGTTATGGTTTTGTCTACCAAGTATTCTAGAGATGTCCATTCAGTGTTGAATAAGCTGTGTTTTAAATGGGGAAAATGATGTGTTTCTTTTGGATGCTCATCATCCAGCATGCAGCTGATCTCTCAGTTGCAGCCATCTATGGAAATTCCAGGGTTTGTCTGAGCAAAAATCTGCTTTACTAGGGAGGGTGAGAGTTTAAACCACTTTCTCTAACCACTTCTAACAGTGCCCTGTACCAGTTGTCATTAGTTGTGTGTGAATACTTCACGTGGATCACTTTATACGTTAATCTGATCAGGAATATTCTGAAGCTGTAGTAGGAAAATAGGAGGGGAAATAGGCCACATCCATTCTGTTCCAGATCTGACTGTCGTTCTTCAAGCTTTATTTGGTTGTCCTTGCTGGCGGGCTGCAAATTAGCATTCCCAGCAGCATTGCTTCGGGATGCCTGCTAGATGGGAAGAAAGAGGCTAGTGAAGAAAGAGGCTGTTGGCAGAAGTAACCATTTAAGGGAGAAATCTCTCCTGATGTGTCAAGTTCAGCTCAGTTTAAACCATGTTCATGCAACTGTAGCGTGCTCTCCTCTAGAAGAGAGCGGTGAGGTCTGGTGTCGCTTGGCAGAGCCCACGGCACACTTGGGTCAGGGTGAACTGTGTGCTCGAGTTCTCAGCTTTGGCTGCCCCTTCCCATTCGGGTAGGTCATGAGAGGCTGAGGAAAGCCAGGTTTCCCTGTGCTGGCAGAAGGACCCACAGCTAAAGCTGTGGTGTGACACCCAGGATGGGTGTTTGCTCGCCTAAATAGATTGTGCCTTTTCGTTATTGTGCGAGGGACCAAAGCTAGGGAAAGTCATTTAACAGAAGTTAAAAGAATTAAATTTAATGAGTTAGGGTAAAAAGAAAAATCAGCAGCACAATTACCGGCCCAGGGTCATTGCTGCTACGTTGCTTATCCACTGGATTTCCCTTTCATCCCTTCTTTTGCCATCTTTCTCCTCTGTGTCTGCTGGTGCAGCTGGAGTAGTTGGATTTACGTAAACTGCACCTTGTAGATACTTTATTGAGGAAGAGTGTTCCTTGCTTTGTCTGAAAAGCAGTTTGTTTGCTATGGTGGTAAAGCTGCAAATCAGGGCATGCTGCTAGACAATTTGAAGAGCGTTTCTGTAGCTGATTGCAGCCCTTGATTCTACCACTCACTTTTAAAGCATCTGCACATTTCTTCTCTAAGCACCTGAGCATCCCCCGTCAGGAAGGCAGCAGGCCATTCTTTATACTGACATAGCTGCCACCTGAGCCCCGGGCACCAAAGATTTAGTCTAGGGCTTTGGAAAATAATAATTCTATTGTGAGAGCAATGTCTTCAGCTCAGAGTCCTGCTGGCTGTTGAAGGGGGCACAGCAGCACTGGGCGAAGATATAAGTTGTGTCCTTATTCAGTCTGGAGTTTTAATGATGACTTTTTCCCCCGCATAGGACAGATTATTTCTCTTATGCAAAGATAATACTTTTGTCAAAAAGGAATTTGGATTTTCTGTCCTGTATTGATCAAGTGCAATTCTTGGGTCTTCAGGCTTCAGTGAAATCCATTCAGTGAACACACAAGTGTGAAGATATCACATAGGGCTACACTAAGACCATTTATGTATTAGTGGACAATGTCTGTGCAAACTACTACCCTTGAGCTCAGGGTTACTTGAAAATACTACTGGTTGTTACTGCACATGGTTTTATTTTGTCATCTCGGTGCAGAACGCGGTGTAATAATTTTACTCTGTGTTTTGTGATTCTGTTACCATTCTGGGTTGTAGCTGCACATCCAAGGAAATGCCAGTTCATGTAGTTATCTGTCAGGAAATACCTATGTTTAAGCTCATTTATAAATACCTAGATGTATTTATAAACATCTCAATGTAGTCTTCTGAAAAGGTAAATAAAGTAGGAAATACCTATGGAAATACCTATGTTTAAGGTCAGGAAATATCTATGTTTAAGCTCATTTATAAAATACCTAGAGGTATTTATAAACATCTCAATGTAGCCTTCTGAAGAGGTAAATAAAGTAGTCTGTAGCCTCAGATTATGATTGCTCTGCCTCTTTATCCATTTCAAATGCTAGAACTCTTTAAACCTCACATCCTGTTGGCCCTGTCTTATCCCTTGGTGTTGTTACCCAAAAAGGAAGATATGTCACTGATGAAACTGTTAAATGGATTCCAGAATACTTTGTTAATGAAAACCTGGAGGAGGATTAGGGTCTTTTGCAGAGCCTTTGAACAGTGTGGATAGTTTTATTGGCAGTAAGGATGCAGAAGCTGAAGTTTTGACCAATTCCTTGAAGAAAGTGCCACCAAATTTGCTATCTCTGCATGGTAAAAAGCCAAAGACTTGCAAGCAGTATTGAAGCAAGGGAACATTGATGCAGTCATTCATCAGCAGAACTTCAATGTTTTCAGAAGAAAATGAAGGAAAGAATGCACTTCAAGGCTGGAATCTGACACTAATTAGAACAGCACTCTCAGCAAAAATAGGAATTCAAAGGCGATGGAATAAAAGCATGGAGTGAAGACAAGGCGTTAAAAGAAACAGGCACATGTATCAATGCATTCCTGCTAGTCTTTTTATAGAGGAATATCCATAAATGTCTGTTTGTCAACTCCCTAGCCTTGGGAGGGATGAAGAGAGACCGAAGGGAAAAGCCAGCTGGCCTGGGCAGGGATGTGTGCTGGGCACGTGTCCTCAGAATGTTCCCTATCTCTTGGTTTGGTGACCATGGTGAGATGGTAGCATGGAGCTTCTTGGTGTGAGGCAAACGGGAGCCGTGGTGTGCCAGAGGCTTTGAATGGAAGTGTGAGCTCATTAGTTTCACAGCTTAGTCGGATCAGGGCGTTCGGGAACGGATTCGATAACTTTTGTACAGAGGTTTTGAAAAAGAGCGGAGTGAGTGCAGCCTTTGTTCCCATCACAGATGGGTATGTGTAGGTTAAATATTCCTGTAAACTGAAAAGTGTTTGGGGGGTATAAATGCTTTAAAAAGAAAAAATAGAACAAAGTCTCCTAATTAAATTGTAAACTAGGGAAAAAGGCACAGTGTCTAAACTTTCCTATTAATTGAAAAGCCTGCAACCTAGTTCTGCAAGAGGAAAAACCAATGAATAAAGAAATTGGAGACTGCTCTTTTGGTTTATTGATGCTGTTTTGACCAAGTCAAGAATTCAGCTATCCTAAAATGATCAAACATTGTTTGGAGAAAAAGAGAGTTTCCAAACCGGCCTCATTATCTGAGAAAAGCTTAAAAATAGCAATTAAGGTAGGATAATTTCTCTCTTGCCTGCTTTAGTCTGCAGAGATGAAACCGTGGGAGTGTCCTGCTTGCTTGCTTATTGCTCTTTTCAAAAGAACGACTGGAATTTTATCATAATGGACAAATCCCTTGTTAGCTGCAAGGGAGAAACAGCTTAATGACGAAGGGCAAAGTCCTGTGCATCTTAAAAGGAGGCAGATGCACATCCCTTCAGCAGTGTTCCAGTGAACTCTGAGTTCCATGGTGGGCAAGGCAGCCAGTTCTGTAAAACTCCATTGCTTGGAGGAATGGAAAGAAACTTCTTTTTTTTTTTTTATTACCCATATCTGAGAAAATGTTTTTTTTTGTTTGTCTGTGATCAGTAAGTATTTACATGAGAATGGAAGAAATACCACAACAGGGTAAGGGGATTACAAAGAAAAGCCAGTTCTTCCAATTTCACTTTTCTAAAGCACTGGTAGGTTTTCTTTAAAGCTTGAAGTTGTGGCAATACAGAAATATAACGCTCAGCCGTGAGTTGACATGATCAATTGTAAATGCTCCGAGTGATTGTTGGGTTCCCTCCCCCCCAGTTCTTACCTTCTTCCTACTCAACCGATTTTTGTACTGTTAAATGGCCTTGTCAGTAAGTGGAGTGTAATGACTTGTTTGGTCAGCAGTCAGCACATGCAAAATTTCCAGCCCATGAATTATGTAAGCTAAAGACCTCCAGACCCAGCATGATTCTAGTGATGAAGCTTTAATTTTAAAAGTTTTCAATTAGCGCTGTGTACGTGTTTGTAGTTTTGTAACACGCTCTGTAAAGCGATGCTCTGCTTGGTTTGGTTGTTCTGGGGGGTGTTGTCTTGTTTCTGGTAAGAAGAGAGTCACCGGGGTAAAATAATTAGAAGATATTATGTGATTAACTTTAAAAAAAAAAAAAGATTAACACTTTTGGAGCTAAATCCAGTCTGTCTTTCCCTGCTACACCTTCCCTGTTCAATTAGTTCGTGGGAAAGTCAGGCATCTTCCACGAATGAAGAAACTGTCCTGCTCAAGTTGCAACTGTGAGGAACGTGACTCTGTAACGATGTGTTTCACTTCTGGGGAAGACTGAGAGCAGTTAATGCACGAACATGGTTTCCATATGCTCAGGAACGCTGGAAAAATGTGAATTACGACACCTGTAAAATATTACTGGTAATAATTTTTTTTTTCCCCAGAAGAATATAGACCGTGTTGCCATGAACGCAGCAAAAGAATGAAAGTTTAAAATAATCCACCTTCCGTTTTTGTTTACCTTCAGGTAAAGTTTTTTTTTTCTCTGTATTGAAGGGTTATTTTCAGTACTTTTCCTACATCCTTGAGAAGCAGAGCCTCTTTTGATTTTAAAATGTGAAATTCACACATCTACTTGGAACCACAGTTTTAAGAAAAATATCAGCTATCATGAGACTCATCGTGAAGCGGTACGAGTTGGCACTGGTGTATGTTCTAGCTGCTAAGTGTTATAAATTGATTTTGTTGTTGTTGGTTTTGATTTCTTAGTTTTTCGCAATAGATTTCATGTTTCATCTACGTGGATCGGGGGGGGGAATCAATCTTGTTGAAATTTTACAGAGGAATATTTCATTAGGAAGTAAAGAGCTTAGCATCGCATAAAGCGGTTGGAATTCCCCGAAGCCGAAAGCGTTCCCCTGGATGCTTGCTGTAATAAAGCCTCGGAACGGTGGGGAATTCCGTGGCAGCTGATGAAGACATGATGTGTGCAACCACCTACTGCTGCACGGATACTCCTGTTCAATGAGCATTTAGCATATTTTATGCCTAAAGTTATTGCTATTTCCCGTTCTGCGGGTGTGGATGAGCACGGTTGTCAAAAGGAAATGAGAGGGTCGTTGGGAGTGCACTTGCAGAAGGCAGTTGTGACCATCCAGAAGTGCCCAGCTTTTGGCTGCGTTGGGTCTCAGGGTCTCCAAGACTTTCAGGAATCACTCCTTGGTGGAAAGACCGACACACACGAGAGCTCTGCCAGGCCAAACTGAAGGCTCCTGTTGCCCCACATCTCATCTCCAGCAGGAGCTGCAAGCACACGCATCTCTTCCCCATTCTCCCCAGTGTTCTCCCAGCCATCAGCAGTCTCTGGCTCAGGGACTTTGGAGCTGAATGTTCGTTCTGTGTGTTTATGAACCCTCAAAGGGTTTGTGTCCCGTGAGCTCATCTCAGCCTTTCAGCACCCATAATATCCCCTGACAGTACATTCCATGGGTGTTCCCTAAGGTGAGGAGAGCCTGTTTGGAAATAGCATTCTCTTGTTAGTAACCAAATCCTCCGAGGGGATTGGTGTGGTTTTCAGCTGAGAATTGCTGTCGTGGCAGACCAAGGTGTTTGTTCTGCAAGAGGAAAAAGGAGCTGAAGGGCAGGCTTATTATCCATCGGGCCCATTGAGTCTCCTGGCTATAACTGATCATAGAGCTTCTGCTTTGGCAGTACCTTCAGTCTTGTTTCTGCTCCTCAAAACAAATATTAAGAAACAGTTTCCCAGTCTCTTCAGTGAACACCCCTCTGCCCCCCCCAAAGAATGCACTCTGTGCAAGTCAGTATGTGATGCTTTAATAATGTATAAATCAAGTTGGACAGAAGCTGCCTGTCAGTTTTATTAACTTTGACCTTTTCTCCCATTATAAGGATGGTGTGGTAAATATTTAATGGCCCTTATAGATTTTGACAGTTGGATCTGCATTCCTAGGAGCAAAGGTAGATCATAAAGAAATACGTATAATTAATAAAAATAGTTTAATCACCGGGAGCCAGCCTTCAAGGACAGAGCTGCTTTTTAGAATATATTTATTTTTCATTCTTTTTTTTTTTGTTTGCGTGTTTGTTTGGTTTTTTTCTTAATGCCTGACCACTAAATGTCAGGTCAGCTGTAGCCAGGAGGTTCTGAAATGTTTTTAAAAGGTTGCATTTAAAATTCATCTGTGATTAGCGCCTGTGATTACCTCCATCTCTGAGCAAGTATCCAAATGATGTTGCTTGCTTGAAATACCTGTCGGTGCCATTCTGCACGGCGAAAACAAGTGAATGGTGTCACCAGAACAGAATGGCTGAAAGAGGGGGCTGCTCCTAATCAGGTGCAAGAAGAAAAAGGAAAAGTGGGGACCTGAGTTGGAGGGGTCTTCTGCCAGAGCTGCCTTTCCCTTCAGGTCCCTGCGTATTGCACTCGCTGCAAATTCTGGTGCTGAAGATTGAAAGCTAAGCCCCTGACACTTTGAAGCATTGCCTTTCAAACGTGCGCTGTCCGCTGCTCTCATTGATTTTTATTTACTCATTATTTTAATTTCAGAAATCTGTCAGAAAAAAACCCAAATCTGAGCAAAATTCCTTGGTCAAAGCAGAGCTGTTGGGGCAATGCACTTTCCTCCCCCTTCCCTGGTGAAGAGCAGGTCCCCTCCTGTTAGGGACCATGTGTCTTTGTGTTGTGCCAAGGCCGAGATCATGTAGCAAAGCAGCCAAGTAGATCAGAAGCCTGTTAAAAAGCCTTTTGGATGCTCTGAGCATTGACATTGGAGGCAAATTGGCTCACAGGACAACTTCACTCATTTTAATAGACATTTTCAAGTAGATTATGTTACTGAGCTTAGTTTCCTTCTCTTTCAGTCAGTACCCTGTACAGTAGCTTTGCTTAAGACCACTCTATTTTCTGAACACTTGTCTTATTTTCCTAACTATAACCCCTATTTCTTTTAATTTAGATGCAGACCTTGACGTCAGAGTTGTTAACGTGTTAAAGAGTTTGTCTTATTCAAAACAATTCTTTAGACAACTTAAGGAGCACATTGATGTGGGTACTGGAAAGGATGATGAAGGAAACTGCATTTGTCTGACACTGAATCCCCCCCCCTTTCAAAAACAGGGAGCTAAGAATGCAAATAGAAAGTACGTAGAGGTGAGCGTGGAACTTGTTGCACTTGGAGCTGCTTTCAGGACAGACACAGCCCTGTAGTTCTTAAAACTGTGAGCAGTGGGGAATGTGCTCAAAATCTTGCAGATTCATGTTGTGTCCTTCATAAATTTGTCTTCCATTGGCAAGTACAATAAAAGGTTAGAGGAGAAAGCTACTGAATGTGAATATTTCTGCAGTGCTATGGAAATGTGTGAGCAGGTATTTTAAAGGCTGGATTTTCCTTTACAGTGGTAGAAACTTCTCTGCGAATGTTTTTTGGTTTTAACATAAGAAGATGAGAGTTATTTCTAAGAAGTTGGTTTATATAGCAAAAAAGGTTGCATCTTTCTTCCTCTTAGCTTCTTCCAAAATAAGAATGCTCGGTCTCTTGAGAGGAGAAGCAGTCTGAACATGTAAAAGCAAGCCTAAGTTTCAGGAGAGTTATAACTTTAGAGGAAGCCTTTGATTCCCCATCTTACTCGCCCTATATCATACTTTCTTTTTAATACCTATTTCACAGCAGACTCTTTATATGTGTTTATTGGTGTCACCTCCCATCCCAGCAAAATATATATATATATATATGTGTGTGTGTGTGTGTGTGTGAGTGAGATAACACACATTAAGTTACTGGTTGTAATTTGAATCAGGTGATGGAGACTGTAGAGGTCTGATGTAGAGCACTGCAGTGATGCATACTTTAATATACCTGGGTTTTATTTTCCAGTTGCAGTACCATGCCGGGCTAGCATCTGGCCTTTTGAATCAGCAATCTCTGAAACGTTCAGCCAACCAGATGGGAGTCTCTGCAAAACGCAGACCAAAAGCCCAGCCAACAACTCTTGTCTTGCCTCCTCAGTAAGTAATGGAATATTCTGAAGAGTTTGCATGGAGCGGGGAGAGTTTTATTTTAAAACTTTTTTGTTGTACTTTTAAAATGCTTTTAAATAATCATAATAGCAACTTTGTGCTTGCATTTTTGTTACAATCACGGTGAATTATTCTTGTTGGATGGGTGGGGTACCCTATGGAAACAATGTTTTGTTTCTTCTGTTTCTGGAGGTAGGGTGACAACAGAATAAGTTGCAATTATTCTTCTTTGTAGCAGGTCATAGAAGTTTTGCTACATGAGATTGTCATTGAGGAATGATGTTCTCCTGATTAGTATGACTTGGAGCTTCAGGCAGGACTTTTCTGAAGGTCCTAAAAGGCTGAAGCCAAAAAGTCTTTGGTGTGAGTACTTTCTCGACAAACGTCTGTTCAGAGTCCATCTGTTCACCATATGCTAATTTTGCATTGGTTCTAAACATCTTTTACAGGTGACAGGCAATTATGAGGACACTTAGAAACTGTTTGAGGACACAGAGTATCAACACTTCAGGCAGTTTGTGTGCTGATGCCAAAAAGCACAGGGATGTCCACAGCTAAGCTTATAAATTAATAAACTGCTTAAAATATTTAGTTGCATATAAGCAAATGATTATTACGTAGAAAATGAAGGGCTAAGCAATTATTCATTGTCCTGAGCATCCTTGTAATTTGTGGAAACTGCCTGCTTTTTTTCACAGAAAAAGAGTCACTGAGGTATAAACTTCATCTTACTGAAAACTTGATAGTTGTAATAATAAAAGCCCTGGTTGTCACCCAAGTCCACAAGCCTATGCTGATGAAGGCAGCAAAGGAAGCTTAAAGCTTTTTCCTTATATGAAATGAGGAAAAATAATTAGTCAACAGAGTTTTCCTCTTGTATATTAACTCTAGAGGGCTGATCATTCAACAATCCATAAAATATTCTGTTGTTTTACCAATGCATCAGATGAAGAATGGCTAGAAGGGCAGCTCTCACAGAAATACAGGTTTGAAAACCAGATATTGTTTCTGATGTATCTGTGAAAGAACAGGGATATATTGTAACAAACTGACTAATTGGTTTTCTTTGTTGGGGATTCAGGTTTATCCAGAGCTTGAAGTGACTTCTCCAAGAAGCCTATAAACTCGAGTACTGTGATACCAGTTGTCACAGTTTTTATCGAGAGGTCCTAAAATATTTTGGGTGTTTTGGGTTTCTTTTTTAATCATGGCTTCTCCAGTTACTAGAAATACATACAGTGAGAGAGAAAGAGCTGCCTTCTAGTTTTGCATGGAAAAGTCTATACCTGAACAGTTGCAGCTGTGTAAATCTTAATAAGAGGTGTATAACATATACATTTTAAAGTATTGTATGTCTCTGTATCTGCACATGATTTTTCTTTCAGTAGTACATTTACCTAGATTTTACAGATGGAATGAAATCTGAGTGGGGTAGCTAAACTTCAGGTAGTAGTTGAATTATGTTTCAATGTCTTATTACCACTTCCAGCATTATTCCCAGGGAAAATAGGTTTATGATGAGCTGGCCCTTTATCTGTCACTGGTTTCCTCCTCTCTGGCTTCTCTTTGACCTTTCCATATTTGTCCTTATTTGCTATCTTGGTGTGTCTTAAAAAGAGAATAATAGTTATATTAAGTCAAATCAAATACCTGTTGAGCTCAATATCATATCTCCAACACAGAGCACAAGTGGATTATGAAAAGACTTATGAAAATAGGCTTATGAGAAGTATTAAAAAAAAAAAAGTGTGGGAAATGGATTTTAATATCTTGATTTTGCTGAAGTTTCATGCAAATAATGATGAATCATGCTGTGTTTTTTTTTCTTTCTTTCTTTTTTTTTCCCCCCTCCTCGTTATTCTCTCTAAAATGCAAAAGAAGAGAAACCTCCAGGTGTAAAACTGCTTATCTCCTTGAAAGGGCATACTGCATACTAATTTTCCCGTGGTAATTCAGGGATATTTTTTTTTTTTTAGCTTTATTGATTAGTCAAGAAAGGGGTAACTATTTCTTTGTCTTCTCTTTTTTTTTTTTTTGCTTTGATGCATACTATTAAAATTAAGTTCAGTGACAAGTCTTTGGGCTGAGTAACAATGTGTTATGAGTCAAGTATATATTAAATGCTTTTCAGAGCAGCTGTATTCTCAAGAGTTTTTCTTAAACTTCAATAGTTAAAAGTGGCTACGTGCCAAGATGTCATTTTAGGACAGCGAGCAGCAACGCTGCAGTAATCCTTCCCAGTCAGCAAAGGAATGTAGGAAGCACTGTTGCTCAGGAGGTAACATAGGTGATGATTTGGACAAAGAATCTTCTAAAAACTATTTTATTTTCACGGTGGTTTTGCATAGTGGGTGGTTTGATATTAAACATGTCTTACTGTGAGGTAAAGGTGGGGTTAGTGATCATGTTACTGAGCTATTTATTTACTTCTTTGTGTTCGTGTTCCTTGAAGAAAGTGCATAGGTGACTGTTGCTGCTGCTTGTTACATTCTTAATGGCAGTGATGTAAGCTGGGCGATTATCTTGCTAATCCATCTTTGATCTTTCCTGCTCTGGTGACACTTGAGTTTTAGCCCACAGCCTGAACCAGATGCAAATCGTGTCCCTTCTCATAAGGGCAGCGATACAAAACTTGATTCTTGTGCTGTCGATCCACTGTTCACTTGAGCCCTCAGTCTCTCTCCCTGCTCTGCTTTTTCTTCTCCTCTCTCAAAAATGACTTTTTAATTAAAAAAACCCAAACCAAATAAACGCAAAAACTTCTCAGCCTGTCTTGCAGGCTCAGCCACCTCTTCCTACCGTGTGCTCACAGAAGGAGCTGGAGAAGGAGTTTCACTGGTGGCAAAGCTGGTTCTTGGTGGGTCTGCTCCTTTATCCCTAGCCAGCCTTAGGCCATCTTTCAATGTGCTGTGGTTTGGAAGTGAGAGTGAGAAGCTCTAGTTTTTCCCTCGTAGATACTGAAAAAGCAGCAGCAATTTCAAATCAAAAAGTATTTTTAAGAATGGAAGATCTCTGTCCTATGCAACCACTACCAAGAAAATTCTCATTTTCTCACTGTTTTCGTTATCTGGGGGCTTCTAAGGGTTCTGAACAGTTCTGAAGACCTTTTGGTGTTCAGTTTTGCTTTTCAGGATGGGTTTTCACTGTCTCTGAAAGTGCAGAAGGGAATAGTAGATTGAAACGCGTCTCATTTCTAGCCAAATGTATCTGTATCAGAAAATGACTAACTGCTGGCTTCTTTCTCTCCCTGCTTTGTCCCTCCTTCTGTCTTCTATTAACAAGACATCTCCCTGTACTTGCTAATAGATGCGTTCCCTCACATGCTTCTCAGCTGGCTGCTGCTTCCTTCCTTCTGTTAAAGAATCTCTACAGGATCTCAAGGCAGTGTTTGCTGAAGTGCTGAAAGCTGTCAGCTCGCTCCGACTGGCTGGGAAAGCATAGACATGCACCCCTCTGAAAATCAGGATGTCTGCTTCTCGTCTGAAATAAAATAAGATGAGAATGATGACTCTTAGTTTACTCTTTCCTCCTGAAATATAGTGATTGATGCAGTTAATTTATCTTGTGTTGTTTTGATGGCACCACATCTCAAAAGCAAATTCCCGGTTACGGAGTTGTCTCCATGACCCCGTGGGAGCAGAACACCACATCCCAAAGAGTTTGGGGTGGCTGAGAGCAGTGTGTCCACAGAGGTGGTCCCTGCCAGTGGACCACCCTGCTGAGAGCCCATCAGACTGATGTGTCCCTGGCTGCCTGGAATATGACGGCAGGGAGTCACTGCAACACAAGGAGGAAGAAAAGAGGAATGCCAGCTCTGTTCTTGCAGTTGTGCTCGTTGGCACACACGAGAGGGATGGTTAGTTTTAATGGGAATTTTTAGGGGTCTCAGCTGAAAACCTTGTGACTTTGATAGCTCTGTTGCACGGGGCTTTCTCAGTGCTCCCAGAGTAATCATCCATCTTCTTTGTCTGGAAAGAAACTGCCAGAACAAGAACTTGCTCACCATGTAAGGTACCGAGGCTCTTGCCCTTTATGGTGCCTTTTTAGGGTCATTTGTTGTGATACCTGCAGGTTTGAGGGAAATAAGCACACTATAAACAAGTAGAAGTTTGGTTCTTGTTTGACAGCCTGAGGCTCAATGGACAGAAAGGCTTGAGCAAAAGAGAGTCCAATTTCTTGTTTTAGGGCTCTTCAACTTGTCTTGTAAATCTCTTGTGCTCTGATGTATGCCCTAACCTGACAGTGACAACGCTGTAATAGATTGAGTAAAAATCTCTGTGAATTTGTACTCTGTTGCTAGGAGTGGACCAGAAAAATTACTTTTCCTTTATTAAAAAAAAAAAAAAAGGCAGTGCTGCTGATGAAATTGTTCTAGATAAATGAGCAACAAAAAGCTGTGAGGATAATATTTCTTTTAGGAGATAATAAGGACTTGAAGATAGAGTGCTTGGCAGAGACTCAGGAGGGCCAGGTTGATTCTGCTGCTTGTTTTAGGTGAGATGGAGGAGGAGGTCTCTATTCTGCTCTCTACACCTCAGAATCCACCTGGATTCTTCTACAGATAATGGATATATTCAAAAGAAATTGATACTTGCTCCATTCTTTAGACCTGTATTAATAAGAGAGATTCTTTAGTGAGTGGTCTCCCTTAAAAGCTTAATTTACTGGCTCAGCAGGTATCTCTTCCTCTCGATTTGGAAAATAAATTTACAGATAGCTGCAAACTCTGTGTTTACTGTAGCTTGATTCAATACCAGCAGAAGCAAAGTGTGGTTCTTTCATAGTATTAATGCTCTATCAGTCCACATGATTCTGTAGTGCTGGAAGGTACTGTTGTGTTTGTTCAAGAGCTTTCTTCAGGACACAAAAGTTGAATCTTGAGGAAAGGATTTTATTTGAAATAGTCAGTGATGTAGTATGAAAAAAAACCTTGCTATTTTTAATAGCTAACTGGAAGGTAGGTGTGTGTGTATGTGTGTATATATTTATAAACTATACACTCAGTCATCAGATGTGCCAGAATAAATTATTTGGAACTTGCCTATATAATCACTTTTACATTAAGAAAAATCATGATGAGCCTTTTGCCAAGAGTTTTGGGAGGAATGGGTGTTTTTCCAGCATTTTGTTTTATAAACAGTATCTAATTGCTTCCAAAGTTCAGGGATTTTCATGATGGAAGAAGGAGGCAGATGATTCTAAAGACAATGACAAAGCATGCTTAAGGCAATAAATGTTTGTAGGTTTTGCTCTTTTTTTAAGAGTGTGTGTTTCAATTCCTGTTCCCAGGTCTGACCTCACCGTGGTACAGAGGTCTGAAATCCCAGCCAGGGATTCATGCTTTGAAAACAAAAATCTGCTGTACCAGTTAAGTGTGATACATGCTATACAGGCAGTGGATTTAACATGCAGGTGTTGTTTTTACATTCAGTAGTACAAGCTCTGCTTGTAACATTTGGGCCTCTTCTTGGAAGTATTCGAGAGTAGAAGAGCGAGGTGTGTGAGAAAAGTTGCCACAACTTCTTTGTGCAGTTCTAAAATTCTTCTTTCCCCCTCCTGGCAGAGCTGCATTAAATATCAATATTCATTAAATGCCACAGAGATGATAATGTAATAAAGCAATAATCCTCAGGACCACATCTATACTTCTCTCCAGAAGAGCTGAGGTTGAGAATATAATTAAAAATTAAAACTCTGTTTGCATTTTGGAACGTGGAGATCTCTTTTTGTACATGATGGGGAATTGTATTAATAAGGAAGAGATCAGTTTCCAATAACTTTCAATACTGGGAGCTCGTTTAATATCCCTGTTCATGTTTAAGTTTCTCACTGTGTTCCTTTAGCTTGACTTCAGCAAGACAGTGTAACAGGAACCGTGAAAGAACACGTTACCGAAATATGCGACCCTTTTGCTCCGCAAATTAATCTCTTTTTATATGAAGAGAAAAAAAAGATTAAAAATTAGTTCTTTGTATTGTAAGACAATAATATTTACATGAATAGGTTTAATTACTTTGCGGCCGGGTACCATGTAGACGGGACGTTAATTTCAGTGGTTAGTATCTCGGGTGCAGTTTGGAGCACATCGTTGTACTCCTTTTATCTTTAGTGACTCGATGAGCATCTGTCAGGTGTGAGGTGCAGGGTGTTGCCATACAGTGGGGTTACATTTATCCCTAACTGGTGTGTTGATTTTGGTGTGTTCAGAGTTGATCTGCGTGCCGTGCAGGATCTTTTAATACTCAAGTCTCTAATACTTCACCTGGTTCGACTAAATAGAAATTACCCTGAAAACCTTATCTGTTGTGTTTCAGCAGCTTGTTAAATAAGTCTTACTTTCCTCTAAAGAATCTCAGCCAGTTAGTTCTTTGCTCTTGTATGTATTTTTATCACGTATGTGATCAATCTTTGTTAAATACATCTTCATCTTGCTTTTTAATAAGCTCCGTAATTTGACACAGAAGGTCCAAAATGCCAACTTTTGCCCCTCGAATGCTGGTGTTTTAACTATCAAAGCAAATCTAGCTATATAGAGCAGTAGTTCTTCGTGACCTCTGGTAAGAAGGGTTGTGCTCATTAAACAGATGCTTTTGTGAGCGTTTGCCCATTCCCCAGAGGGCAACCTGTGGCAATTATAAAATCCACGCTGCGCGTTTCGGGGGGTGGTTCCATTCTGTTCTAGATACAGTGGGGATGGAGGGGTTTGATGTAACGATGGGTTTGGGTGGTTTGCATCCCTCTAGAATTTTTCAAAGAAATACAAGTAACATATATGTCGCATTTATTTTATTTTCTTTGTTAAAGGAAAGCTACAGAATACTATGAACCTGTTCAGACTGCTGCCTACATCACTGCTTCAGGGAACAGCAGTGTCCTCGAGTGAATGTTTCAAGCCGTGTATAATATAGCAGAGAATAACAAGCAAACAGGAAACCACTATTTTGACAGCTTTGTTACAGGGAGATAAGTGCTGAGAAATTCAGATCATAATGAATTTCAGCAGCTATTGAAAATAGGATAGTTTCAAGTTATTTTAAGATATAGCCACGTTTGTTTTGGGTTTTTCTTCAGGTTTCCCTTCTGCCTCCCAAGCAGAGATGGTAACACTTGCTTTCAGACAAGTTATTTTACAGAAATGAAGCTGGCCCCTGTCAGAGAAAGAGTGCACCTTTTGGTGTAGATTTAGTGAGACCCTGGGTACTTGTAATTTCCTTAAATACAGTAAATATTAAAGTTGTAAATATTAAAGTTGGATCCTAGGGCATGGAAGGCAAAAATTGCAATTGCATCTTCCATTTCTTCTCAACAATGTTTCCCTACCACTGAAAGCTAAGAAACGTGGTTGTCTGGATTACTACAAAGTATGTTGCCATCACAGTATTAGAAATTCTGATTTAAGTTCTCCTTAAACCCAATGGCAATATTTAATAGATGGCTTGGAGCCGCTCTGCTTCGTTTCAGATTCAGTGGCCGGGACACTCAGATCCCAAAGCTGGGGAAGCATCTGCTGTGATTGAACCCGTATTGTATTACAAATTAAGAGGGAAAATTCCTTAGGTGATACCACATCTTTACTGTTTCTTAAACCCAGTTTACCAAGAGAGCAGCCCTGCCTGTGGGTGTCACTTGTTCTTCCCGCTTTCTAATGTAACACAGGCGAGCTCACCAGTCCTCATCATTTGGATGAAAGGTGATTCTAAGCGTTCAAAGAGAGAGGTTCGTCGTTTTTTGTGGTTGTTTTTTTCTTTTTGGACCTAATGGCCCATCTCAACATCAGTGACAGGCAGTTGGGAGAGCTCAGAGGCTGGCTGGTCTCAGGCACAGAGCCGTGATGGCCCCCTCGTTGCTTTATCCTGGTCTTTTTGTGTTTTCTTTAAATACTGGAGGTGAAAAAGCAGCCTGCTATTAAATGTAATAGCAGTCTGTCTCCTGTAGTTACGTGGTATTTACTGCTTAGCACTCAATATAATTTAACTGGAAAGAAAAAAACCCAAAGTACTGTTTTGATTCATGAGGGGCTTTATTAGACAACTCCAACGAGATCAAATCCAATAACTCACTGGGGATACAGCATTGATTAGTCATCTTACTGTTTGTAGCCAAGGATACTTTACCAAGCTCTGCTCCAAGAAAGAGGGAAGGGGGTAATCCAGTTTAATTTCAGTGCAAGAGGCAAATTTTAAAATTAGTTTGGTTTATGTCTCTGTTTTTGCTGCTGTTGCCTGTCATGCTGACTTTGGACCATGCATGTGTTTTATAACCTCTTTAGATACCAAAGACACAGAAGGCAGACAGATGATTTTTCTGGCTTTTTTTTCCCCTCCTTTCTTCCCCTGTTCAGTCAGTGGGGCTCTTCAGGTCAGGTGATTGTCCTTTTCTGTGCTTTATTAAGGATGTATGTGGCCTCATTAGTTAGGGACTGTTCGAATAGTGGACCAACACAGATTTAATTTCATGAGAATCTGAAATCCGAGGCAAAAAATGTGATCTGCTTTTAAAGTTTGTAGATGATGATCTCAGCTCAGTCCTACAATAAATCCTTGCTGGGACCTGAGGCCCACTTCTGCATCTCTGACTGCTGAAGTTTTGTACGGCTGTCACAGTGGCATGTTGTAATGCAAGCTAAATCCACTTCTCTCTCACACTGTAAACCTGATTGCTCCAGCAATATTAAACCAGCACTCTGACAACAGGGGGAACTCTTACAGTGTTAATATATGGTGGAATTTCCATTTAGCTCCTATCAGTAGAAGTTTCAGAGCCCCATACAGAGCTGCATGACTTGGGGAGTTGAGTAGGATCCAAACTAGACCCTTAAACTGGTAAGAGGGAGCAGTTCCATAATAAACCATTGTGGTTTCTAGCAGATTTGGTCCCAGTACATGTGATGTGAGGAGGCACTTCCCTGCTTTGTGCTCTGTGCCCTCCTGCAGCAGTCAGTGAGTGGCTCATAGAATGACTTCTGTGGAAGCCCAAGGTCTGGTAGCCACCTCGGTGGAGTCCACAGTATGACTGCTTGGGTGCAGCATGACTTTGTGGGGAAGTTTTTTGGTTTGTTTTTCACCGGCCGTTTTTCTTGAGCCTGGTGATACTTCGTAACTCGGAACTGAGTTGACACCTCTGCTGTTCTCTGCGTCTTTAGAAATACAGTTCTTTTAAAAAATTTTAATCTTGCTCTAATCTCCTAATATGTTGCTATATCTGACAGCAGGGGTTTCTGCAATAATCTTCTTTGTTTTGTTATGCCAGATCAGTGGGTTTTTTTGGCTATAGCTATATGCTGAATTTCATTCCATTAAGGACTGTACAGCTGCGTTTTTTTCTTACAAAGTAATTACAAAAAACCAGAAGGCATTGATCAACACAGATTGTCCAAAGGATAGATTTTGACTAAAGCCAAATGTTCCTTGTGATATTCATTAACAGGATAATAATTTCTATCCATACAAGTACAAGAGACAAGGATCTTGGATGCTGCTTTATCCCTAGTAAATAACTGAAATGTGCATTAGTTGTTAAACTTCCCGGTGTATTTTTTACACAGAACAAAAATCTGTTTGTTTTATGAACTTTTTAACAAACATTCTAATGGACCACTGTAGAAAGAGAGTGCATAGCATTAAGATTTCATCTTATTTTTTTACAGTGAATAGTGCTTCAGTTGTGAGTGTGTTGCGAGCTGTTACGGACTGATAGCCTGAGCTCAGATGTCCTTGCAGGGAACGCCTCCGTCACCAGGTCTCTCTTGAAGACGTTTGCCAAAGGTGCCAGATCTCTGTTGATATTTTGCTGTCGGATTCCACAAACTAATCCTGAAAATAGAATTGCTCTGAGTGTGATGTGCAGCCCTGTGTGACCGAGCAGAGCGATTCGAAATCATTCCCATCTACTCTGCCGAAGATTAGCTGGAACGCTCCATAGCTGGGAAATGAAAAAGCTGTCTTTGGAAACTTCTGGGCCGTGGACTGGCCTTGATCTGCATGTTCGTTTTCTGGACTATGCACAGCTCCAGAGCAGCCTGTAGCCCTTAGTGAATGTTGGTGTTGCTGGGGCTGGCAGCTCTGTTGGAAAAGAGCACATATCTGACTCTTTGATGTATGTTTGCCTTAAAGGTAATGTTTGTGTGAAAACCGTGCCATTAAAAGGTGGCAATTAATTAAAAGTTGTTCCACGGTCCCAACCATTAGAAGATGCCCTTGCAGCATTTAGAGCAGAACACTAATATTGCACCGTAGGGAATCCCTGTACTTTCAGTGAAAAAGAAAGTTAAGGATGAAGATTTTAATGTGTAATTAAAAGACTGCAAATACTGGTTTAACTGCTTGTTTCTGTATCCAGGAAAAAAAAAGAGGAACACAAACTATCAGTGGTTGCACTAATTAGACAGGGAAGAACAAGCGAGATAAGAGAGGAGATTTGTATGAACTTAATAATGATATCAAAGCTTTTGCTAAAGCTGTGATTTTATCATATGTTTGCTTTAACCCCCCACTTGTTTTGGGGTTTATTTTGGTGTGGGTTTTTTTTTTTCTCCTAGCTTTCCTGTTTGGAGGAGATGGATTAGAGGCTGCTTTATTGCAGCAGGCAATCAATCTGGAAAGGATAAATTAAAACTGCCACTTGCGAAATTCAGGAGCACATTACAGTGTTTCCCTCTGCACTGGATGTATATTCCCTTGTCAGAGATGACGAGCAGAAAGAGCAGAGCCATAATAAGGTGGAGGGAGAAGGTCTTTATATTTTGGTGGCTTAGCAAGAGCAGTGTTATTGCACAATCATATAGTATAATGGGATGCAATATGAACTCATTGTGAATGGATTTAGTAATGATTTTATTTCCATTCCTCTACATGATTCCAAGTAACCTTTAGTTATTTGTGAGGGGAATAAAAGTACTTTCAAACGTGAAACACGGGCTGTTAAGGAGAAGGAAGCGTTATGTGTAGCACAGTAAAAAGACTTTGAAATATAAGTCATACCTAAAAATAAGGGCAATTAAAGTCCCCTGTAGTTTTGACAGTAACTCTACAAATAGGGGAAGTTTTCCCAAGCAATGAACTGGAGGTGAGGATTTCCCAGGGCTCTGAAGAGCCTCTTCCCTTCCTTGAGGAAGCACCCATCAACCGCCTGGACTTTGGAGTTCCAGGAGGACAGCTAAATGTCCTTTCTAACTAGGAAGGACACAGAGTAGGAGAACTGCTTTGCTCTGCTTTCTTTACTCAGTGTTAAAAATAACCGTTATTACTTTTTAATTTCACTTCAGGGCATTTTCTGGGTATACACGTGTTTACGAGAAACCCTACGGATGGGTTAAAGGAGAAAGAGCTTGGGTAGCAAATTCCAGCTGATGACTTCAGAGCTTTCCCCTAAACATAATCTTCATTTCATTAAATCATAGAATTGTAATTTTTTAGTAAAAATTGCAAATCATTTGGAGTATTTTGATACAGTCATTTTGCTAGCCCCGTTTTTCCCGAACGCCGGTGTTAAAAATAAACAAAATGCAACCATTAGGAGTTTGACCAGGCAAAGTAACTTAACTTTCATCCCTTTATGGGTGTTGCTCCACTGTTATTTTCATTTCTGATGGTTTAATTTTGCAGGACGCTTCCTCTTTGCTGTAAAGATTTTACTTAATAAAGATGAACGGTGTCTTTGGCATTTCAGTAACGGTACTGAGTAGTGCATGTATGTCACTTTGGGTGTATTAACAGTGGAATGCACCTTTCTAACTGGACACATACACTTGACTCATTCTTAGTTTTTCCAGAATCTTAACTTTGCACGGGTAGCATAGAGAGTAAGATAAGACCTTGTTAACATTGGCAGACTTAGTTTTGATTTTTTTTTCCCTGCATGCAGTCTTTATTTTCTGTGAGTCATGGCCAGGGGAATCCTGTGCTAAGTCCTCTAATTTTAGCAACCAAAAGCATCTCCTTGCAGCAATGTTTGCAAATTAAACTTCGAAATTAAATTTGTCCTTACAAGTTCTATTTTTGGGAAAGAAAGTAAAAAGTTGGGCACAGAGATCATGATGAAGCAGTTAATCACATACCTAACCTTGGTTGAGTTTACCTGGACACCTTGAATGGATTGAACAGAAGATTGTGTTCCGTCATTGTGCTCCATTGCTGCCTATAATACTTTGTTTTCATCCCTCACAAACATTGTGGAATAGCATTCAGCCTTTTTGGTCCCTACCCTGTACGTTTGAAAGCACTTAAAGATACAGATATTCCTGAAGAAGTTATTGCAGAGTGATTTACTGATGTATTGAGTTGCTCTATGACTTGGTTTCCCCAGGTGAACTGAGGGAATCTTATCATCTGGGAACTGTGCAGCAGTGCTGGGAGTGACTCGAGTGATGTTTGTACAAAGCTGGGATAAGAGAAGGCATTAACTATAAGGAAGTGCTGTCATCCAGGGGAAGAGCCTGGATTTTTTTATTATTGTCCACTGTTGAAAACCAGTTAATATTTTACAAAATTCAAAGTCCAGGAGTGACACGTTGTGAAGAATGAATGACCTGATAGGAAGCTCTAACTATCCGCTGTCAGCGTTCATTCCGGTTAATGAATGGGGATGTATTATTCTCTATCCTTTGTGTTCTTGCCTTTAGGTGTTCATTTCAGTGATGGAAGACAAAGTGCAGACACATGAAATAATTACACAGCAAGCTTGGCTGGAGCCTGTCAGTCTGTGTCAAGCTCCCTAGACTTCTTGAATCTCTAAATTGCTGAGCTCTTTTGCTGATTGTTGCATTCAGTGTTTGGTGTTACAATCAAATGTGCTCTAGAAGTGGCAAAAAGTAGCCTACTGTTTTGATGTATTTTAAGGCAGAGTTTAATATCTATGTCCAAAATAGCACCATAGAAAGCCCGAGATTCCCCTCAAGCTAAACCCCAGGCTTTTATACTTGCCTATTTTACATGCAGAACCTTTTTTTCATTTTAAGGTTTTGCATTTTGACAGTTGCTCAGCAAGGATGATGCTTTTTGCTCATGACAAATTTGTGTGTGCCTTGTAGACGGGTCTTTTAAAAGCCTTTTGTGCAGGACTGAATGACAAATTAACTGGGATCTAAATTTGGGGGTATTCAGCTGTATGGCAGACTCATAGTTTAAAGAACCATAGTCATATCTAACAGTACTTTATTATAAATAATACCCAAGTGCAAACATTTATTGCTTTTAAACTTTTTTTTATTGTTCAATTTTAAATTTAAAAGTTGTGTTATTAACAAGTAACCTGTACATTTGAAAGTTGAGGAAATAATTACTGCTTGATAACCATTGGTGTGGCATTTCAGTTCCTGAAGTGTGAGCTGTCCACGGAGCACGCTGAGTACACTCCGTAGTAGTTATTCCTCCAACTGTTCACCCACGTGTGAATTCTTCAGGTACTGCCTCTGCTGCCCCCTGCCTGCTGCAGCTTTCTCTATTTTCTAATCAACTCAACAGGGTGACAGACACTGGACCAGGCTGGCCAGGGAGGTTGTGGAGTCTCCTTCTCTGGAGACTTTCAAAACCCACCTGGATCTGTTGCTGTGAGAGCTGCACTAGGTGATCTGCTCTGACAGTGGGGTTGGAGTCGATGATCTCTCAAGGTCCCTACCATTCTGTAATCTGTGACATTAGTAGGAAAGTCTGTTGTGGAAGTGGGTGCTCCAGACTCTCAACTCTGAATCCTCTTTGATTTCTCCTTGGAGATTGAGTTGGAAGGGACCTCTGCAAGTCCTCTAGTCCAGATTCCCAACCAAAGATGGTCCCTTGTCACACCTAGAACAGATTTACCATGCCGTTGCCTAGACGAATGCTGAAAACCCCCAGGGATGGACGACTACACTTGTAGCTATCACCAGAGCAGTTCACCTACTTCTGGAGGTCCAGTTAGTGCTGTTCTTGTTTAAACAGGTCTGCTGAAACCCCACATCTTGAAAATGACTGTATTCTAAGGAAGGGAGGGGGGACACGGGACTGCTGATGGAGAGATAAAGATGTTTTTGGAGAAACTACATCAGTAATGTAAAGTATAGGAGCCTGTTTAAAAAAAGCACAGCAAGAAGCAGATGAGTTAACTAGAAGTGCTACAAGGAGTGCTTGGGATATGAAATAATGTTTGTACGTTGGTGAGTTTTTTAATCTGAAATTTGGCTTCGAGACAGTTTATGTGTTGATGATCATTTCTACTTTGAAAGTTGCTCTTCGTTTAGACAAAAGGTTACTTGAGTAACGTGGTTTCACAGCGTGATAGGTGATAAGCAAATCTAATGCTGGCTTATTTTAGGTCTTTCTGAGGAAGGGAAACAAGTCTTTTGCAATGGCAGAGCAATGGTGGCTCTTGTATGCCCCTTGTAAAATGAGTTTGTGGACAGACAATGCCAGGTGGAACTGTTGGAACGTGTGATTATGCTTTTAAAATGAAAATTTATTTTCAGGGCAAAGATAGCAACTTTACCACCACAGACAGAAAATCAATTACAATTTTTGCTAGTACAGCTAAAATATTATCTGCTGCTACTAATTTCTTTTCGTTGTTCCACGATTGCTGTCTTCCCTCTGTTTTTTATGAAGTCATCAACAGGGATAGACATTCTGGTATCGAAGCCAGAGTGTTGTAATGTCCTTCTTTCTCTCCTGTACTTTTGCATGTTGGCAGTGCCCTGATTGAATCATCGGTTTCTGTGCTCCTCTAGATTGAAGCTACTTTATTTTTATTGTGTCTTCGGCATCATCCTCCAGCAGCAAGTGAAACAGTGTTTGTTTTTGCTATTAGCTGCTTTGCTAGTGTCAGACATATTGCATCTTTAAAAAAACCAAAGCTCTCCAATACCTTCTGCTGAAATTTTTCCTCACATCGTAAAATGCTGGTGTAAACAAGCTGCATGGAGAACTTGGTTGTTGGATGGTCCTTAGTTTTCAGGTTGTTACAGATATTTCCTTGTCTGTTAACTTGTTCTGGTTGGTTGTTTCAGAAGATGTCCTTGCATAAGGTCTGTCCAAATAGCTGACTTTTTTCAGCCGATGCGTTCAGAGATGTTGTGCAGCGTTTGTCTTGTGTGTTTTGCCAAATGGTCACACGATACAATCAACGGCTCCTGTTTTTGTCTCTCTTTTTAAAAATACCTATGAAGTGCTATGAAGAATGTGTCTGACGTTAGATCGGTGCAAGCGTATTTTGTGTTTTGAACCTGCAGAAAACCCAGTGGTTGCCATCAGGCAAAAAGTGAAGAAGAAGCGAATGAATTAACGGAAGTCAAATACAGTCAAATAACAGCTTAACAATGTAACAGAAGTTAAATACAGTCAAATGTCAGTGCAGTGAGAAGGGAATGCAAAGTGAGCATCAGTGGAGAGCTCCCTTGAAACACCTGCAGATTCGCTGATGTTTGGAAATATAACTGCAGGACAATCTTTTGAGGTGATAGATACCGACTGGTAATATTTTATCTGTTTCTGTAGGGCATCAGCTTCAGCTGGCTGATTCTCAGTAGCTACATGTTAGCTAATTAATCACATCATTTTCTGCCATGTTACTAGGTGAACCCGTATGAATTTGAGCTGATGGTTTCCTAATGATGGAAATAGCTGTAATAGCCCTGGCACACATGGTTGACTTTGACTTTCCCCTGGTTGCTTTTAGCAATATCTTCAATATGAAGTTGCTCTTAAGGAAATTTCTGTCTGCTAATACAGGTAGTTTGCAGGTGTTGGTATAACTGACTCCCATTCTCCTCCTTATACGGTATATTTTGAATCGTGCTACAGTAATACATTAGTGTATATTGTCCATGCGTTTGATAGCAAACTGCTCCTCTGTGATGAAGCTGGGATTAATTTATTTTTTCTTGTTTTTTAAAAAAAATTGGTATGTTTTTTCTTGTTTATGCTCTCATCAGACCTTTCCTGGCAAAATAAGGAGCTCCCTGGTGGATAGAAGACTTCAGAAGATTTGCCTATAGAGTTTTTAATCAAAAAAAATGATTGAACTCTTTTTGCACAAGAAACCTTTATCTTGGACAGTGTAACTGTATAATGTAAACAGTCACCTCAAGGAAAAACATAAACAGCAAGTTGAAAACAAAACATGCAAAAGTAACCTTGCCTTAAAATAACACTGATCATTTACCTCCATCTTTAAAATTTTGGCTGTGTGCAGAGAATGTCTTTAGTCGGTGTAAAAATCTAATTAAATCTTCTCATGGTAGCGATTCATAGCTGACCCTCTCTTTATTGGAGCATCTTATTAGAATAACAAACCACCTCCTGCTGAGAGACACTGTCAGTGACAGACAGGCGAGACGCTTTTCCTGATCACATCAGCCTGGTGTTGTCCTCAGAGTCTGGCAGGAATGTTTCACTGGCCCTTCTGCAGTAGAACTTTTGAGATGCTGTTTGGCAGAGTCGAGTTCCCACTTGTGACCATGGCCAGTCCCATCCAGTGCTGGATTATTGAGCAGTTCATGTCACTCATTGACATTACAGTGGACAGTCTTCTTCCCTTTCCCTTTCCCTTTCCCTTTCCCTTTCCCTTTCCCTTTCCCTTTCCCTTTCCCTTTCCCTTTCCCTTTCCCTTTCCCTTTCCCTTTCCCTTTCCCTTTC
>JANVCC010000185.1:5065204-5097116 GCA_025345505.1 Todiramphus chloris collaris
CATTTGTGTGGGTTTTTTGTGCTTTTGTTTGTTTTTTTTTTTAATTAAGGACTGTGAGCACGTAGAGACATCTCCTTTTTTGACCTGTGCCTTTTTACTATTAGAAATTATCTCACAATTTGGAATTTCTTTACTTTGGGCAACCAACTTGATGTTCCTTAAAAGAACTTGGTTTTTACAAGGTTTGAGCTCAATGCTCACAGAATGGATGCTCGGAATTAGGGAAACGTGTGTAGGATGAAGCCAGGCTGTATTAATAATCACGTTTAGATTTACCTAAGGAGATCTTCGTTCCTTGTTTTTCACTGAGGCAGTTTTCTCTGTTAAGATGCTTACATAAACCATAAACATAAACAGAATTGTCTTTGTAATGGGCTGGACATTTCTCCGTGATAGCACTAGACGCAATAGTTCTAAAGAGGTTATTCTACTTTAGATCTATTTGGCATAAACACTGGTTCATATTTTATTTCTTAGGGAAGCTCTGCAGGTAGAGTGATGCAGGTACAATAATGTGCAGGTTTTGTGCTGGAGTGGAAAGATGACCTTGAGAAGAGTCTTTTGATAAACCTCTGAGTTTTGAGATAGATTTTTGTCTCTGAAGTATCACAGGCAAACCTAAATACTTGGCCAGAGCATAATCCTGAAGAGAAAAAATCAGGGTAATTATGAAATTCCTTCAAGGAAACTTAAAGTAGATGATCACAAAAGTTGAAATGGGCATTTGATAAAAAATGCATAATAAATTGCACTGGGCTGTACAAGTACTGTGACATTTGTCACACTATCTCTGTGGGAAATCAATGGATACAAACAAAACGTGTCTTAGGAAACAGTCTGCTCTGCTCTTCTGTTTTGATATGTTAGCCATTCTCCAGAGGATTATAGCCTTAATCCTTCCTTCCTTCCATCCTCTGGAATTTGTGTTGCTTTCACTAAGGTCTGGGACTTCACGTGTGTAACATGAGCGATCCCCGAGATCGCTGCCTTCCAGCCGCGCTTGTCGTGTGGTCAAGCACAGTGTATGGAAAGGTCTAGCTGTGCACAACGTGCTCTGGTCCCTGTTCATCAGTCTCTCCACCCGAAGGTAAAATCTCACTGCTGTTGATAGCTATGGAATACATAATAGGCACCATGCATCATCTGTTGCTTTTCATAAAAGGAGGTAAGTACTGGAATTTCTGCTCTGTTGAGGGAGAAATAAAGCACAAAGAAAGTAAGAGAGAAGACTTTGCTATTGAAGAATTACTTCAATTGTAGAGCTGAAAATAGCATGTTATAAAATACTGAGTTGTAGCTTTAGAAGGCTGAATTCAGGAATGACAGGATGGAGTGATGTGCAGTCTCAGGATCCCATCAGGAGGTCAGTCCACACAATGGGACCTTTCCCATCGGCAGGGAGACCTGTTTTCTTTCTTTGGAACCTGGCTGGTCAGGGGGACTGAAAAACCAGCCCAGCATCATTTCTAGAAGCAGGACTGAACTTGATGTGTTATTTCTGTTGTGCCTTTGTCAAAGCACCGTCTGGTGTTTACTGAACATCAGCGTGTCACGGTTTAATCCCCTCTCCCTCGCTTCATGATTGACTGGTGAGTGTGGGAGAGGTGGTTTCACCGACAGCGCAGACCCCAGTCACCTCGGATGAACTCTGCTGAGCACAGCTAGTGGGGAGGGTGGGCACTATCCACCCCTGAAAGCCCAGCAGGGAGGACTCTCTGGAGTTTGTGCAAACATTTTATTTTAATTATTTAATTTTATTTTTAAAAGGCTGGTTGGATCTCTTGGCTTCAGTTTCTCCTGTGGACTTCTAGCATGGCTTTACTGTATGGAAACATGTATGTGTGTACAAATGTAGCCTAATGGGGGGGGCCACAGATTGCTTGACAAGTGAAAAGTATTCAGGTACCGTCTTTAACCACCGATAGAATAATTCTGGTGCTTCTCCAGGCCCCTGAAAATTACAGTTTTAGCATTTATAGTCGGGCTGTGGAGCAACAGCTGGTTCATGAAAATCTGGAAGTACAAATAATACACATGTTCTGTGAAGTATTGCTTCTGAAATTCAGTTACTTCTGATGCTGCACACTCAGGGAGGGCTGGTTTTCCTCTCGAGGTGTGTATAAAGGAGTTAATGCTTTCCATGAAGTACAGAGTAGTAGCAGGCTCAGACAAGATCCTGGTGATGACTGTAAAGTAGATGCATGCTTGTTTTGTTAACCAGCTTTCACACGTTCTAATATCCATATTCCTCTCTTGATTACTGCTGTGAATTAAAGGCATTTTGAAGAGAGTTCCACATCAAGTACAAAGAAAGCTATTTCGACAATATAATAAAATAGCTATGGGGATTTGACTGCGAGGTCTTTTATTTGTAACTTAGTTTTCCTTCTGAAAGTTACTCTTTTTTAAGGTAGTGCGCTGGAATTTGATATTGTGAACAGATGTCTTTGCTCTGCCTTAAAAAACAGGCTATGCACTGACAACACGTGTTTTCAGAGTGCATTAAAAAGGTGCTTATATTTAACGTAAACCTGCAGATGTCTTGAGACTGATTCAGGGACAGGTTTGCATTTCATAAGTATTCACATTGACTTTGCTCGTCACTGTGTTCACAGTAGCACCGAAGAATTCCGAATTGTGTTTGTTGTATAAACAATACACTAGAAGTCACACGTTTTACCATAAACCAATATTTTATTGTTGTAATAGAGTGACCCCAGTGTACACCATGCCTGGCCCAGGATGCGTGGTCCCAGCAGGAACTGTGCTGGCACACAGTGCGTGTAGCCACACGGGCAGTTGAATCATGAAACTGGTTTAAACTAATGCATTTTTATTCTAATTTTTTTAAATTATTGTTTTGGTTTGGTTTTGGTTTTTTTTTAAGCCAGATCAGTTGTGTGATCCAGCTCTTCCAGCACAGTTGAGGGGGCTGGATGCTGCAGCTTGCGGGAGGGGATGTGTCAGTGCCTTATGTCACTATTGGTGCTGAAGACTGAAAATTGTTGAATCACAGCCTCGGGTTTCTAAATGTCTTTGTAACTCCAACCCTTAAACACTCTGTCTTGGCTTCCAGAGAACTGTCCAAATGACTTCACAGGCATCCTTAAGTGCTGTACCAGGTTCGGCCTTTTGTGAGTGAGAAGTGCAGATGGCTAAGTGTTTGATCCAGCTATATATGCATATGCTTTTAGAGCAGACCACCCTGTGTTTATATGTAAACACTTCTAGACTATTTAGGCACATAACTTAATCTCTTGCATCCACTCAGTAATAAAAAGTAATTCCTCTGTGACCGAAATAACATCCACAGCAAAGTTAAAAACAAGATAACTTGCAAGAATAAATGGAAATCTGCCTTTCAGGTTTGGAGTTGAATCTCTCAGCACTTCTCTCACTTCTCCTTTGCAGGGTGGAGTGGAGTTGGGTGTGAATCTTGGCAAATTTGTTCCTCGGGACCTTTGTCCAAGGTGTTTTAGCAAATTTGTTCCTTACAATCCACGCATTCTGGCTTGCTTCTTCCCACACCTTTGGATTCGTATTGCCAAGACACTTCCAGTGCTGAAAATCCCTTGTGCTCATCATACGTTGTAACCCCAAGACTGAAGAGCTGCGTTATACGAGGGACTCAGGTTTGCCCCTTCAGCACTCAGCTTAGCTCATGGTAGCTAGAAGTCAGTCGGTGCTTTGAAAGAGGTAACGTTTTTCTGTTATCACGTGGCAGGAATAAAGACTGCACAGCAGGAGCAGAGGCATTGAAGGAGTAGCAGAGACTGAGTTAGTGTGCAGATGAGAACAGAAGGCAACAAAACGAGCCAGGAGGAGCCTGGCTGGAGTCTTCCACCAACAGAAATTTGGTGAGAAAAGAGAGGAAACTGATGAAGCAATTTATTCAGAAAGGACAAGAGGACAGTGTTAACAACTGTAAGAGAGGACAGCCTGGCAAGGAAGCTTGTATCTGGAGGAGAAGTTGGTCAAAACAAGCAAGTGATTTTAGTACTGGAGCCAGGAAACATGAGCATTTTTATAGAGGCTCTATGTAGGAAAAGAGCAAGAGCCTGAATTAAGTTAATAATTGAAACCACCCTAAACAAATCAAACAGTAAAACCTGTGGAATTTGAGGAAAGAGGCAGAGACTTGCAGGACTGATGTACCCACGTCACGGGTTGTGCCAGCTGTCTGGTTTGGGCTTGAGACTCGAAGTCGCTTTCTCAGCATGTGAGTTGTTGAATTTCTTTTCACACCCTTCGTTGCCTATCCAGGCAGGAAGCGTCGTCTCCCAAAAGCTGGCAGAGGTCACTGTTTTAATAACTATTGTTAATTGATGCTTCCGAAAAGCTTTCTGTCAACTTGAATTGCCTACCTGCGGAGAGTTGCTCAGCAGGTAGCCAAATCAAATTAAAACTTCTAATTCATTGATTGATAAATCACACTGGAACTGTAAATACCTTGTGTGCTTTCAAACAGAATATTTATCTAATCAGGTTGCCCAAAAACTATTTATCCTCTTTATAAAATCTCTCATATTTAAAATGCTACTCCTGCTGAAAGCTTTAAGTTACCTATTGAGGCTGGTTCTGTATAAAATAGCTGTTCCAGGGGTCTGTGTAGAGCTCCGGCGAGCTCTTTGCGCCGATGCCTTCGTTAGCCAGCTCCACATATGGCAGCAAGAGGCAGCAGGGCCAGCCCATGCTTCTGAAATATCAGACATGTGAAAAGAAATTATTAACTGTGGTGAAAATAGGAACTGACAGAGAAAAAAAAAAATAACTCTGGGAGCAAGTGAATACTCTGCTAGTGAGAGAATGTGTGAAGAGTTTCACTTGTTGCTGTCCAGAATCTCATGAATCCAGTTTCAGCAGAATTCTAGGGTTTCTCTTCATCTCATCTGTGGCATTTTCCACTGAGCATGTAGGAAAGATCACACTTTTTTCGTATTACAAATAGGGGGTTTTTTTCCTCTTTCTTTTTCTGTCTCCTCAAGATAATGTAGTAAAATTTTCTTTCTTCCCAAAGACCCCCTCAGAAAATTATTACTAGTACCTGTATTTCTAATCTTTAAATTGTTGTATTGAGTGGAAAAAATGAACAGCATGCAAGTCAAACACTGTGTGGGATAAATGCTATTTAAATCTTGTCGAAGCTGTGAAACATCACACGAACTCTGGATTGCTGGAGCTAATCCAGTGAAAATTAAAAAAAAATAAATTAAAAAGAGAGGTCACATTAGACAACTAAGCCATCTGTCCACTGTGGAATTGAAAGGCATTTCTAATGAATTCCTTTTCTGTATTGCTCTCTTTTGGGGGACCTTTGTGTGAATGAAAGAGATTTTACAAGACCATTTATCTCCAAAGATGGTTCCTGAATTATTTCTACCGTGTCAACCTGATGTTTTAGTAGGAAACTTCTCATTTAGTATTTTGCATAACTGATTAGTCCCTAACAAACAGTATTTTCTAACTGGCTTCAAAAGTGTCTTCTGTCTGTTCCAGGCATTGTTCCTCTAACGTGGACTAAAGGCTTCACGTACACGCTAAACGGCAAAATGGCAGAGATTTTTCAAAGAGTATCTCTGATGCTTTACTCTAGAGTTGATTTTTCTGCATGTTCATTACAAGACTTCATTTGGAATCAAACATTTTGAATTCATTTTAGTCTCTGACTGTGGTCATGAAGGAGATTGTGGCATGTTTGTGGAAAAAGGTATTCTGCCACGTGAAAATGAAAACCATTTGTGGTGTTGCCAGCCCTGGAGAGCATCTCACCTCAGGTCTGATCTTACTGGCTGGTTCTGTTGCACATCCAGATGCATACTGCTGAATGATCCTGTTGTCAGCATTTAAAATAAAGGTTTTCTGACAATAATACCATTTTAAAACCTCCTTAAAAAATACGAGTCTGTATCATGAAGGAGAGGAAAGAAGAGGAAGGAATGGGAGAGGGAACTTGGTACATACCTACTATGAAAGCTTCTTTTAAAAGGCCTCCCTCTGACCAGGAAAATTACAGGAGCAAAATTGCTTTAGTATTTGATTTGATTTGATTTGATTTGATGGTCAGAAGTCCTCTTGGTCAAGTCTGTCCTTCTTTTCTGGTTAGGACACATACAGGTCTGGATTAGGACACAGGTATTGATAAAGTTGCTCAAAGCTTCTTTGAGTAGAATGGGACTAATTTAGGATGTTGCAATTATAAGGTGTTAATGTCTTTGAAGGCCTAGAAGAATAAGTAAGATGAAATTTTTGTCCATAAATTGTTTAATTGCCTTGCTGTAATTGAGCATAGGGGTTAGTGGGTATAATCTTTTTGCAGTCGTTTGTGGTCTGTCTCCAGATCTTTTTGAGCATCTTTTGTGTGACAGAGAAGCTATGGGGAGGGAGTTTAGACACTGCTCATAGGCCCTTCATAGGTGGAACAAGGTGTTCTGAGACAAGACGAGAATCTCTGACCCTATTATTTCAGCTTGTATTTAATTTTGAGAATTCCATTACATTTTTCTTCTTAAGATTAAGATATGCCAAATGCCAAAAATCTATTGCCATTTACTTTTCCCTGCTTTACGCTCTTTTTTTCTGGGTTTGTAAATGCTCATTCCAACCAGTATCTTTTGGAAGTAGGAGAAAACTGTGATGTGGTAAGTACATTAAGTTAGAAGTGCTTATTGGCAAAGTAAAATTAGACTTTTCTCCATGCTTAAGTGCTGTGCTTCTCTGAGACTGCAAGAGGTTCTGTAACAAAAATAGGAACTATCATATTTTTGAGCTAAAAACTGAATGGACAGAGATGTGTCAATTGTGACTCTGCTTATTTTGGCACTAAATTAATGTATTTTCGTTCTGCAAAATAAGTTCCAGACAGCAGCTTTTTCTCTGACCCTCTTTCCAAGCAGCCTCAGGAGTACACTTTATCTTGTCTTTATCATATGTTCTTCAGTTTTCTCTAAAGTCGTCACCAGTTACATTTTTACGTTACTTTGCTGCATCTGATTTATCATATCCATCCCTTTGCAAGATGTTTTACCAGATGTCCTCTCTGAAGGGCATATCTATAGAAGAATTTTGCATTAGATTAGATTGTTTGTCATTTTATATTTGAGGCCAACGCATAGTTGGGCTAATTTAGTAATTATCTATGCATCTCTGAAGAATCCTTCTGTTCTGATGAGTCCTCAGGAAACCCTGATGTCTGCCTGAAAAACATGGAAAGGGGGCAAACCAGTGATATGTACATCAGTGCTCCTTTGTTGTATTGCTCTCGGATATTCTCTGACATCCTCCTGACTGAGAAGGGAAGGACTACCCATGTGGATGGTCCTGATAGAGATGCTGAGTCTTGGCAAAGTAAGACACAGCTCCTTAAGAGGGGGGGAGGGTGGTGAATTTTCCTCTTTTTTTTTTTTGTCAACTGACCTATGAAGAGTGGTACAAAATTAGCTGGCTCCTAAGCCTGAAGTATCTAGTAACTCATCTTTAAGTTCTCTCAGAAGATGGTTAATACAAATTATACGATTTTTGTTGCACTGTGTGTGTGATTTCACTTCAAGGGACGAAGACTTTTCACAAGCTCCCTGTTAATTCCCTTTTCTGCCTTCTATATCTTATATTGCAAGGTGACAGCTGGATTTGAGTCAAGTTTTTGGTCAAGACGTGCTTTACATTTTAAAAAATAATCGTATCTGAGAAAGAGTTGAAGAATTGATTACCTTCAACCAGCCTGGATCACATTTTCCAAGAATAAATGTGCAAATCTGCTGGAATTTTTTAGAAGGACCTGAGCAGATGAAATGCCCAAATCCACCTCTTGTTTGTATGATTTAAAATAATTGCATTGTCCTTCCCTAATGCATATAGACGGGGTCATTGTCTTGTTCTGTGCAACTTCATCTGTTGTTAGGCTTTAACTTTCTATTGCACAAAGCTTGGAAGGCTAGCAAACCGAAGTTGTGCAATAATCTGCATCATGGTTTCAAGGCTGTAAAACACGTTCCTCACCAGGCGCTAATCCAGAAACCCAGAATCTCCTCTTGCCTGTTTCACAGTCCCATCAGCTCTCCTCACGCGCAAACGATGGCTGAATTTAGTTGCAGAGCCTGGAGTAATTGCATTTACAGACCAGTATAAACTCTCATGCTGCATAAAAAAGTATGGGATTCAGTAATCTCTGAAATGAGGGGCATGCTGTTGATGTGTAGCTTACTCATCCTGGAGCTCTGTCTCGTGCGTCTCCCCTTTCACCTCGCTAAGGAAGTTCTGGGCTGTGGATGTTTTGACTTTGCTTACCAGCAAGGAAGGTGTTAATGAGTCACTCAAGTGCACTGGGAAACTTTTCTCTGCACAATGAGAAGCGAGGATTAAGATTTTTAATGCAAAATTGTCATAACTAATTCCATTCTTCTGTTACTTTTAGAAGTAGGCTGGCTTTACCAGCTGTGTAAGAGCAGCTTTCGTACTGTCTTTTGGTTTATTCTGATTATTTTTAATCCCTTGCAAAAGAGCAATTGGAGCATAGCACCTTTTACTTTGTTTTTTTTAACAACTCACATTAGAACCGAAGAACTTTGAAGAGCAAGAATTTCACACTTGTTGCCTTCGTTTAAGCAAGTTGAAGGGAAATAATCAGATTTTTCAGTTTTCCTGTTAATCTAACTGGGGCAACTGATTTGATCAATGAATCCATTCATGGATCTGATGGAGCTGCAGAGTTTGTGGATAGATACGATAACAAAGTAGCAGTGTCCCTACCTCCTTCTGTGTACTGGAGGAGACCTGGAAGTACTACCAGGGGACAGATCAGTGCAGAGATGATACAGACTGCTGAAGCAAATACTGAACATTTTAATGTGTCCAGAGGGAATGGCTGAAGGATATGAGACATGCCCATGAGATGGGACGATGTGTCCTGGGAAACAAGGTCTCTGAAAGGAAGTTTTCAGTGTTAATGGTTGTCAGCTCTTAATATGATACCAGGGAGCTAAGACAGTTGTGTTCCAGTTCCCTCTACCCTTCATCTGCAGAGGGATTCCACCTGGCAGCAAAGATGTTATTTTATATCTGTGTTTGATCACCCCAGAGAAACTCCTGTAATGTACTGGCCAAATTCAGAGTGACCAGTGGATAAAAGAAATGGGAAAGACTCAGAAAAAAAAAAATACACCAGCCTTAAAAATAGGATGAAGACTTTGATAAAACCTCTATCTGTGTACTTCAGCAGAGTGAGAGTATGGAGATGCCATCCTATGGATTCTTGCACTGGAAGAATAAGTTTGATAATTTATCCTTTGACCCCAGAAAGGAAAAGTATAGAAATACGATGGTGGGAGTTTGAGGCTGCCAGATTTGGAGTAATAATTGAGTTTTTAAGGGCAGGATAATTAATTTTCAAAACAATTTGCATAAGTCTGTTTATGTCCTCTTATTGATAACTCTCTGAACTCTGCTTTAATGCATCTTCGAAGAATATGTAGCTATCAAAGAGGAGTTAATTCAGCAAAGTCCAGTGGACGTTGTTAAAAAGGAGTGATAACCTGAGTCTGTGACAAAGATCACGTGTGTTAAGTCTGTTGTTTTGGTTTCTTTGGTAGATACGTTGATGATGTGATCAATCGGATTGACAGGATGTTCCCAGAAATGTCCATCCAGCTATCCCGGCCAAATGGAACCTCGGCAATGCTCCTGGTAAGTTGGATCCTTTAATCCCTCAGATGGATTTCTTAACAGATTGAATTACTGTTCCTAAAATGTAGGTTATTAATGATATTTTTCTTAAACATACTGCTCTTCATTCGTCACAGCCATGCAGGATCTTTCTTGCTCTTAGGCAAATGAGCGATAAAAAGCCTTTCACCTTTAAATGAAAGATCCATTACTTTTTATTGCTAACTGTGACTGTAGAAATATGAGGGTAAACTCAAATATTCACTGCAGTTTTCAGCAGTCTTGGCAAGGAGTGAGTCTTAATCATGATAATTAAGAAGAGTGGTGGGAGGAAGAAAAGAAAGAGGAAACCAATATGATTTAAATTTGTTCAAATTGTTCGTGGGTCAGTGAATTTCTGTTATATGATGAAGTCAAGAATTTGCCTTTGAAGTAAATGAGCAGTAAAGTCTGGATGAGAGATAAACAAGTCCAATACATTCAGCTTACTTCTGCCTGACCAAGCAAGATTTCATTGCAGAAGGACCTATTGTTCACGTTGGTTTTCACAGGCAGCTGTTGTGCTTGCAGCAGGAGAGGTTTTTAAAGCTTTTGCTTTAAAACAGCAATGTGGGAGTGGAGTCTGTAGCGTGGCAGCTGAATGCTGATTTTCCTCTGGTAGGGTGAAAGGCAGAAGTTGCATCTTTTGCCAAACTTTCAATAAAGCTAGAAAATGTACTGCATACACAGGTGAAGAACTGAGACCAGAACATTCTTTTCCATCTTGGATTTCTTGTGACACTGCCTTTTACTTTTTCCTTTCTCACATAGGCTGTTGCAAACGGCTTGATTGTAGTGTACATGCGAGTATGTTTCTTGTTTGCAGGAAAGTGGTCAAATGAATCTGAAAATCAGGTATTTTATCAAAACAAAATTGTTGAGTCAGTATCAGTCAACCTTAGGACCCCTCCTTAGATTTGACTGTGGAGTTTGTTGACTTTAAACACTTATTATGCTTCGATTTTTGCTGTGTTTCAAAGGCTCTGTTAATTTCTCCATAGTAAGTATAGCTGTGACACTGCTTAGTTCTAATTAATCAACTGTCTAACAACCCATTAGTAACTTGCTTTGAGCAGCCCCAAATTTGCAAGAGATTAACTGAGCCAGAGGTTAAAATAAACAGCTGGCATTAAAACATTTAATCTGCAATTGTTGGATTCACCAAGTGGAACAATATATTCCAGAAGACAATTGAATTCATCAGTGCAGTCTTAAGAAGCTGTAAGTCTTGGAAGCTTTTGCATTTCCTCTTAAGCTGACTTCATATTTATAAGCTGTTCTGCTACAGAAAAATGTCTGGGTTTACTTCCTTACCTTGAAACCCCTTCCATCTCTTAGAGCCCCTCTTTGCATATAGTAAGGACCTTCCAATTCTCATGGCTTTTTGAGGACAGAAAATAGATGATGCTTTTCAAGATGAGGCACAATTAGTAAATTAGATGGATGCGACTGATAAAGAATAAAGCAAGGTGGAAGGTGGTAACTGTGAAAGAATCCCCTTTTGCAAGCAGTGGTAGTTCAGTGAATTCCAAGTTGTGGTTGCCCTCTAAATCAGGGACATGATTGTTGCTACAAGATCACGGCCCTGTCTTGATCCAAGGAAAATATGCATACCGCTGGTTTAGAGATCAAAGAGATTGTTTTTAAAGTATTTTTGTATGTGATTGTGTGATGGGTTTATCATTTTTACTTTTAGGCAGGTTTTCCCTCTTTCCCATCTGTCTCAGTTGATGTTGCCAATATGGCACTTTCCATCTGGCCCTGGCTGCTACAAAAGCTTTTGCTGTTTGCAGCCACGAATCATTCAGTGAAAGGTGCTGCAGGATGGGCAGTGTGAAGAGCACCTCCCCCAGAAGAAGGGACATTTCTCCAGTACTTGTGATTTCTCACGTTGAACTTATCCCAGGTTCGAGTTGGAGCTGCAGCAGCCTGGTTTGCCATGATACCAAAGGATGCAGATAATGCTTACTTCTTCTAAAAATATCTTACAACCATAGTGTTTGTCCGGAGTTAATTCACTACCTGGATCATCTCAACCATTTTCATCCTTGGACTGTTGATATCATACTTGCTTTTGGTTGTGAAGGTCTTTGAGCAGAGGTCGAGTTGTGACATTCAAACATCTATAAGCACAGTCATTTCTTTTAGCAAAACAACCCATGTGCACCCAGGAATCACTTTATGTCCTTAGCTGCGGAGGTGGGATTTTCAGTCTAAGGTTCAGGTACTGTTTCAAGAGGAATAATTATCAGCCACGTGAGCCTTCTGGTCTAAGTCTTCTGGTGAGTAACCTCTGTGTGAAGCAGAGTTCTCCCTAACCAGGGTTCAGCTTTCACAAAAGCTGGAGGACTTAAAGCAAAAAGAAAAACAAACTATTCCTGGGAGCATAAATATGGGTTCTTGAAAGGTTGCTCCCTCCTAGTCCTTCTAGGTTCCTGCTTCCTCCAGACAATGAGGAGGGTTTTTATGCCTTAGATTTATACGTAGCAATTGTACCTCATTAGTCTGGATTTACGCTACACAGGCCAAACACATAAATAATTGAAACCTTTCAGAGCTGTGTGAAATCCTCAACTGATTTTTAAAGCAGTTTATCCTGGCATTTCAAGGTGCTGTTTAATCCCAATCTTCACTAGTGATTTTTTCAATTAATCTTTTAATCACCCTATGCATTAAAAAAAAAAAAAAAAGACTAAACGTAGAATTGTATCAGCTTTAATAACAGCGTTATGCAAAATTAATTTCCAGCAGCAGCAGAGGGAACTGTGGACTCCTTAAGGTTTTGATAAGATTTTGTTGGTCAAATGCCAGGAATTGTAAATAGATAAACCTCATCCTGTATGTTTAGAAAACACAGACTGATTTTTTGCCTTTTATTTTTTTCAATGATTAGCTGTATTCCTAGATAGACTAATAAAATACTTTGATGGTGTGATTATTAGATGATAGTTTCACACACCTGGTTTCTGTTCTCAGAATTCAGAATGTTTGGGGTGGGTTTTTTTTAGTGTGAAACAATTCTTGTGTAACACTCATTCATTAATACCAGAAATATTTTAGAAAGCACTAGACATTAGCCCCACTTTTCCAGTTGACATGTAAGAGTTTTAGGGTCATGTACCCATCCAGTCCTGGTCAGGGGTAGGAACTTGATTATTTGTCTTCATCTGAGAACTACTTCATCTTTAAAGTCATTTGTACCCCCAGTGTTTGTAAAGCTATATAAAAGCAGTACTGTAGGAGCTCCAAACACTAGGGGAATATTTTTACAGATAATTCCATGGTTTTCTGTAATTTCAGCTGTTTTTAAAGCATGATGATCTGTATAACCAACTTCCAGTGGGAAAAATGGAATCGTTTCTGCCAAGCTCACAGCAGAAATCACAATTTCTTCTCTTCATGTTATCTTACAAGTTTTGATAAGTTAGTTTGATCAATTTATAGCGAAGCCTGGGTTTTTAATAGATCTCTCATGTAAAAATATGAAGGATGTTTTTATATAGTTTTATCCATTTGCCATAAAATCAGACACGTTTGCGTTTGAACTTTCAAATCTAGTTCCAAGCATCTTTAACAGGCTGATCATGGGTAAGTGGGCTGTATTAATTGCAAATAAGCTAGACATCTGTTCACTAAAACTTCTCGTGTCTCATTTTTGTTTATCAGTGTTTTACATAAAGTTGTTATTATTTTCTGTTGGAAAAAATGGATTCTGAAATGTATTCACCAAAATGATTTTTGTCCAAGAGCTCCTGATGTTGAAGAACTGGGAGGAGGGGAGGGGGGCGGAGATTTGCCAAGTGTCTTGAAATGGGTATTGATGTCAGACCTGATTGGAAACAATTTAATTGGAATTGCAAACAAGTTATTCTCCAAAGAGTCTGTCTTCTCCAGAATGCTCAGCAGTGTGACTGCCTCTCCTTGCTCGTTTGGGGGTTCACGAGGATGCTGCTGTGCAGTAGGCAGGCTCACGGTAGGGGTATAGAGCCAGTGATTCTGTTTGGTGGCTTAGGCACCTGGTTTTAAGCACACAGGGTGAATATTCATTTAGGGATCTATTCTCTTGGAGACACTGGCTACGTTTTGGTGTTTGACAGAATTACTGGGATGTTTAAGGTTCTCTTGTGTGAGCTGGATCTCAGGAAATCATTTCGGAGCTCGTAGTGGGACTGCTGTGACTGCAGTGGCTGCACTTTGTCTCTGAAGATTGAGGGACCAGCATTTAAAAAGCATTAAGCCAGCATTTGAGGTCACATGTTCTGAGGAAGAATGCCTTGAATCAACAAAGTATGTGAGCAGAGGACAGCAAGTAAATTATAACTTGTTCTCTGCTTGTCTAATATAAGAATGAAGAAGCTGAGGGAGAGTCTTTTGGTGGGAAAGTGGACGAGAGTAGTGAAAGACCTGTGAGAAATTTCCTGAGCTTTGCTCTCTCCAGGGGGTTCCCGTGTCCCAGAGTTGCTGTCCAGTTCCAAAGGTTCCCAGGTCTGTGTTGATAGGTTTATGTTCTGTGAGATGAGGCATCGTTTTCAACCCTGTAAAACTCCTGGTGTGCTATAATTTAGAATGCAAAACAAGAGTCTATCATGTAAAGGCTGGATGTGGCACTTAGTGCCATGGTCTAGCCAGTGTGGTGGTGTTAGGTCATAGGCTGGACTTGGTGATCTCAGAGGTCTTTTCCAGGCTCACTGATGCTGTGATCATCTGCAGCAGTGCTGGACTAGCATGACCCTTCCATAGCATGACTGGCCACTGGCAAAATCTGCCTTTTAGCCTTTGGACAATATCCCGTGCCACTTTGTTCACCTTATTAAGAGAAGGTGCCACGTTACCCAGGGAGTGGATCACCAGCTCATCCCTGCTACGGAGAAATCATTTCAAGCCCTTCATTTACGTTGACTTCTTATCACAAGCTATTGCAATTAGGTTAGACTAATGAAAGGTAAATTCCAGCCCTGACATAAAAAAAGAGAAATCCTTGTAAAGAACCTAATTAGTACGTCTGTTTATTTAGACTCTAATGGCTTAATTGCATCTTATCTTGCTATTTACAAATAGGCATCATTAAAGAATAATGAGCATGTGAGGGGAAAGTGCAGCATTCATACCAACAGCAGATGAGACCTACAAAATAAATAACCAGGTGAAAGTCTGGGTGGGTTTTTTTTACTTGATTTTTAATACAAACCCTTATTTTTCAGTATATATAAGTACGATTTCTAGGTAGTGTACTGCTTGGTAAGATAGATGACAGGAGTGGGAGGACAAGCTTATGGCTGACTCTGTGCCTGGTGTCTGGCCTTTGGCTGGGAATCCGTGCAGCTTGCTTACATCTCTGCTTTCATGTTGCCTGCTTGTTTTTCAAGGTGAATAAAGACCGCAGACAAACTTGTGCTCCTTTTTATACAAGCAGGGAGGTACCCATGTTAACTGAAAAGAACGTTTTCTTTCATTTAGCTCTGCATTGCAGAGCATCTGCAGCTCAAATCAGCAGCAAATTCCCTGGGATGCTGAGAGGGAATCTGGAGCTTGGGGAATTTTTTGCAAAGTGTTGGAGCTTGGTGTTGTCAGCATGCGTTTTCCTAACATCAACCTCTTAAATAATCTGACGGAAGAATGTTTGTTAATGCCTTCTAAAAATTGTTTCTAAAAGGGTGTTTTGTGTGGTATCATTTTCAGGCAAAATTAAAGGGGGGGGGGGGGGGGGGGGGTATTTCAAGCTATTTCCTCCAGGCAGAATTCTGGCATGGTAAATTAATTTTGATCCTTTTCATTTTGTAAACTCATTTCGGCCCCGATTCTGACTGACTTGGAGAACGACTTAACTTCTTTTCCAGTTACAAATGATGTTAAATGGGAACTTTCTCATCAGTCTTACAAGAAATTATCTGAGCCATTCTCAGCAATTATTCCGTTTCCCCTCCCCCTTTCTTGGCACACGGTGTCTGTCATATGCTCTTTGAGAATTAGCTTGGTGATAGACAAAATATTTTTAAAGCTGGGATATTTCAAGAAGATTTTTATTTTATACATCTTTGTCAGAAAAGCTGCATAATATTGCAGATTTCGATCAGCTGCCTGTCCCACCTTCTTCTGGAGCTTGTCATTTTAGGAAGCAGGGGATTTATGAATAACTTAAGTATCTGGATTTAGTATCCTTTAGTTAAAAGGAAGTTAGAAATACATTGTTATTACACAGCCCAAAACGTAAGCTACAGAAGTATTTAACTTGCAGCTGTTCCATTTTTCAGCTCACAGAACTTTGGGGCATATTTTTTCATTCATATTAATTGAATTTTAAAGTGACCTTGTACATGTATTGATTTGAATTAAAATTTTCTACATCAAGGGCGAGTTGGCATATATCCTTCAGGCAAAATATTAAAAAGCCAAGTGCTGTCTTAACGGTATATCGACAGAAGAAGTTGAAATTTAATAGGAAAGGTTGTCTTAGAAAGGAAATTGTTGCCTTTTTGTCACGATGGAAAGGTGTCTTTTCTGTATAAGGAAAGAAGTTTCTTCCAGTTGCTATCTGGAAATGCAGGGACATTTCAGTGCCCGTTAAACAGCGACCATCTGCGTGAGTCTCGACCTCCAGAAAGAGAGACCTGCACTATTGGAGCTCAGAGCAGAACTATCAAATTACTTTTTTTTTACCAGAGCCATTAGCTCTTTATTACCTTCTTTCAGGTGATCTGTAGGGATGCAGTTGTATGACTATAGGTGTATATTACATTCCATACCTAGGTCTTTTCGGAACGTGCAGACCAGTTAGCCAACAGGCAATGAAACAAAATGGTTTGCTGGAAAACGTGATTTGTAAAACATGGTTGAGGTGAACAAAAACATTAAGTCCTGAAAACAGTTACAGGTCTTGATTATTAGAGGGAAAAATAAATGGTATTGTGTGCAATACAGAATGTGCTTTACCCTCAAAATAGCTGTGGAGCATACTTTTGGCTTCCAAATGTTACAGCATCCTCCAGTCAAGTGACAGACTGTTGTTCAGTCTTTGTGCCACTAGCCTCATTCTTTCACTGCTGTTGAAATGATGAACTATAATTTCTCTGAGCTACACGTAGTTTTACAGAATTTCTGCTCTGTCAGACTTAACTAATGATACAGACCTACAAAAAACACCTGAAAGTCCTGATGTCTCTCTCTTCCAGACAGTGTCAAACCTACAGGAATCCCACATCCAAACAACATGGCACAAAATAAAGTTTTGTGTTTCAGTGCCAGAGTATTGTAAGGGCTAATTCAGAGAACTTGGGACTTGCCCAGACAAAACTGCAATGCATTCTGTCGTTCGCTTTGTACCAGCAAGATGTCTGGGTACCCCTGCTCCCAGAGAGGAGCCTCCTTGCACAAACCATTGCCTAAATAGGGATTGCAACAGTAGTGCCTTTGTCAGGGAGCTGAGAGTCCTTAGTATCAGCCTAGGGATGGGTTTACACAGCTCCCTAAACACGTGAGAGACAGTGTAACCCCACTGGTTCCACGTTTGACACGAGGCTGCTGGCCTGGACCAGTCTGCAGAGCTTGGCCTTTCAGTTCTGCAGGGTGGGTGACAGCTGGGGCCTGGGTAGCTGCGGGGGATTCTGAGAGCATGCGGTGGATCCGTGGAAGGGTGTGAAAGCAGCTGACTGGGAAAAGGCTCTGAGCTAATGCAGTTTGGAAAGTCTTTGTGCAGGTAGGTCCCGTGGGACGGCTTGAGGCCAGCGATGAGCATATTCAAGCAAGCTGGAGTGCCAAGCATGGGATTTTTCAGCTTGTTGTGTTCCACTGCTCACTCTGAGGATTTTCAGGAACATCCCACACAGGCTTCAGATCAACTTCATCCAATATTTTTTTTTTCCTACCTGGCAGCAGTGTGAGATATCATGAATGTAGAACGTCAGGGAAGAGGAAAGAAGCGAGCACCCACTGAAGCGTGCGAAGGCAATGGAGATAGAAAATACAATAAATAAAGCTGGGTCTGGGTGTCCTTTTTGCTCTTCCAGTAATAAGTTTTATTTTCTTTTAGTTTAAAATTCTTTCTGACCTGCTTTTTCTCTCCATGTTCTTGCAAAATCATGATGAGCAGCCTGTCTTCTCGAAGTGCATCTATGGCTCTTTTATTCCCCTTCTCATTTCCCTGTCCTCTCTCTTGCCATCAACTAGTTCATCCCTGTTATTTAGACCCTTCTCTCTTAGAGTTGCTTTCTCCGTGTCCCATGCCAAAGGATTGTTATCAGTTCTTTTCAGGGTTTATAACTGCCCAGCTCTACATTGGTACAGTAAGCAGTCTTTAGAGTAGTTTGAATAAATGTTCTTCAAAGTCCTGTATTGTCACCCCATTCCTACCACCGTTTCCCCTCCTACAGCAGCACGGTCCCTGCATCAGCTTTGAGATGGAGTCTTCATGCCAGGTTTTCCATCTTCCTCCTTGGGAGGGGAAGAAGCATCTTGACACTTTCAGAGTTGATTTGACTGTTAGTCTCTTAGCATCAAGTTGAGGTTGCTGGTGTTGAAACAAGGAGGTAAGTAGGAGTCATTAGCAGGAGTTAAAGAGGGAAAACATGTAACAAATCAATAAAGATGCATATTGACTGATTTCTTTGGGTGTGGATTTGTCTGCTGAGGTTAGCAGTAAAAACACAACTGTTCTTAGCGTGTGGCAATCTATACAGGACTAAACGTTGGAACGCAGAGAATGGAAAATGAGCTGGAAGAAAGTTGGAAAATACTGGGAAATATTAAAATAAACCGGTTGTTTCTTTTTAATCTTGGTTTTATGATACTGTGGGTGAAGAAAAACTGTAATAATTGTATAACAAAACACAAAGAATTATCATTAGACACACATCTTAATAATATTGAAGTGCAAGTTCATCTTTGAAATGTAAATTGATTTTTAGATTAAAATGACTTCATTATTGCGTTTTTGTCAATAATATATCCTAGGCTTATTTATTTTGTTCTACTCTGACCAACCCTTTATATTTTCCATGATACTAGTTTCATTCTTTACACTTTTCACAGAAGAAAATGAAACCTTTGAAAATGTAACATTTTTACTTTCTAGCTGTAGTTTCTTTTTAAGTAATTTTCACTTTTAATAGACCTAAAATCTTTTCCATTAAACCTGTGGCATGCTTTTGGAAGCCAGCATTAGAAGAGTTCAATTCTTCTTTCAAATTAATTTTCTCTAAGTGGACTTACGTTGGAGAGTATCACATACGTTGAAAATAATCACATTTGCTCATGGTTTTTGACAAGTTATTGAGTTGTGGTGTTAATAAAATCGAGAGAGTTGCTTGGCAGTGTCATGGTCTGCACAGGGGAATTCTGTGGATTCCTACATTTTCAGTTGCAAATGAATGTTTGTTTGTTCTGCACTTTATAGTCTGGCTCTTCCTCATAACACTCACAGTGGTTTTAGACCTTTTATTTTGGTCCGTCTATTAAAATAATTGAAAACTGAAATTGCATCAACTTAAGCTGTTAACTTGATGGTCTTGTGAATTGAGGCACCTTCAGCTTGTTTTTGTCCTTCTCTTGTTCTCCACAGGTTACCTTAGGAAAAGTGTTAAAAGTGATCGTGGTGATGCGGAGCCTCTTCATTGACCGGACGATAGTGAAAGGGTACAACGAAAACGTCTATACTGAAGATGGCAAGGTAGGTTATTGTATATCCAGAAAGGTTAAGTTTTATTTTTACCTGGTATGTAAATGACAGAGCAGAGGAATCCCATCACGAGTGTGCTAGAAACATAAAACTGTCAGAAGACTCGGCGGATGTTTTGCAAAATGCTCGGGTTTAGATTCATCGTGCTTTGCCTGGATTTTTCATACCCACGTGCCTGACTTCTTTCTAAGCTCTGAAGCCCTTGCTTGAATTTCTAATTTATCACCTTAGACCCCGGTTGCCTCGTTAATAGTGTCCACTGAGAAAACATTTTTTCAGTGTACCAGCGCATCAATAGCCCAAGGTTCAGATTTCTCTTTTCTGAGAGCCACTGGGAAATCTTGGGCTACTTTTGTGCTCAGCTTGATAAACGGAACAGCGCGCATCATCGGTAGGTAGTCCTCAATAATTTGCCTGTCAATAACAGCACATCTTGAACCGCAGCTATTAAAGCAAGCGTTACCTGTTTCCACAAGTGATTCCTTCCATGAACAATTCACCCTGCTTGAACCCTCGGAGTTCTTCTGTCTGTACACACCCCGTATGGCTCTCCTTAGCACATCAGGAGATGTTAATGGGACCTGACGGCCTTCGGCTCGGCCCGCTTCTCTTTTCAGGGTGGAGTGGTCTCTCTTACCAAGACATCCGCCAGGACTCTCCTTTGCCAGTACCAATACTAAATACCTCCATGTTTCACGGTTTCTCTCTGGAGCTTTCTCTTCTGATTATGAAGCCTATTAAAATAAAAAGTTCATTATATCACGATGAGTACTTGGCACCCATAGGCCATGTTATAATGAGGTGAGACTTTTTTTTTTCCCTTTCAAAAGCGCTGTGTTTTAGCACACAGAAGCACGTTGTGTACTGACCCGCAGTTCAGCGGCTCTGAGCCCGAGCCTCCGTTCCCTAGCAAAGGCCAGGAGCTGCTCTGCCGAAGGAAATTGTACAGCTGGATTTCCCAGGTGGGAGATTCTCATTCAAAGGGCAGGGGATTGGCCCGAGAAGCAGTAAAATAAAAATTGCCCGGGTTTGATTTGCATTATTCAAATCTGGAGGTTTAAATAGCACTCTGCTGCAGCAGCAGCTGCGCCAGCCTCCCTCTGTATTAGCACAGAAATGCACACGTAGCCCAGCAGCCCCCTTCACCCCAAGCTCTGCTCAGAAGTGAAGTGATACTCTACCTAAAAAGCACTGACAGTGCTTGATGGATTCCTGTGTCACGCTTCATTTGGGTCTGCTCATTTTCTCCGATGAATCCAGTTTCCTTTGAAGCTGCTTTGAAATGTAATAATGCTATATATGCTGAAAAGCTAAGTAAAAGAGGTTCCTTCTGGTACTTGGCATCTGGCGTCGGGCTTTTATTTAGCTCAAGGTTAACTCTCTTGAGAGCCGTGTACCGTTCCTCTGCTGTCGCTCGCTGCGAGCAGGAGAGCAGGACTCAGCGAGGCCAACTTTGGGCACGGGGCACTAACCTTTGTCTGCTGTCCGTGGGGAGCAGTTCAGCTTCTCCAGAGCATCGCTGCTAACACCTGCCTTCTTTTCTTGCTTTAAGCCAGTCTGCAGTGGAGTCTGTTTTCTAGCGATTGCGCTTTCTGTGTCCAAAGCCAGGTTATGTGACTGCTCCCACGAGGCTGCGTGAGCCTGTGACCTTTATGTGGCAGTTTGCTATTCCACTGGGCCATCCTATGCCTTTCACAAACTTGAATGTCTGCTCTTTAGGTATAAATAGGAACATTTCATTTGACTTAAGTAGAATTACAGTTGCAGCCACTTAAATCATGAGTAAATTTGGCTTGAAAGATTGAATAAATGCGTAGCTTGCTAGTTTTGCCAACTGGAGCACATATTGACAAACAGTAAGCTCCCTCTTTTTCACTAATTAACTACGCTGGTAATTGGAGAATAAGAATAAGATTGTGCTCTTGCAATGATTCGCTTTACTTATTGTGCCTGCTGGGAATGAGCGATTACAGTCAATCGTAAACACAGTCCATTCCAATTCCTTCCCTGCCACAGCAGATGCTGTTGGGAAAGTACTCCAGTGAGGTTTCACCATAGTAGCCCAGCTAGTTTCTCACCTGATAGAGGGGAAAATGCACTAGCATTCAGAAGAGACACGAGTCTCATCCAGAAGAGTATGAAAAAGGAGATCAGCAAGTATCATCTTTATTAAATACCAGAAATACCAAGAACCCTCAGGATCACAGTGGGAGGTGATCGTTTTTCCACTGAGCAGTTTACACAGTAATTGCTGATTATGGAGTTAACAGATGTGTTCGTAGGAAGTGTTTTATATTTGTAAACATCAACAAGATTAAGTGGTATAGAAGATGTCAATTTTGAAGCTCCTGTCTTTTCTGTAAGACATGTTGGAAAGGACACTGGATAAATCCTTGTGCTTCTTGACACTCAAAAAGCTGACTGAGGGTGTCCATTGAGTCATCTCCTCGCTGCCCAAGTCAGAAGGTCCTGTAAGTAAGAAAAGTGAAATTCTACTTGGCTTTCTCCAAGTAGAGTGGGGTTGGGGGCAGCAAATGATATTCAGTAGAAGAGGAAACGGTCATCATCATGAGGCTGAAGATCATACAGACAGTAAGTGAGAAATGGACGGTGCACCAAAGAGGCCAGTGATTCTCTTGCAGATCAGCAGAGTCATCATTTATCTCTGGAAGTACAACTGTTTTACCAAATTTTACATTATTGGGAAGAAAAAGGGAAAAGATGAATGCAAACAGCAGAGGCACCAGTAGTCTTCTGGTCCATTAGTCAGGCAAGCCTAGAGAAAAAGACAAATATGAGTGTTTCTGCTGGTTGTGGAACTGAGCACGGTGACATCCTCACAGGTACACAGGAGAGCTGACACTGCGTTATCCAGGTTGCTTTAGCTCACTGTGTGCTTGTACTTTGTGCTGTGTAGGTTGACAGGTTGAAAGCTTCACGTGGTTTCTGCTGTACTGAAGTCTAGTTAAATTGGCTACTCCCTCTTCCAGATTTAAATGATTTCAAAACTCAGGTGAAAAAAATGGAAGTCTCAAGCTTGCCGTGGGTAAAACAAGACACTGTATTTTGGGGTCTTATTTTCAAGCTTTGCTTATGCAGACTAAGAATCGTTGCATTTCTTAAGTGCTTCGTGCACTTACCCTCGTGAATTATTCACCAACCCTGCAGAATATGTCTTTGTCGGGTTGCCAGCTGCATAACTTAGACATTTTTGGTGACACTTTGTGAAAACAATAGGTGAGATCTGGCAGCCTCTGTCACGTCGTGGGTTCTGGATGCCGATCGCTCTGTGGTCTCCCTCGCGGACCATACTAACCCCCTGCATCCACCACATACTGCTGCTTTTTAATTAGCCCCGTGGTTTTAGCCATGGCACTGTGCCACCCTTAATTTCAAACTGACATACTCGTTGTGCACTGGAATTTAATCATGGATAGTAATTAATTACTAGTGTTGTCCTGATTCTGGAATAAATGAAGCGATGCTGCTCGCCCTTTCAGGGCAGGCTTATTGTTAGATGAGCCATTAGTAGCCCATGTCTGTCAATAAAAAGAAAACCTATTGGGATTTTTTGACATCATGCTAACTCTGCTTTTCTTTGGATGCAGAGACCAAGAACCACCTTGACAGGGCGTATTTTGAGCGGGCGCTGAACATCAAATTCCTGGTTTTGTATCTGTTAGACTTAAAGAAACATAAGTGTCTCTGTTGAATTATCATGTTAAGAAACTTGGGTTATGTTAATGCTGTGGCTTCATTAATTACTCCATATCAATAAGAAAAGGCAGCTTTTAGCCTCCTAGCGTAAGAGAGGAAAAGAAATAGTAGTATCAAAGGAAAGCTTCAAAGACAGGCAGAGCTGTCTCTCGGGTAATTTCTGATCCCTGCATTCTTTCCACTTCAAAGCTGGATGTGTGTGTGTTTGGGTGAAGGGGGGGTTGAATCCGATTTCTCTAATAAGTGTTGGCACTGGACCTGTTTGATATTAGATGCAGGGAACATTCTGATTTGTTATCGCCTTTGAAATCGTTCAGACGACCTTCAGAAAATGGCCTCTTGTTACTTATGCTGGGGGTGGGTGGGGAGAGTGGGGCATTGGGAAAGAAAAAAAACCAACCCGGTTTAATTCACATGCAGAGGATGCCCTGAAATTGTGCTTTCAGCAGTTTTTTAGTTACAAATGTGTGTCTTGATTGAAAGTGAAAAGTTGAAGAATAATAGACCTCTAACGATGCATTCTTTAATCCCCCTCTGCCTTAATCCTCTGTTTCAGGGGGAAAGGTGGGCAGGCATTTAGGATGTATGCATGTGGTGTGGTAGCTTTTTCTTTTTCTTTTTTTTTCCCCCTTTTTCAGCTCAGGTAACATCATGCCTGTAAGACAGATATTCATTACTTTTTCAGCTTTTCAATCTTCATGCGAACCGATGAACATTCAGAACCTGTTGGACTCATCTTAATGCTGCATCTGAAGTGGACTTCTTAAGATTTTGATTCTAACTGGAGAGGATGACATACTTGGTTTGATCACTAGAGATTAGCAAAACCATACATCCATTCCAGCTCTGCCATCAAAGAAGCCCTTAAATTACATGAAAACAGCTTTTTACAAACAAGGGTTACTTTTTAATTTTCAGATGTAGACTTTTCTAGTGCGGAAACGCGATGCCTCCTTCCTGACAGGCACGGGTCTGTTATCAAAGTGTAAATCAAGCTAAGGTCCCAGGCCAGCATGAACTGGAGCATATGAGTGTCATCACAGGTCTTGATGCCACCCTAAGAGCCAGCAAAGTTAAAAAAGGTTTGTAGGTGCATGGCTCAGGGTTCTTCTGTCTTCATCTAACCTGGCAAAAGCATCAAGGCATCGGCTCGCCTTTTGTCTCACAACAAGATCCTTGGTACTAAGCCATGAAACATCTATCCTGAAGTGATTTGCAAAGTCTTTAACATCACCTCCTGTTCCAACTGAGGACTTGGGGATTCAGGAGACACTTTAGTAGTCAACCACTTCCCAGTGTTACTCTTGAAAGAATGGGAACTTCTGGCATTCTGAACATTATTAGCAATGTGAATTAATTACGTGGGTTCAGCGTCCTTCCTCCTCTCCTCCCTCACCCCCCTTTAGTGTGTTTTACTCACTTCATTTGATTTCCTCCATTTAAAAAGACTTGCAATTCCAGCCTTTTAAAAGACTTGTAACTCCAGCTCAGACTTACGGGCACATAAGACAATTAAAATAATCAGTTGTACCATGTTGTAAAGGAGATGAGCTCCCATTCTGGGAAAATGTGTGTCCAGCAGTATTACCAAGCACTAGACAAGCTCTCTCTGCTTCATAAATTCACTCAAAAAATTATTTTCTTCTATCTAGACTAAAATTCCTGAAATTAATACTGTATCAGACACTTTTCCCTTGACAAGTTTTGTGCAGATGGAATTGTTGAGTACAGTGGAATCTACAGGAGTAAAAAAAAAGGGGAGGGGAGGATTTGCAAGAGTGGGGTTGATAGAAGTTCCCCTTGGTTTTCCCTGCTGCTTTTCCTTGACAGAGTACAAGATATTCCCTAGGCAGGGCTAAAAGAGCATTAGCATGTCAGTTGACATTGTTTAACGTGTGAGCCATTTGGTTTTTCACCAAGGACAGCATTACCTTCTGGCTTCTGGAGCTAATAAAAACTTACTTCAATTTTGTTCTTTTAGTTTATATATAGTTGAGCCCATGTTTAAGTCATGGGTATGTGCAGTTATATACAACCTTAAATCTCTTTTAGTGTGCTTTTTTTGTCTGCAAATGTAAATGCAGTTTCCTAAGGGATGTTTTATTTAGCCCCAATAGACCAGTGCTTTGGCTTAATTCAGCTAAACGTTCTTTGTGTCGTTTGTAACTGAATCACTTATTCAGACACAAGACAAGCATAAGCTTAGTAAAAATGCCCTCATTTTAGAAACAGAGTGAATGAAGCTGATGAATATTTGCATAGATCAGCCACAACCCCATACAAATGAAGATTTTGCTGTGTTTAAAGAGAACGCATTAATTCACCAGGTCTTGTGTATGTGTATTTTTTTATTTTCACTGTGATATGTTCATTCTATTTTACAGTACAAGGGAAACCTTCTAGTAATTCCCTTTTTTGGATTGCAACAGGTAAAGGCAATGGGACAAAACAGTGAACTGAGGAAGGCATCTCCATTGATCTGTTTGCCTGCTCTTTTAGTAGGAGCAGCTGCCTGGCTGCTTTTTCTCTGTAAAAGCTGCTTCTTTACGTGTGGTAACGTGTAACTCTTTTTTCCTATTGCAGCTTGACATATGGTCTAAATCCAACTATCAAGTTTTTCAGAAGGTAAGTCTCACATCATTCCTTTCTACATAATGCGTATAGGAGATACGTGGAGTTTAGTTTAAATACCAAGGCCCTTATGTACAGGAATTCACAATTTGTTCCCTTGATAGCACAATTTGCACTTGGGAAACAATATGCTGTAATGATGGAAATCTGTTGAGTAGAAAAGGAGATAATTTCTGCTGTTATTTAGTTTAGATTTATTTTCCATCACAGCTCTAGTCCATGAGTTGGAATAGGAAATTGCAGATGATACTATTCTAGCCTTAAAATTTCATGAGGAATCTTCAAGCACTCTTGTTTTAGTTTAAATCTTTTGGGGGAGGAAGGACTCTTTTCAGATTCATTTCGATTTTGTTCCGTTGTTTTCATCGGTGTTGGTTGCCCCCCCCCTCCTAAAGGCTTGAGTTTAATAAAACAGTAATTTTATTTATCACTTTCCAAGATGAGTTTGGAGGGAATTTTTTCCATTATGTTCTTTTCCCTAATTCTCTTCCCGTGGCAGTATAAGCAAAAGGAGTAACTTAGTGAAACAAATGCTGTTCCAGAAAGTAAGAAAAGACCGATGAGAGAGTGGGAGCAATAAGTATAAAACCATTAAGAAGGTTAAAGTCTATTTCAGAAAGATCTATAGCTTGCTGTTTTCCAGGCAGGGAAGAGAATATTTCTCTTTGAAGGCCTCTTGTCAAAATGCTGTAAGTTCAGATTGATCCGGGTTTAAATTTGTGTTTCCTTACCTTCAAGCCACAGTTCAAGGAGCTGGAGTCTCCAGCTAGCGTGCTAGCTTCCTTTCATCTACTCTTGTGGTTTGTCTAACAAATAGGGGTCAGGGACTCAAAAGGGCATAAAAGCAGGGGTCAAAATATGGCATATTGGCTGTATTTGTGCATCTTCCTTCCACGATTTCATACGCAGTCAGAAGGGAAGACATTTGACCTCTGATATTAACCTGCTGCAGATCAAAGGACAGCTTTTGGGGACGTCGGTTGCTCTCCCTCTCTGCCTGGCGTGAAAAAAACCACTTTTGCTGCAGTTGATTCTTTACCCCAGAGATTGGTGGATTGAATAGTCTTTCTTTTTTTTCCTCACTCAAAACTATTTAGTGTCAAGCAGGGTAATACAGCAGGAAGTAAAACAGCGTATCTCATCTTCCTTGTATGTGTGTTACGTTGGAAGATCATTTAGGCTTCGGATTGTCTTCATGGCTGTTTTGGTTTAGAATAACTTGGAACTTGCCTTCATTTTTGCTAAATGACAGCATATCTTGAAGGTTTGATTATATCAATTTAATTGCCACTATGCAAGGTAACAGAGTAAACTCAATGAAGGTTTTCTTAGGAGCCCAAGTTCAGGATTTGGGGAGCATAAATAAGGTCCAGGTGATGGCCTTCAGACCAAAGGTGAAAGAGGTGAGGAAATGTGAAATACCCCTCTTACTGCTGCCTCTGTGGCTGCATTATGGACAAATAAGAGTCTTTATTCTCTTCCTGCTTCTCTAAAATAATGTGATACAACCTGACTATTAAGTTCCCTTTGTCCGGTTCTCTCTTGGCAAATGATACCAGAGGTATTGATATCCACAGGAAAAAAAAAAAACAAACAAAAAGCAACAACAAACCACAATAGAAAGAAAAGACTGCGAGAGAAAGGGTTCCCTGTAAACAGTTGAGCAGCTGCCTGCATTTTTTGGTGGTAGTTTTTCTACATTGTTGTTCCCAGGTCTGTCACTGTGTTACCTTGGGCAATTTAACCTTTCCTTGGATCAGTTTTCTGCATCCCTTAGGCTGGGGTAATACTTGCTGACTTCACAGGAGTTATTGCTGAATTGGTTGCATATTGCTCTCAGATTCTTGCATGAAAAATGGGATAAAAATGCAAGGTGATGGTGCTTTCTAATCAATAGATTCTGTACTATCGAGCTGATAGGTTAAGAAGTTAAGGCTAGGACCTAAGTCAAGTTTTCAAACAGATGATGGAAAATTCTGTGGTTCAGCATAGTAAGTTTTTTCTCCACGGTGCTGTGCTTGGTTTGGTTTTCTTTTTATTCTCTGAAGCTGCACTTGTATCCATTTGTAGTACCCAGGACTAGTGATTTAGCAGTAGCAAAATGAAGTAGATAAAATGGTGTTAGAGAAACTATTACCCTTGGTTACTAGTGTAGGATCTGTACTACGGGATCTTCAGAACAAATGTTTTCATGCCATTAAAAAATCATCCGTAAATGTGTCGGAGCAAATCTGAATGTTCTTGAAATGTGTTTCTCACATTTCCAGTAAGGGGATGTGGAAGTGCTGTGATGAGAAGGAAAAATACGGCTGATTTACTGCTCCCACCAAGGAGGTTGGGTAGCCCTTTCAGCTCCACCACCTTTAACACCACAAAATCAATCATCCTTCTGAAGGGCAGGGCTGTTTCTCTTTAAAAACTGGACCAAGTTCTCAAACTCCATCTTCAATGATAAGCTAACATCTGGAGCTCAACGAGATACCTGCCTGTGGTAGCTGTGGGCCTGTCAAATGCTCACAGGGTTGCAGCATGACTTTCTAGGTTAAGGACCAAAGACCTCTGATCTTCAATCCAACCCTGTCAAACGAAGCTAAATTTGTCCTGACTTTTTGTTTGCAGACGTTGGCTGTGTCAGCAAGCCTTTTCTCTCTGCTTCTTATTAGGCAGGATACCCGAGTGTGTATAATTTGATGGGGGACGGCTCCCGGAGGGCCCATTACTGTTAAAGTGTACAGTCATTTTCTGAGTTCCCTGGAGACTCCTTGAATCTGGTCCTGGGGTGAATAAGCTTTATAGGCATTGAATCCACCAGCGGGGTTAGATTCAGAGAATGGAGCTGTGGAAAGAAGAGAGGAAAGGCTGATGAAAGGGCAAAAGCACAAGGAGCAAAGAAAAGGTTTTTCAGACTTCCATGTTGGTCTGACATTTAGACTCCACAGGAGCAGCAACTGTTTTGATCTTAAACCTCCTTATTTTAACACCTTGCCTGTCCTGACACACTAGCACAAGAGGAGGAACAAAACAGGTAATAAGGAAATATTTGGGGGTTGAATTTTTGGTGGGAGGAAGAGCGTACATGAGGGCTGCGTAATTCCAGGTCATTGTGCAGAGGATTGAAAGAGATAGGGACTGGAGAGAATGGTGCAATATTCATAACTTTGCATTCAGACAAGAAGCAAGAATGTGGGGTAGTGGAAGTGCTGTGAGTGGCTCAGGAGGGGAGATGGTGTCAAACATTAACCGTTTCGCTCACCAAGCTGCCGTGTATTCTGACCGGTTTGGCTGTTTCAGTCACGTGCATAGGCTTTAAACCCATATATTTCCTTCTGATCTCAGAGTCCCATCCTTAATTCACCCAAATGGTCTGTCTGTTTTAGCATGCAACAGACTGGCTTTGTTGTGCCTTAACATGCATCCTCTTAAGGAACATTTTAACCTCAGCTCTAGGAAGCTGTGAGCTCTGCGATGCCAAAGCGACGGAACTCGGCAGCACGATTTTCACCACTACAAGGGCACATAAGTATTGTAATGTATGAAGATATATTCTTGTCAATAATCCCAAACCAAAATCACATGCAGGATGAATGCATGCATGAGACAAATATTGGGCTGTTGACGATGTCTCTTCAAGGAGAGGAGATGGACTGTTCCAGGGTCACCTGCATGATTGCTCCCGTGCATCATCAGTACTCGCCTCTGGTCAAAGACCTCCTTAGGTGAAATAAAATCTCTATGACCCAGTCCAAATAAGCAGAACAAGCAAAATAAAACCCTAAGCACTCTGAACTCTGCAGAGAAGTGATAAATCCTATGTTTCAGGAAAGTCTGGTAGCGCTTTACTGAACTGGGGGTGGGGAAGGGTGTGGAAAGGATCTGTGTGGAGTTGATCAGTGCCTGTTGCTCCATCTATCATCCGCCCGGGTCTGTGCACCAGCTTCCCCCCAGAGAGTCTCAGGATGCTCACTCTTGGAGAGAAGAGTGAGTGATGGGAATCCTTGGAAATGAACAAAGGCACTCAGACAGTTTCCCACACTATAAAAGGCCTAAACCCTAATAAAATAACTTCCCTTTTTTTCATTTTTTTTTTCTTTTAGTGCTGTCAGCATCCTCCAGAGCTCATTGCTACAGGCTACTCACTGTTAAGGCCAGGAACTTAGCAGGGTTTAAAAAAAAAAATTAAAAAACTTCCAGGGGATTTAGAGAATCCCTTTATATTAGATGGAGTTTTCAGTGCCATACTTGAGGGAATAAACCAGTAAGTAGCAAGGAAAATTATGACTTTAAAGGAAGTTTTGCACCTACTGTTGAAAAGCGTATTTACTGGCAGTGAGATAAAATATTGGAAGAGAGAGACAGCTTCTGTAACGTAGTCGTGTGATGTTTGTATGTCTATGTTGTAGTTTTTATGCCAGGTCTAGCTTCATACACCTGTGGAACATACCTAGCCCATGGTGGAGCAAAGCTGTACCGTAGATCTTTCCTTTTGGGCTTCATATTCCAGTTAGAAGTACTTGCTCAACTTTCTCAGCCTATGAGTTGTTTTGAAAGCTTTGTTTATTTTGTTTTTTTTTTTTTTTTTTAATGAATTTTCATGTTTGGGAATGCTGGGTGACTAACAAGTGTTGCTGAGGCCCAATAATGCCATTTTTAGGATGGCCCATTGCAGCAGAGCAGTGCTACCAAGTGGGTAATGAAATGCTCCAGAAATGCTTACTGTTGATTCGGTAAAGACAAGTAACAGGGATTTCATCCTCTGCTCATCACTGGGTGCTGGTCTCACAAGCTGTTTATAACCTCGCCGAGCATCAGCTGCAGGAGGGAGGTCAGGAGCCCAGGTCTCCTACTCTGGGCTCAGCAGGCAGCTCCTCTCAGCAGGCACCCAGTACCCAGGCAGCCCTGCTCGCTGGCTGGGTGTTCACCAGGAGCCACAAGCGTGTGAGATTTAATTTGCACAAAGCCACGGCGAAGATGAGGTTTGGGCCAGTACCAGCCTGAGTTGTATGCCTGATATATGCAGTGCCCTAGACGAGGGAGCAGAGATACGTTTAAGAAGTGCATGGTTATAGTCAACTTGAATTTGTAAGTGAAAAATAAAATATCTCAGGCAATATCATTACCTATTAGCAAGAGGGGAAGGTTTCTTCTTCAAATTGAGTCTCTTTGCCGGGATTATTTTTTTTCTATGTAACCAAAGCCTCTTTTGCTCTGTCTCGAAGTACTTAGTTAAACAATAGCTATTTTATTTAGCAAGATTGTGCTTCAGGAGATTGCCTTGTCTTGCCTTCTATTTTTGGACAAAAATTCCAAGTGCTTTTCAATATATGAATTGTGAAATAGTGAGCTTTTCTGCAAGATCTCTTGAAAATCTATTTCGAGGTCCAGAGCAGCTGCTGTCCCAATCAATGCGCGCTCTTCTGAACATCTTCCCATCTAAAAAGAGGTAGAGGAATTAGACAGTGGCTGATAGCAGTAGGTAAGGTAGAGCAATAAAAGTGAAGTTAATAAAAATCAAACCCTGAGATGTACAAAATGTCATCCTACACCCAGAATAAATTAGTTAGTGATTCCAGCTCGGCTGGAAGAAAAAGCGCGTCCCTTAAGCGAGCCGGCGCATATGCAGCTGCCTTTGCTTTGCTTTGCTGTGAAATCATATTGCCATTACTAAAGCCAGCATTGATCTTTTTTTATTTTCCTTTTTTTTTTACCCCTCTCTTTTTTAATCTTGGGTGGTTTGTGCCTTTTTTCATCATCTGTGTTATCTTGGGAGGGTTTGATTCTTCCTTCACTCCCATATGCTGGCCAGTTTATCGTGTGCCCAGCTCTCTTCCGCTTGACATCGTGTTCTGTGCTGGCTTGGGGGTCATTCCCCTGCTCCCCTTCCTCAGATTTGACACCCACATTGATCATTTTTAGAAGCACTTTATCAGCACTTGTTTACGGTAGAAATCGCCTCCTTTTTGTCAGAAAACGTTATTAGTGTTCCAGCAATGCTTGGATGGCTTTTATCTCCCTGTGGAATCTCATTAGCTTTACATCACAATAGAAACAGCATATGTTCAACTTTGCCAAAGTGGCCAGTCAATTTAAATTTGTTAATAGAAGTATTTTTCTTTTTCTTTTTTCTTTTTTTTTTTTTTTTTAAAAAACAATTTTCTTCAGTGCCGAGAGAAAACAACTTTGTTGTTCAGGAAAAACACA
>JANVCC010000185.1:5097216-5134009 GCA_025345505.1 Todiramphus chloris collaris
TTGTTAGAAGTAGAAATACAGCATAAGGAGAGCGGCTGCTCATAAATATCTTCAGAACTTTCTATTCTTTGACATTTCTGGTACTATCTTATAAAAGCACCATCTTAAAAGAAAAAAAAGATCCCATTGCCAGAAGGGCTCGGATTGCAGTCACTTCTGAGCGCTACATGGGATGTGTTTAAAAGAAATGACTGTGCTCACATTATTGCTAGTGTTTTTTCTTTTTCATATGGTATCTTATAAACGGCTTAAGCAGAACGTGGTGGGGTTTGTGACTATTTTGGCAAACTCATTAAAATGCTCACGGTCCCCAAAGTTTCCCCTTCCAAAAGTCAGAATTCCGTGTCCTGGTTCGGAGCTGCTTCTGGAGTCGGTTGAGCGCCGGTGATGGGGAGCAGGAGCTGTTTCTGAAATGGTACTGTAGCTTACCACTGGATTCGGCGTAGGATAGACGGATTCGATGCACTGTTCCGTGGGGGAGGCTGGCGTGGTGTGAATTGGAGCCTGTCTGTGCAGGGATTTATTCAGAAATACAGCTTTCCCAGATTCCCCTCCCGGAATAGCTGCACGCACGAGTCTCTCTTTGTGCAGCGAGAGCTGGAGCGCTTCAGTGCTGAATTAGACTAAATATACATTAGGAACGAGCCGAGTTAGCTGGGAGTAGCAATTGTAGTTTCAGTTCACACTTCATCTTACTCAAAATTTGCTGTAGTATAGTGACAAGCCCTGGGAAATACATAGTCAAGTCCTGAGAAAGCGCTGCTTCTCCACCTTGAAACTAGAAAATACAATTTAACCACTAACTAGACAATCACGTAGTTCGTTGGACGCTTTGATATTACTAATGAGGCCCATTAATAGATTTACAAGTTACTAATGAGGCCCATTAACACATTTACAAGCTGCGAGGAAGAGTTTTGTTGGCTTTGAGTTCTTTAACAGTCCAGCCCAAAGAATTTTGCCAAGAATTTCTGCATTCAGCCCAGAACTTCTGAGAAGCAGCAAACTGTGCTAATAATTTAGGATGCTGACAGGCTGCGTGCTGGTACAGATTTGCGTCACAGCTGTCAGAAACTGCCCCTTCCAGAAGCAGTTAAAAATGGTAATGATTTAAAGAAAAAAAAAAAAAGAAAAGAAAGAAAATTTGTTTAAAATCTCTCAAATCATTGGTTGGTTTTCCCAAATTGATTGTTTTTTCCTTTAATTATTCTTGTTATAAATACATATTTTATATGTATTCTTTCTAGCTGTAATTCCCAGGTGTAAGGTATTGTTATGGCTCTGTCTGGGAAATTAAACAGCTTTCTATCAGAAATCTTTTACTAATGGGAGTATTTCTAAACCGTAATCATATGAACTGATTCCTGAGTTCAGAGGAAATGAGACTGAGCACTCAATTCTTGTTCAATGTAAGCAACCTGAAGTAGGACTACGAGAGTTAAATATTTCAAGTTTTCCCATTTAAAAATGGGGTGAGTTTACTTAATTTATCTGAAACAAATAGCTTCAGTTTAGGGTATTTTATCCTATTTCTGGGGTGGGAGGGTGGGGTTTTGTTTTGGATTTGTTGGGGCTTTTCCATTAAAAAAAAAGACCAAACCTTTGGGTTGGTTTGTTGGGTTGGTTTGGGTTTTTAGAGCAGAATCTTCTTTGAATGTTAGACAAACTATTGACTGTGGATGCTTTTGTTTGATAGGGTACAGAATTTGTTTTTTGGTTGTGTGTGGTTGGTTGGTTTTGGTTTGGGGTTTTTTTTTCCCTTATTTTTTTGTCCAGCAGGGTGGTTAGTCCAAAGTAGGACACAAAGCATGTTAGTTTAGCTTTGTTCCCTGTAGCATAGAGCTGGACACCTTTCTCATTGCTTGGCTCGCATTAGCTACCAGTCGAGATCCTTTTCCCAACACTATCAGCTTTTATCATGTTTATGAACTGCCAAAGGTGTGTTTGATCTTCCTGTATGTATATGAAGTACTCGATCGTGATGCTTCAGCTGCTTCTTGTAGGAAGCTGGCAGAAGGAATGGAAGCCAGCTGTCAGAAACTACCCAAAATGACTTTGAGAATGACTTCGCAGCTCTCTAATTCCTGGTTTGCCACTTCCCCGTGGGATTTATCCTGTTTTTCTGCAGATTAGCACTGCTTGCTCTGAAATGCAAACTGAATAAGTGTATTCTGTCCTCGTGTCTGATACAGGTGACAGACCACGCGACCACTGCTCTGTTGCACTACCAGCTGCCTCAAATGCCGGACGTGGTGGTCAGATCTTTCATGGTAAGTGTATGGGAAAGGACATTTTTCCAGAGAGACTTCAGCATGCTCACAGTGGGTGACATTAAGCAGTTCTGGTGTGGTTGTCATTTCCTCTGTTTAAACAAGCCAGACTGTAGTGAGTGACTGTAATTCTTTGTGTCTGATACCCAGACAAGGCTGAAGAGCTCGTTCTCGTTACGCTGGGATAATTGGTGTTGGAAGACTGAGCTGTACGTGGTTCTTCTGTCACTGGTCTCAGTATCTGCTTGATGATTCCTATTTGCAGAGCTACTCTGTGTGATCTCTAAAAGCAGTGGGAAGTCCACTCTGAACCAAAATCTTTGCTCTGGTCAAGCCCTTTCACACTGTTCATACTGTGCATGGAGGTGAATTCTGGATGGAGAAAGTCTGCTCCACTGGAAGCTTCCCAGTAAGAGGAAAGTGCCAGGTAGCCTGTTCCAGCAGAGGCAGCTTGCTTGTCTGGATGGAGAGGTGATGTGTGTTATTTGGAGAATGATGAGATGGAGAAATGTGATCGGGGGGAGTCTATTTTACTGTATCCACTTTCAGCCCCAACTTTGTTCCAAAGAAGTTGTGTGTACTCACCCAGCACAGCAGCAGGTGGTTTTGGGAATCGAGGAAATACCCCCTGACGTGTTCTGTTACTGAATTAAATTGATCCAATACTGCTATGCCTTGATACCTTTAAATCTGCTTGTCTTTAGAATGTTATTTGTGAAATAAATTTGTATATAAGCAGCCCTATTAATCAGAGGCTGAGAACAAGGGTTTATGATTCAGAATTGCTTCTACCAAGATGAATTTTGGCAGTGCAGACTCTTGCTGTTCTCTCTGCTGCAGCCTCCCTGAAGAGGCTTTTGGGAGAGTTTTCTTGGCTCTTCAGACTTTTTCCTTCATTAACTCCCATCACATTATCCCTTAACCTGGAGCAATGGAACTGAGACTCTTTTAAACAAACATCTGCTTTTGCCATTCACAATCTTTAGGCGTGTAGAGTAGCAATGGGTCTTTTAATTTGCAGTGGGTGACGTCAGGTCAGCCAGCCTCCCCTACCTGCTCTGCTGCTTTGGTTACTTAATAAAACGGCCACTAAGATGAGGGATTTGCAAAGGTCTCTTCTCTTGGAGCACATCTTGCAGTAATGGGTTTTGAAAGGTGAAGGCAGCTCTTACTGGTCAGGTTTGTGTTTGAACATGTTTCTGAAGATGAATGTTTAATAGAAGGGTGGCACACTTGTGTAAACCACGGGCCTGCCGTGTTGAGTTAATAAAACACAGCTAAAACCTGTAACAAAGCAAAAGCAGATGGGCACCAGGGGTGTCAACGTGCCGGTCCTTTCCCATGGCACCTGTGCAATCCACATGACAGGAGGTAGTCAAGCCCTAGTTTTCTGATTGGAACAAAGGACTTTTTTTATTTCTTTTTTTTTTTTTTTTTTTTTTTCCTTTCACCAGATGTCTCAAGTGCACAATTTAACTTCATTTACCTATTTTTGTATTACGGTTCAGAAAATTCGATTTCTCTGTGGAGCAAGCAAAGCTGAAGTAAATAACAGCAATTTACTTGTAGTGTTCTGTTGCCCTTGTCCCCGTATTTACTGCTAAACCCAGAGAAGATCTGGTTCTTTTGGAGGAGAGTTATTGACGGGCAAAGGTTTGGTTGCTATAGAGAAGGCTCTGATGAAGATGGAAGGATTTGTTTCAATAAACTCGGTTGACCTCTTCTTCAGAGAACAATTTTCTCTTATCGATGTAATTCAATAGGACTTTAAATGACAAGATTCATGTGCATCCTTGACAGTATAAATCTGCTGGTCTAGGTGTTTTTTGGTTGTGTATCTCCTTGAGTTGGGAATTGAGTTAGGTAATGCTCATTGCTATGTATGACGATGGGAACAATCCACTTTAGAGGCAGGAGCTTTACCAAGGAACGTCTGAACTCCCTCTGTGTTGTTCCAGGCTAGCCTTTTATATATATATATGTATATATCAGCATAATCAGATTTAAAATAGTACAGTATTTTTATGACCAATGAGTATTGATCCTCAAATCCCATTAGAGCGGAAGTTAGTGAGCTTGCTCAGAAAGCCTTTCTGTCTTCAGCTCTGGAGAGCTCAGACTGTTGCAGTTTGATTGCAGCAGGGGGGTGATAGGTGATCATAGGAAGAGACAAACCAATATTCATTTGAAGAAGGCACCCATCAAGAACAATTATATCCCAGTAAAACTACGAGGAGCATTACAACGCTCGCCTTCCATCGCAATTCTCCAGCTGCGAATACCTCCTGCTCAGAGGGCATGATTTTCTATTAACAAATTTGCTTAAGTGTCTAAAAAAGCAAAATATGATCAGTAAAGTGGGAATTCAGCTCTGCGGTGACCTTGTAATCTTCAGCACGTTTCTGTTTATAAAATCACCGTGTCCCTGAGGTCACTGGGGCCTCGCCAGAGTGCGTTCTCTGTCCTTGCTATCGCTGTTTGGCAGGAATGATGACAAAGGGGAACATCCATACCCAGTTTTCCTAATTTCTCTCCTTTTCCCTTTCAGACCTGGTTAAGAAGTTACATAAAGCTGTTCCAGGCTCCGTGCCAGCGCTGCGGAAAGTTTCTGCAGGATGGCCTGCCGCCCACGTGGAGGGATTTCCGAACGCTCGAAGCTTTCCATGACACTTGCAGGCAGTAGTAGCCCAGCCATCGATGACACGGGGAGTGAACAGGCTGCTGGTCTTGGAGGAGAGCTGACTGTTTCATAGGTGGTTCCATTTCTGAACCTTCCAGCCTGCGCTACGTAGCTCTGCGTGGTGAGGTTGTGCTGATGTATCTGACTCTCTAAAAGGCCATCGGTCTGCAAGGCGCACGTGAGACTGGTGGGTTTTGAAGAAGATGGTGAGAAGCTCTGGGTGATGGCTTGGTGCTTCTGAGCTGGAATGATATCTCTGGGAGATCTGATGGTAACAACCATTGCTCTAAACCTTCCTGAAAACATCTGTGTGCAGTTAGTGGTTTCTGACGGGATTTGCAAGGTTGAAGACTTTTGTAAGCTTGAAATAAATTTTGTATTGCAGAATTCGTGCTCTTTCATTATCTGATCAAATTCCTTGGGTTTGGTGTGGAATTTTCAACGCTGATCTTTATTAAAACTGGAAACACTCAAACACACATGCTGATATGATGGGTGGGGGTTGTTTCAAGGCTCAGAGCTGGGTTGGTTTTTTTTTTGTGGAAGAAATTATTGATTAAACGTGGAATTTCAAAGGCATGTGGCAGCTTGGAAGTTGCAAAGTACTTTCTAAGGCGTGGGGAAACAGATGTTTCCCTTTACTAAAATTGTAATGAAAAATGTTAGTAAAATCTGCATGTATTAAGTGGTTAGAAGATGTGTGATGAGCAGGGGCAGGGTGTATCATCTGTCACTACTTTCAGGACTGAAAGTAGTAAAATAATTCAGCCCTAAAGCACAGCTTCTGCAGCACAGACACGCACAGCAGGTCTCCCAAACAATTTAAAATGCACATGCAGAACACCAGCAAAGAGTAAGGTCCCTCCCAGTCATCGTTGCACTTGGGGTGGGTGGGAGGGTTCAGCTCCTGTGAGCCTCAGCCATTGTCCCTGCACCCTGAGCTCAGGCAGGTCCCTGTCCCAGCTGAACTGGCCTGGGGTTCACTGTCTCCTCTGGTATTTTCTTGAGGACAGTGCATTTCATCTGTCACCTTCTAGGCAGTTTGATTAATTCTGCTGTCATTCTCACTAGCACACCCTTGTTTCCTTTACAAGCCACAAAAGCTTTGGTACTAAGCTTGTTTTGGGAAGCTGGGAAGGGGAGGGCTGGAGAAGCTGTGCCCTGAGTTAATTTTCAAATGAATCAGCATTAAGGTATAGAGCTGCAGACCAATTCCTGAGGTTCCTTCTGCCTGGGTGAAAAGCTGCAGAAAGAAAAGACACCCCTCTTGGAGGCTTTGGTGGTGGCAAGGTTTGGTTTGGTTTGGTTTGGTATTACCAGCAGGGAATGCTGAGTGAGGGTAATCCCATGGACTAGAAAGAAGGGGATGGAGGGGACACGAAAACAGGGCAGCCAAACTGCAAGCTTTTTCAGACTTTGCAATAAGGTGTTTGGAGGGGTTTTTTTAAAGCACTTGGTGAGTTTAATTCGAACCTGCAGCATTTATGGAACGGCCTCTTGCGTAGCTGTGGGAACTGAGAAGTGAAGAAACTTGCGAGTGTCTCCCTGCACGTGGCCTGATGCAAAATGAACCGTGTCTGCTCGTAACGTCAGAGACTGAGCTGCTAAAGGGAGCAGCTCCTTCCCTCCAGGACAGCGTGTGATGTGGGGACTGCAGCTTTCTAGGTATAGAAATCCATGCAAGACCAGCTTGTGTGAAAGAGGAACCTGGGACAAAGGGTTCCTTTGGAGGCACAACTTTGTGTATGAAGAAGCATCTGTTTCTTTGAGGATGTTGGTGAGATCCGTTTCTAGTTTTTAACTTTTTAATTATCATTCTTGCCAATCACCAAACAGAAGCATTGCCACAGCAGAGGGATAATGGCCGCTTCGAATCCAGTTGAATCACCTAATGAAAACTTTCTGTGCTGTTATTTGACCCAAGTAGCCTTCTTGGTACAAAGATCACCCAAGACAGAACAATGTCTGCATCTTAGATGAGAGAGTGCCTTGTAAATAAGCGGCCCCGTTACTGGTCCCGTTACTGTACTAATTAGAAGACCTGGGTTTCTGATAGTGTAAGCAATTTTTTTTTTATGAATAAAAAGGTCATAGTGTGATATCCAGCCTGCTTTAGGCACTGCTGTCTGCTCCGTTCTGTTTATACTTAAATAATGGTGTAGAAAGCAAATCCTGAAGTTCACAAAAGTATTTTATGTGAAATCGTGTCTTGGCACTTGGAGATAATTAGTTACAGAAAACAGCATCAGCCAGCCTGCGCGTTAATTGAGCCTGAAGGTTTAAACCTGTAATTGGCAAACCTGATGGAGACTCATAAAATTCCCTGGAAGTGCCTCGGTACAAAACTAATTGTCTTAGAGAAGCGCAGTGCAAACCTGCTCCTCACGTTCCTTCCCCCCAGAGAACTGCAGGGGGAGGGAATCGTCTCCCCTTGGAGGGAGAAGCAATGGTTTCCATCCCTGCAAGTTTGTAAGGGTCAAAGGCTGGAGTCTTTCTGGCTTAGGGTGTGGAATTCAACTGTCTAAACTCTTCTAGAAGTTCTTTATTTCAGCAGTTTGAGTGCAGGGTGTGCTTGGCTCTGCTTGTTGGCCGGGAGGTCTGAGGGTCACTGAGGTGTGGATCCCCAAGCTGGGCAGAAGCTCACTCTGAGTGTTGAATGGGAGTTACAGAAACTGGGAGACCGACTAAAAAGCCATTCTCACAACACAGCATTGTGGTTGTCTCCTTCAGCTTGGATACTGGACATTGTTCTTTTCCACCCTTGGTTAAAAGGGACAGGTGACCAAAAGCTGTTTCAGGGCAAGATGGGTGGGTTTGGTCACTGGGACTCTGTTGTAGCTTCTACCACAGGTCTTTCAGGCAAGCAGTGATGACAGTGATCCCAAGAGTGGCTCCCACCTCTCCTAGAGCATAAGAGAACAGCTTTTCTCTCGATAGTTACACAGTTCTCCTGATAGCTACAGAATTGGTAGCAGGCGAATTTAACAGAGGGGAAAAAGAAACTCCTCTACACCAAGAAACTCCTCTACATAAAGAAACTCCTCTGCACACAGAAACAAGGGTGGCTCGGGCTGTGTGTGACAGCGCTGTCATTTATAGCACAAGGATACACTAATCTGCCCCAGCACTGCAGGGCAGGTTCCTCATCTGACCCTGGTCAGCATCTTGGTATCGTTCACCCTGATGGGAGCAGGAGTCTTCGGTTGCATCCCTGATACGGAGAAATCCTGGGTTCTTTCCGCATGTGCAAACCCCACCTACTGTGCTTGTGGAGCTCGCAAGTGCTAAAGGTTACAAAATCCATCTTTTTGCTACGAAAGCGACTTAATTAATGTGAAAGTTTCTCTCGTGAAGGGAACCCGCCGCAGATACGCAGTGCATATTGCAGCCGGCTCCTCTCTTCCCTTCCAGCACCCCTCCCCAAACCACTTTAATTTCTCTGCCAATATTGGACAAATGTAACAGGCTGACTTTTTAATTTTCTACTCCCAGGTCTCCCTTGTCGCCTCATGCATTTTTCATCACAGCTCATGGCTCCTGCCCTGCGAACAATATTGATCGACTGATTAAGCCATCAAGCCATGGCAAACAACTTTAATTTTCTAACCAAAGCCTTTTAGTTCTCTTCCCTTTCTTGTGTATTTGTTACCTTCTTACGAAGTTTTTAATGCCTGCTCAGAAACACATGCATTTTAGGAATTAGTCCCTGGGTTAATTGGGAGCTGTGCCCCACCAAGAGCGATTCACATCCCAGGGTTAGCCCAGCAAACTAAGAAGAGAGTGGGAAGTGCTACAAACCCTCTTTCAAAGCCAGAATCATCCCTGCCCAAGCTTTTGGAGAAGGGTTTGTAGAAGACTCAAGAGTGCTTGCCTTTTCTCTTAGGTCTCTCCCAATAGCCTTACATTTTCTTGAGAAGAGAGGAAGCCCCCATGGCAGTAGAGGACCCCTGGGTACCAGGCTGTGCTCATCAGGGGCCATGCACACCCCTGCCTGCACGCTCTGAAAACCCCGAGAGTTCCTGCAAGGCTCATTCTGTCACGTAGAACATTTTTAAGTGATGATGATGAAGTGAAAGGAGATCGTTCTGACCTGAATCCCGGGGCTGGCGGGTGGGTAAAAGCATCCTTTCTGCAAACTCAGTACATGTGGTTTCAGTGAGCCTTGTCGGAATTGCTCTGTGGGTTTGCAAATTGCTTCTCAAGGTAAAAATGCAGCTTAAATATCAGGGGTTTTGGCTCTCGCTGGAAGCCTGGGAGCTCTGCTGCGTGCGGTGGTGGTGCAGGCATGTCTTGGGTGCTGATCCTTTAGGTAGCACCAAGACTTGTGAGCACAAATGGTGAACTGCAGCGTGTGTGGAGGATCCTCATCCTGAGCACTGGCTCCTTCCTGGTGTCTCCAGGTCCCTGAATTACCAAGAGAAGCAAAACCCTCCAAAGGAACTGGGCCACTTGTCTGAAGGCAGTGCCAGGATGAGGCATCCTTACAGCCCTGTGACTGCTCTTCCCATGAGTATTTAGCTGAGACCCAGTCCCTCCCTGCTCTGTACCAACACCGACAACCAAGGTCCCTGGGACCTCGGGATGGATCCCTGTGATGGATTTAGTTCAGGTACATGCAATAGGGTGGCAGAACAACCTCCCAGCTGGGTCTCAATGAAGGTTTCATCAGCAATTTCAGCCCCTTAATCCACAGCCTGGATTCCCTGCCACAACTCTGCACAGGAACTGGCTCCTCCATCGGGGTTGAACCCAAGGCCTCCAGTTTGCCCAGTTTATCACAAACACACCATTGCTAGGCAGGGGTTTTGTTCTCCTAAACTCACCTGGTGTCCTTCAGAGGATGAGATTTTCTGCAAGTAAATGAGGGAAGCGATGGCTTTGTCCGGGTTTCTCGGCATCAGGAGTTGACTGTTTTGCCCACTTCTTCTCTGGTTGGAAGCAGCAGGAGTATGGATGGAGTTGGCTGTTCCGTGAATAACAGCTCTGGAACAAAGCTGGCTTCAAGTCATCAGGGTTTGTGTTGCTTCTCTTGCTTTGAGGGGCTCTGATTTCAGGATCAGATAATTAGTTCCTATAAAGACACGTATGTGTCATGAACTTGTTAGAATTTTTGAGGTCGTCTTTTCTTCCTTCCCTTTTGAAACCAAGTGATCAAAACAAGAGACATCTCCAGATGTTCTGCTTGTTAAGGAGAGGAGGCAGGGGACCCTTTGGGAGGCCAGGGGTATGTGCCTTTGCAGCAACCACAGGGTTTTTATCATCTGGCATTTTATCCTCCGTAAAGCTCAGCAGTGGCACTGGTACCTGATTGCCAGGTTTGTGTCATAAAAATGAAAGGGGATTAAAAAAATGTGAAGTGTGGCATAGGAATGGAAATGGTCTTTTATGGTACGCTGAATTGTGAGGACCCAGAGACCACGGAGCATTTCTCCTGTCACTTACTTTTTTATGTTAATAAGGAGGCTAATTTAAAATGAGAGTCCTTGTAGTTGGTAATAGAGGGGTTTGTGCTGATCAAAAAGTTTCTCTGAAAACCAGAGGGCTGGGATCAAGGACGGGGGAGATGTTTTTGTAGTTGAGGTGCTGAGACAGTAGTTTTGGGTTTAGAAACGCAGCGTGAACCGTGCTCGGGTCTGTCGTCGTTCCACTTCCCCAACAAGTCCTGCAGCTCAGCTGGGGCACGTTTCCAGAAAACCACGAATATGTGAAAACTATTAATGGTGGGATCATTTTGGATTCATGAGAACAAATATTTGCATCGAGGCCGTGACTGTAAGAGTTACACTCCCGACACAGTAGCGCAGGCTGGGATTTGTGGACCCAACTACAATTAACCCGTGGTACCCACGTTGCAGCCATTGAGTTTTCACAAGGAGCTGCTCCTTCGGCATCCGCAGGTGAAGAATTATTATTAGCAGGAAATTTCACCGTAGCCTTGGTATAAAAATAAAATTGATAGCAGGGAGAAGTAGCCCGTGCTTGTGCAGCGCTGCCGTGCCCTTGTCTCTCACCATCTGCACTTCCTGCATGCATTTTGGTTTTATTAAGGTATTTTTAGCCCCTTTCCTTTCCTTATAGCCTCGCTGCTGTTGACGATCCCTCTGTAAAATGCTGCAAAGAAAGCAGGAGCCTCTCCTTTTACAGGCTCTGAAGTCCCACCAGCCAGGGCTCAGGGATGACAATGGGGCTGTGGCTTCCCCTTGGTTCAGAACAATCCATAGAGCAGCTACAGGGAGAGGTGACCTGTGGACACTCTTCATTCTCTGCTAGATGAAAAAGCCCACCAGTCATCACTTCCTATTGCTGAAGAAGGTGGAACCCACTGGGCGAGCTGAAGGGAAGTGAAATGTCAGATGAGAATGGGAACTTGGGGAGCCTCTGCCACAGGCTGGCTGTTGGCCGCATCCCACCCAAGGGAATAAAGCTGGTCCCTGCGAGGTGAAAGAGCCTGCCCAGCCTGGGTCAGGCTGAGCCGAGGCAGGTGAGGTCCCAAAACTCCGGATTTGAGCAAGAATCACTAAAATAGGACCTTAATAGGAAGCTTAATCACATTTTCTCTGAGTTTTTGTATAAATCTCTGAGTTTTTGTATAAATCTCTGAGTTTTTGTATAAATCTTGCTCTCGTGGTGAATTCCTCCTGAGCCAAGAGGTGACACTGATGAAATGCCCACGCGCTTCCCAAACCTTAGTTCCCAGATTACCCAAAACTTGTTTTTCTGACTCAGATGTGCCCCCAGCTGATGGGAACAAGGGAAACCATCCCGGTCCTTCGTGTAAAGGTCTGACCCGCTCAGGCACCGTGTGAACTGACCTCTGAGTTTCTGGATGCCAATTCCCCCTCTGCAACTCCAGGAAATTAAACGGAGAGTATTTAACATAACATGGCAAAAAAAAAGGCAAAAGCTGCTAAGCCCTCAAGATTCTGTTTTTGTTTTTCCTCGCTATTCTCGCATCATTACAGACACCCATGAAATTAAAACTGCAAGTTGCTGAGGTAGGAGAGTGGAGAAGCTGCGCTGTGAAACAATTACAATTACTGCAGTATGACATTTTTCCATCCTTCAAGAAGCGGTGGGTGATCAGTAAATGAGAAAAGCCCTGCTCAAGCTCTGCTGACAGCCGTGTTAATTGTATCGGGAAATTAGAGGTGGGTTCCCAGGCATCACTGCAGCTGGTACCAGTAGAATTTGTAAGCGTAAGGGGATACTGTCCTCTGCAAAAAAAAGGATTCCCATACTTGCTCAAGGGGCTGTAAATCTGTGCATTTCTTTCACAAATTCTGCTCTAATCCTTGGGCATCATCCCGTGTTCGACATCCCCGTTTCCAAACCCATTTCTTTGCTGCTGCTGATCATTCTTTTGGTTTTTCCACTGTTAATGGGCAGTTACAAGATTCAGCAGAAAGGTTTAGTATTTATTTTTCATCTGTGAATATTTTTTAAGGGTTGGGGAAGGGGGGTGGTTCACCACTACTTAAAAAGCACTTGAACACGGGCCCTTTCTTACCAGGCTCCGGACTAGAAAAGAGCTGAGTTACCTCTTTTCCAATACAAGCCACCTTATAGCACGAGGTAAAGAAATCGATACACCCTCACCCAGGTTATCAGGGGCGCTGAAAATATTTAGCATTAAATACTGGCGATACAAGCACAAAGTAGCACCTTCAGCCCTTGAGATTAAAAGTGGATTTACTTCCTTTTTTTTTCCATCCAAAGTCGGTGCCATCAGAGCTTTGCTCAAGCATGGTGTGAAAAGTGCTTGGTGGAGACCCACCCTGGAGGAAGGAAAAGCTTTAAAGGGCATTCAGAAGGCAAAATAATTAAATAAATAATTAGTGATTAAAACAAACGAACAAAAAACCACAATAAAATCAAAATGGTGCCCCAACCACCCCCCCTTAAGTCACTAATTTTTAAGCTGCGTTTTAACTGCATAGCCAACCACTTCTTCTTCCTCTTGTAAGGCTGTTAGCACAGAGAGACGTGCTCTGGGGCTGGTTTCATGCCATTTGAATTCTGTTGTTTTACCAGCTTTAGATAAAGCTGTTCCTTCTTAGGCTCCTATTCCAAAGAATTAACTTGCACGTTCAGGTACCTGGCATTTTATCCTCTTCCTTCATTACTTTGAGGAAGCTGAAAAAAAAAAAGGGGATTTTTTTTTTTTTATGTTCTTTCTTATTCTTATTGCATTCCAAGGCCATTGGTGCTGAAGAGTGTGCTGGCTTGTAGCATTCTTCGACGGGAGTTCAGAAGGGGGTTTTGGCACACGGGCTTCACTCCATCCTCCAAGTTTGCACTTGGATTCCAGCAGCTCTCCCCCTGTGTTCAGTATCTGTAAGGACAAGAATGATTTCTTGATTTTCCTTACAACAGCCAATGCTTGTCTTTTATTGGCCATGGAAGATTGGATTTCTTTAAAATGTAAATTTTGAATATAGCTATATTTTTATCTTTCATCCCTGAGGTATCACAGGCTTTACAAACCCTTTTTAATCTCGGATTGATTGATGTCAGTGGGAGTTTTCCACTGGCTTCAATAGATCTTGGACCGGTCCCAGGGTGCAGCAATGCAACGATTTCTGGGAGGGAATGCAGCAGCTGTTAAACCTCATGAGGTGATGCCCTAGGACAAGAGGAGATGCTTTATCAGGCTGAATAAAGTAGAGGTAGCTCGTGGGTAGGCATCTATGAACCCCTGGAGCAGGAAAAGGTTGGAGATCGGTCTGGGCAAAGAGCGTGGATCCCACTGCTGGTTCAGTAGCACCTCCAAGGGTGTCACCTGCAGCCTCTGAGCATGGGATGTGCTGGAGGACCGAGGCTCAGCAGAAGGTGCCTGGGACCCCCAGTGCAGTGGCGTAGGGATGCTGCAGGGTGCTGTGCTCCGAGGGGTGTCTAAGGGGTCTGGGGTTACAGCTACTGCATGAGAAGGGATGAGCTGATGCTCATCTCATTGTGTGGGAAGAGAGAACAAAGCCTCCCTGGAGGAGGGAGACAGGGAAGGGGGATCCAGACCTCACAAAGAGGAACGGGACGGTCACTCCAGGGGGAGACCCAACAGCCCGTGCATTGCCCCGTGTGTCAGGTCCCCACTACAGGCTTGAGGTGCCCTGGACTGTCTGCTTTTCCAACCACCATCTGCAGGAAGGTGTTTCTCCCACCAGAATTCCCTTGCTCCCCACGGAATATCTCCATCACACAGCTAGCTGCAGAAACAGTGCTGATGTGGGTGGGGCACAAACTTGGGTTTGCTCAGGGACCAGGTTAAAGAAATCTCCTAATATCTGGTGTAATGTTGACAGAAATCACATCCATTTTTGTAATGTGCTTGATCAGGCTGAGCTACAGAACACCCTGCTCCCCCCATTCAGAACGATCCATCCCTCTGCAGTGCAAGATTTATAGTAGCCAGCTGGAGAACAGGAAGATGATATGAGATATGAGATTATATGAGATATGATATGATGATATGATATGATATGATATGATATGATATGATAGCAAACACCATTTGAATTAAGGATTATAATGGGATTGACATTCCCAGTGTCTGTGGCAAAAGGTGTCCGACTGCTTGGGCTTGTGGAAAAGCTCCTGGTGCATAGGTTGGCATTGAGCCTGGCCCGCAGCAGAGCGTTGGCACTTGTGCTTTGCTCAGAGTGATGAAGGCTCAACATTAGGGCCAGGATGGTGCTGAAGGGGCCAAATGGTGGCACAGCTCCATGAAATGTTGAAGATTTCCAAGCACATCACCCAGAGGTGTCTGGACACTGAGGTTTCAAACACGTGGGACTAACGGGTACCTTCCCACACACAGCCCCGTGTGAAGAGCTGACAGATTTTATTTTAAAGATCTAAAAGCCAAGAGGTGAGACCCCAAGAGATGCTTTAAAGCCACCATCCTCCTTTCACACGCTTTCAAGAAGCTCAGCACAAGAAGCAGCTGAACTCACCACAACCTTCTCTCCTCTCCTCTCCTCATCTCCCTCTTGGTTCCCCAGCTCTGCTTTGAGCACCTTTGCACAGAGGTAACTCCACAACATGCAGGTGTCCTCTACTTGTCCTGCTCTGAAGTAGTCTGTTGCAGCTTTTCCTCCGGAGTATTGGCGCTAAAAATACTTTAAAGGTAAACCCTGGGGTGGCTCTTCCCACCAACTCATCCTCCTCCTGCCTCCTCCTTCCCAGGCAGCTCCCCCCGCAGCCAAGCTGGCCCTTTTATCCTGGTGGAAACGTGGGATTGATCTCGCCACTTGACAAAGGGAGGGGAAACACGGCCCCTTTCATCTTCTCCTTGCACAGACTGAGCCCCTTGTCCAGTTTGTGTGTGATGACGGGAGGGTTTTAATCCAGAAGGATTGGGAACCTTTCCCTGATCAAAGCATCCCCCTGCCTGGGGAGGGCTTCGGAGAGGGGCTGCAGCTGCTGCAAGCAGGTGGAAAAGTGGGGAAGTAAAAGGGGTGCCCGGCTTGGGAACTGGTGGAAGGACTTTCTAGGGATGTTCTTGCAAGACAAGCTCAGTCAAGCGTCAACCCTCACGTGGGACGGCTGCAGCCATCTCAAGTGAAATCCAGACTCTTGTGTGTTTGTTTTAACCCCCCCCCCCCTCCTTTCTACTTCTTCATTAACTCAGTCATTTTTGAGCATGAACACCCAAGCTGTAAATCTGAGGCTATTTAGCAGGTGAGGTGAACTGTGAAAAGCAGATTTGCACAATTTGCAGATTGCTCGTCGAGGTGAGAGCTAATGCTGCTGACTCACGAGCTGATCTGGTGCTGCTGGCAATCCCTCCTCAGCCTCCAGCTATTTCCATCCAGCCCTTCACCCCTCTCAGGTTTTGGCAGCATCCGAAGTTTATTCCAAGAACAGAAGTTTTCTGGAGCCAGCTAAGCCACCTGTTTTTCCCCAAACGGTGCAAATAACACCATTGCCTCTCCCAGACCCTGGCCCCAGAGCTGTTGGCGTGGTCTCGGCTCAGGCTGGCAATTAGTATTCAGGCAGGAGAGGCGGCTGCGGAGAGCGGGAGGAACACCTCAGCTCCATCTTTATTCATAATCCGAAAGCCGTGTTTGCTCTCTGGGTTTGGGCTGCTGCAGTGCTGGAGCAGCTGGCTCTGGCCAAGCTGCAGAGGACCTCTCGGGTCTGCTGAGGACCAGGGTCTGCTGAGGACCAGGGTCTGCTGGTTTTCAGGAAGGGCAGAAAAATCCCCCCCGGCTCGGGGCTGGCACTGGTGGTGCTAACCCAGGGCAAACCTTCCTGGTGCCAGCTGTCTAAGCAGCGGTGGGCACCTCGCTTCATGCCCTTCTGCTCAGTTTTCTCTCCCCATCACAGCTACCTCTTGTCGGTCTTCATCTCCTCTGCACGCTGATGTAAAACTGCCTCCAGGTATGGGCTTTGTGGTGGTTCCCATTGATCGCCTGGAAATGTGTTTAGACAGCGGCGGCCGGGCAGGGGAGAAGTGTTTCCCTGCCCCAAGCATCACTCCTGCTGACCCTTCAGCTCCAGGGCCTCCCAGACAGGGGAAAACCACTTCTTCTTCCAGCCAAGGGCCGTTAGCCTGGACTTTGTGCAGAAATGGGGATTATTTTTTAAACCCCACTTCAAGCCGCAGTTTTCATCCTTCTCCCAGAGGGTAACAAGCTCTAGAAGTTTAGCAACATCTCCCCGGGTGAAGCCTGCATCCGCTGTGTCCCTGGGCTGGGATGTGTTGGGAGAAGGAGGTGATGGCCACGCTGCTCTCGGGGAGTGTTTGTTTGCTGGGTTTCCCTGGCTGAGAGACCCCCTGGTGCCCTGAGCAGCCACAAAACAGCTGCCAGGAGACAAACACCTCACGAGCTCCGTCCTCGTGCTGCCCGGGATAAAACAGTGATAGATTAATCTGAACACAGATTAGTCAATAATTTATGCTGGTGTTTTCACTCACCTGGGGGTCTAGACAGACTTTGATATGATTTGATGGGGTCAGACCCACCTTGCTTTAATTAAACATGATGCTGAAAATTAAAAGGAAAACCTATTGGCTACTGGAACCGAAATCAATCTGTGATCAGTAACGAGAGACTGATTAAAGAGGTGATGCCCGGGAACGAGAGGATAGATTCAGCAGCCGCTTTCTGAAGGCCAGATTAGCAGGATGTATGGAATGTAAATACCCCTATTGGCATTTTGTCATGGCGTGGCCTTTAGCGAGCGAGCTGCTGGTACGCGGTGATGAATGGCTTTGCACCAGGGAAGGTGCTGCGGGAACTCAGGGCTGCGCTGGACGCTCTCCAGGAGCATCACGGGGGTGTTGGCTGGGGACGCCGTGGAGCAGGAGGAGCTGGAGCTGCATCCGTGAGAAGAGCTGAGCCCCGCGCACCCGCAGCCCCTCGCCCGGTGGGGTACGGGCAGGTTAAGGCAGCGGGAAATGCAGTTTTGTCGGCAGTGAACTGCCTGCCAGAGGGCTTGTGCCAAGGCAAACTCCTGCAGGACCCCGGGCATGGCAGGGGATGGGCTCTGGGAGCAGCCAGCTCCTGCGCCTGCTCTTGCCTTTCTCTCTGACTGCTGAGCTGGGTTGGGCTTTGCAGAAGTGGAGCTGCAGCAGCATCGCCAAGCACGCTCCGGGCTGAGAGCAGGAGGGTGGTTAGCGACAGAACCAGCGTTTGCAGGCACTAATTAAACAGCATCGTGTCCACCCGGGGAAACGGAGACACGCTAGTAGGAGAGGTACTGCCAGCAGGTCGAGACCCGAGCTCTGAAAGCAAAGGGCTTGGGTGGGGGAAGATGGAGAGCCCAGTGCCTCCAGGAGAGGTCTTCACTCTGGGAAAGGGGCAGCATTTTGGGGGCCCCCAAGTGAATTAGGGCTGTTTTGGGGAGCTCATGTGAAAGGGAGCAGTTCCAAGAGCTGGGCTCTTCGCTGTTGTCAGTAAACAGCTCTGAAATTCAGAAATGACGGCGAGGAGGGGGATGCTTCCCTGCCAACCCATCTCCAGAGTAACCGAGCAAGGCATCAGGTTAGCCTGTCGGGGTGCTCTGCTGCGGCGTGCAGGGAGGAGGGTTCACAAGCAGCTCTGTCTCCTGCCCTCACCACCCTGGCACCAGCATCACCTTGTGCTGCTCTCCCTGCGACCCCTTGTGCAAGCCCTCCCAAGAGCTGGTCTCACTGGTGTGGAGAGGGAAGAGCCTGGAAGCACTCCTGGGCTGATTCAAAGCCTGGAGCATCCCTGTGTGCAGGGAAGTTGCCCAAGTCTCTTTGCAGGGCTGCATTTTTCCTCTGAAAAGCGAAGAGGGTTCCCTCTCCTTCCATCCCAGCCTCAGCCCTGCTCCGTCCCAGACTGGGGGCACCAGCAGTATTCCTCCAGTCCCCAAGTGCCTCCATCCTCTGCTCTCCTCCACATCTGCAGCTCCACAAAAGCCCCTGAAGAGACAGGGGACAGCAGGAATGGGGTTGAGGACAGGGACAATTCCTTCCCTCAGCTCCTGCAGTTGCTCTTTTGTACTTTCCCCGTCACTGTGCAGTGGGAAGGAGGCAGGTGCTGCCTGCAGTGACAAGTACAGGATTTTAAAAAGTTTCAGAGCCTACTGGCGGAGATGGAGTCACCGTGGGCAAGGCAGAGCTGGGAGGAAACTGCCCTCAAGTAGTGCTGGTGGAAATGGGCTGGATTTGGGGGGTGAGGGAAAGCAGCATCCCTGGGAGCAAGGTGAATACTTCTTCTTCTCTCTTTCTGAATACCTTTTATCTGGAAATATTCAAAACCAACCTGGACACTGTGATCCTGGGCCCCCTGCTCTGGGTGGCCCTGCTGGAACAGGGGGGTTGTGTGAGATGATCTCCAGAGGTCCCTTCTAACCCCTGCCATCCTCTGATTCTGAGACTTCCCTACACTAAAATGAGCTTTTGCCATCAATTATTAATTTGCAGGGTCTTGGATGGAGCTTAGAAATGGGGCACATGTGTAAAGCTTCTGCTGGCACAGGCACCATGGCCACACAGGGATGGGATGGGGTGGGGATGGAGATAGGGATGGGGTGGGGATGGGGATGGAGATTGGGATGGGGATGGGGTGAGGATGGGGATGGAGATGGGGATGGGGATGGGGATGGGGATGGGGATGGGGATGGAAGCAGGCGAGGTGCAGCACACGAGCCATCAGACCCACCAGCCGCTCAGGGGGTTTGGAAGCCGCTTCCTTTCTTGCCTGCCTTGTTGGGGCTTTGATTCCTCCCTGACAGCACGCTGAAGGATTGATCTGAGCAGGGATAAATAATTCATGAGCTTTTGGGGTTTTTTTTTGAGCAGCTGTGAATCTTGAGACGCGAGCTCGGCACAGCAGACGCTGTTGGGACTAAAAGAACAGTTTGAGGAGAAAGCTGTATATTTTTGTTGTTGTTGTCTGTTGCCGTTTATAATTTCTAATCTCCTTCTTCTTTCTCCTCTGTTTTTTGTTAATTTTTTTTCTTTTTTTTTCCCCCACACAGGCCTGTTTTGTTCCTCTGGCTCTCAGCGGGTGGCTGGGGCAGAGGCAGCTTCCCACTGTCAGTGGATGGCTCCAGCAGCCGAGCTGTGCCCGGGCATCGTCTGGCAGCGGAGCTCTGGGTGGAACTCTACCCTCTGCCTGAAGAGAGATGCTTCCCAAGGGCATTCCCTGCTCACGTCTGCCCGTGGAGCACCTCAGAGCCACCTCTGACCGCTGGCATCTGCAAAGCCCTTGTTGCTCCCAGCCCTGAAATTCAGGGGGTTTGAGTAACACCACGGTCACTGCCTCACCAAGCTGGGAGCTGAGCTGCGGACGGTCAGCGTGCAGAACCCCTTGGGAAAGGAGGGTCGGGGCAGCTCCGTGCACTGCAGCACGGCTGGCAGAGGGGATGGTCGGGGCTGTTGGCAAAAAGTGCCTAGGGATGCTCAGTGTGGGCTGAGACCCTTTCCTTGGGGGTGGTTTGGCAGGGGCAGGGCTGCGTTCCTTCCAAAGCTGGGCTGCAAACCCCCGGGAGCATCATGCCCGGCTGCTCAGGAGGCCACCCCAGGCTGCCAAAACTGCCCCTGCACTAACCCCGTGACTACATATGGGTGATTTAACTAGCTTTTCATGTTTCCCAGGTTAACTGGTGGGACCCCTGGCTAGATCTTTACCAACGGCTTAAAATCAACCACGCAAAGCTGCAAACAGCATAAGGAGAAGAGCTTCCAGCTTAACCCCCTGACCAATGCTCACTGCAAAGCTGGGTGCTGTAAAACCTCACCAGACACCCAAGTGCTGACTCCAGGAGATCCCAGAAAAGGAAAACATGTTTCAAAAGATCTCCTAAGGAAAAAACAATGATAAAAATATTCTCCTGCAAGTCAGCCAAGAGTTGTAGGCTCAAATTTGAGGAAATTAGGAAGAAGTTCTTCACTATGAGGGTTATTTAAACATCAATACAGGCACTTTGGGCTAAGTCTCATCAGTGATAAGAGGTTTCAGGCTGATGGAAATTATTCATGAACTTGTGCTGAATTAGATGAGGAGTTGATGAATGAGGGGTTGGGTTTTGTGTCAAAATGTTTCTCCGTGATACTTCAAAAATGGAATATCTTGACTTTGTTTTGAAATGATACTTGACTAGGTTTGACCAACACTGATTTCAGAGGAGAAACACCTTAACAGCCTGAGACATTAGGTTTGGTGGCGAAACATTTCCAGTTTGTTTGTTTGCTCATCTTGATGAGGGAAAGGGAGAAGTATCTTGGGGGGGGGGGGGGGGGGTTAGGTGGGATTTTGTTTGTTTGCTTTTATAACCCTGCCTTTTGCCAGGTGGGTGGAGGTGGTAAAAGATGGTAAAGCCATTTTTGCTAGTTAAGTCTTGGCCTGTTACATGGAGGAGAAGGGAGTTATTTAAAGAACAGTAAGTTATCTCCACGGTGCCAAGCACACAGGGGCTCTTCTGCAGCATGACGAGTGCATCTGCCATCCCAGCCCCTTCCCGCACGCCCCAGGTTCCCCTCGCTGGGGAGCGGAGCGATGCAGGAGCTGCCCGCCTTGGACACGTAGATGGTTCATCAGCTAATTAATTAATCAGCCTCTGGGATCCAGCTGCCAACCCAGTTTAGCTGGGTTTTGTTTCTCTCTTTGGTGGCTTAACGATGTTCACGACAACTTTTCCTCTGGACGGGGAGATGGACCCACAGCAGCAAAAACTTGACGTCAAGAGCTTGATCTGCTCCGTCCCACCCCCTGCCATGGAGGAGGCACAGCTGCGTCAAGAGAAGGAGATAAACACTTGAAACACGGGATGAAGGAGGCTTCAAACGTCTCTGCTGCCTGCAAAATAGATTTCTGTTTCCAGCTCCCTTTCTGAAAGCCACGGAGATCACAGAGAGATGCTCAGAACAGGTGGAAATCTGCGGCGAGGCATTACTTATTCATAAAATAATGTGTAATCATTCCTGTAAAGCGTCAGGGTTGGAAGGGTCACTGTAATTCAGATGAATCCTGTTTACTCGTTTCCATTTCAGGGGCGGTGGAGCCCGGTGCCACAGGGGACGAGGTTTCTCCAGCTCTGGGAGGGAGCGGGGGGGGCATTCGCTTTTCCTGCAGCTGCAAAAACACAGGGAATGCTCAGGAAGGTTTTTTTCTTGGAAAAAGAGCTGCTTGAAACGTGGTCCCTGTTGATCAGGTGAAGAGCAGAGCAACCTCCTGCTCTGTCCCACTGCAGAGGGTTGAAGGGAGCCCCATGTCTCAGAGCCGTATCTGTGCTGCCTCCACGCCGGCTGCATGACCAGGATGCTTCAGCGGTGCCTCCTCGGGGTTCTAGATCCAAAAAGCAAGAGGTTCCCTCATTTCCTGGGGCACCTGTAGGAACTGAGAGATGCTGCGAGACCTGTGTGGTCCCTGGGTGCTCTCTTCTTGCCCCACTATTGCTGCAAGCACCAGGGTCACGACCACTGGCTGCTGCATCCATCCCACGGGCAGCTGCCATTCCCATGCTCCGGATCTGCCTCGGTCAAGTTATTCCTCTTTAAAATTAGCAGGAAAGCCAGTGGGAAATGAAGAGCCTTGTGAAAGGGGGAAACCTGTTTCGTTAATCGATAGGAGATCAAATGCTCCTCGCTGGAGCACCGCGGTGCAATTACGGTTATGAGATTCTCGGGTAGTTAGCACGTTGCTGCTAATTAATTTGCTCTGTTAGAGTATCGGGCAGAGGGCTGAAGGCAGACTGTCAGTGAGGATTCTCCTGCTGTAATTCACCCAACACTGAAAATGAGCCATAATGAGAGCTGATGGACAGTATTGATGTGGAGGACTTCATCCCATGGGGGAATATCACTGCGTCTGGCAGATTCACTGCAGCAACATCCCAAACAACAGCAAGGAAGTGAGGAAAGCCTTCATTTTTTTTTTCTTTTCAAAATCTCCACTGGTTATTTGGGAAATGAGAATTTATTTGGTGGTAGCACCTTTTACTTTGGAAAAACATCGTAACTCTGAACAACACCCGTGGTGCTGCTGTCAGTCAGACACGGGCATCTCCATCCTGCAGATGAGGAAGGCACAGTGGTAAAGGGGGGTCCCCACATCCACCCCCACAGCAAGGGCAGGGGGCAGTGGGGGACTTCCTGTGCTCCTGGCATTGCTCAGCCCATGCTGGTTCCTGGCACGGTCACCTGAGATGGGCACTGGGTCCTGGGGACAACTGGATACCTGTGCTGCACATGCGGGTCCCTGAGCATCCTGGATTCTCATAACTCTCCCTGCACATCAGGTTTTTAAAACAAAAAAAAAAAAAAAAAGGAGAGAACTGCTCAAAAGATATCTGAGAACAGACTTTCCCAAGAACCCTGCTCTTGCACACGTGGCCATGACCTCTCTGGGGCTTGGCCAGGCCCCTTGGGCTGGCTGCTGGTGCTGGTTCCTCCTGAACAACTACGGGCACTTAATGGGGCCTTGGAAAAATGTCATCTCTGCTCCTGCCCATGAGCTTGCAGTCAAATATTAGGGCTGGTGCTGCAAGTCTGATTGACTTTCTAGTGCTCCTGCCCTCCCTGGGTCTTGGAATCACTTCTCCAACTGCAAGCAGAGGATGCCCACAGGCTCCTGTGCAAATTTGTCCAGAGGAGAGCCTGAAAGTCCCAGAAGGCACCAAGGTGTTTCCAGGGATAGGGCTGGAGCTTGGCTCAGGGTCAGTGTCACCCTGGGGCACTGGGCAGCAGCTCTCCCAGGTTTCAGGGTGGAACTGCTCCTTTCACCCGCTCCCAGAAGCTCGTCCTTGGTCCTTTGATGAAACTGAAATGCTTTCTGTGTCCCCTCGGATGCAGATAACAGAGCTGTGACACGCCAGAGCCCAGATCTTCAGGACAAACCCATGTTACTCTGCAAAGCCAGGTGCTGGGGGCTCTCCATCCTCTCAGTGCAAGCCACTGCTGGGCTGGGACTTTGCTGGACCAGGCTTGTTGCTGCACATCGCCTCCTGTCCTTGGGCAAGTCATTCGCAAGGTGGATCCTGGGGCCTCAGGACCAGCACAGGCTCCTCTCCCTTTCTTTTACATGAAAAACTTATAAAGGAAAAAAAACCAAAACCAAACCAAAATAAAAGCCCAACAAATGAAGCCAAACTAGTTCTTCAGCTTTACTTGGATGGAGGCCTAAACTAGAGTCTGGCGAGGCCTCGCACGGCGCAGATGGAAACCCTGTCTGGGGCTACTGACTCACAACACAAAAAAACCCCTGATAGTCAATGTTCAAACGAGCTGGAGCTCCTCAAGAAACCCTCCCTGGTCCCCACGGGGGATGCTCCTCCTGGGGACTGCTATGGACAGGAGACCGTGCCCCAGGAGCTGCATCCCCCACGATGCTCCTGCAGCCGAGGGGCATCGAGCGCTCAAAGCCTTGGCGGGGTGAGGAGGTGGATGCTATTGACTGGGAAGGGGGGGGTTCACCTCCCCCTCTCCTCTTCACTGATTTCCCATCCCTCCTCGGCGCACTGCGCTTTTGAATCCATCCAGGTCACGGCCCACTGGACTGGGGCCAGCTACGGGGTCAGCACTAACGATATGCTAATGAGGCTGGGGCAATCAATTCCCCCCTAATCAGGCAATCGATCCCCACTGCAGGGGTTTGTGTGGAAGCAGGCTGTGTGGAGGGGCTCTTTGAAGCCTCTTGTCGCAGCGGGACCGGGCTTAGAAGAGACTCACAAGGTTTATAATAAAAAAAAAAAGTATATTAATAAAAAAAATAAATTAAAAAGAGGATCTGGGGATTGGAGCATCCTTTAGAATGCAAGTGCTGCTCTCTGGGATGGTAATGGATAAAAGCAGTGGGATGGGGCACACAGGGTCTGCTCCAGGTGAAGGGGATGAGGATCCTGGAGCACCCAGGTCCTGCAGGAGGGTGGAGGTTCTTCCCTGCTTGGCTTTGTGCCATCAGTGAGGTCTCCAGAGCCTGTATTTTGTGCATTGCCCTCCTGTCAGCCCCAGCAATCTCCATGTCCCTCCCAGTGGCAGCCCCAGCACCTTCCTCTCAGGAGAGGTCCAACATGCAAGTCCCTTTCTCCATCATGGGGCACATCACCTCTCAAGACATTGGGAAAACAATTCCAGAGAGACACTAGGAAGGTAAGAGTTTTCTGGGGGTTTCTCTGCAGCTGCCAATCTGGCAGAGCCTCAGAGGTGCCCAGCAGGATGGACATGGCCCATCCTGCACCCACGGGATGTACAAGGATGAGGAGGAGCTTCTTTGCTGAGAGGGTGATGGAGCACTGGCACAGGCTGCCCAGAGAGGTTGTGGAGTCTCCTTCTCTAGAGACTTTCGAAACCCATCTGGATGCGTTCCTGTGCGACACGCCCTGGGTGATCCTGCTTTGGTGGGGGGGTTGGACTTGATGATCTCTAGAGGTCCCTTCCAACTCCTAACATCCTATGATTCTATAACATCAGCAGGACAGATCCCATCTCCCCTCCTTGCTCGTTGCCTTTTTCCTGCAAGAAGAGCAGCATTTGCTTTCCCCTTCCCTCCTAGTTCCCTCGTGGCAGGTGAAACGGGTCCATCAGGGGTTTTGCCCCCAGCTCCCCCCACCACGGGGGCACCTTCACCAGCAGGGAGCTTTCGGGAGCTTTCCCACCAGCTCTGTCTGTGCCGCTGCCTTTGGAGCGATGGGGAGAGGCTCTCCAGGCCAGGCTCTGCCACGCGGACATGAAGGCGAGTAGTGAAACCTCTTCTACGGTATAATTTCCCCCTGTTAGTCATGCAGCTTTGGGATGTTTACATGCCTCTGATTTAGTTGAGGCAATTGCTTTTAAGGGCTGATTATTTATGGATCTATAGTACACAGTGCCAGCAGGAACAAATTTCCCCATCTAAATCAGTTATTTTCCCAGCACAACGTGTTTCCCTTGATATAGATGCACCCACCACATCATCACCCAGCCCGGGCATGTGGCAGTGGGTACCCACCAGCACGGCACAGCCCAACACAGCTCCCACAGCTGCCTCCAGCTGCTCCACCACACCAGCTCACCCGGCTGCCTGGGGCTTCCCACATGATTCTCCCTACTGGATTTTGCTGGAGGTGACACAAAATAGTGGAGTTTTAGTGGTTTTGAGATCTCCAGTCTCCCACGGAAGCCATAAGCAGATGCATGAGAGTGAGCAGGAACAGCAGGAACAGGTCAGGGTGTCTGATCTCCCTTTATATTTTGTGTTTGAGCCTTTTAATAGGTTTTCAGTGCCAACTGTTTGTGACTCATGGAATTCCTGTGCCTGAAGCAGTTTGCCCACCTCTCTCTGAACCCTCATCCACTCTTCAGCATACAGGGGTTTTTTTCCACCCGCATCACTCTTGGGAAGTATTTCAGCAGCTCAGTTGACCCCTATAGGGGAAAATCCATTTAACCACCTGCAGTCCTTGCACCCCAAAAGCAAAGGGAAATGAAAATCCCCCTGTGCTGCCTGAAACCTCCCCTCTGCACCCAGAAAAGGAGGCGGTGATGGGAGGGTGGCTCCACTACCTGCAAACCCTGCTCTTGCTTCACAGTGACTGAGTTTCAGCATCTCATTGCATCTGGAAAGGCTGGGATTGAAATTGCATGTGTGTACTGTCACGTGGTCCCAGCGTGTGTGTACGGATGGACGTGGATGTCCATCCAGGGTGGATCCTGGTCCTCCGGCTCATGGCTTGAATGAGAAACGTTCTTACACCAAACCCAAACCGCTGCTTCGTGGCCTTGCAGTGATGCATGGCTCTTTGCACGGCCCCGCTCAGCCCAACCAAGCGAGGACAGTGGCAGGACTGAACCCGTTCCTCGAACCCAGATGGGATTGCTGGGATTGCTACCCAGCAGGGCTACCTGGCTTTTGCTTCAGGTGAAACTTGCCTTCGGAACCAGCCCTGACCTGAACTAATCTGCTCTGTGCTCAGCGCCCGCTGCGGATCCGTGGAGGTGAATGAAGCGGGGCTTGGATCTGGGATTCTCACTTGGTCATGCCCGTGACTCCAAGGGAAGTAAAACAGGGATCAAAAGAATGAGAAATGCACTTTAAAAATTATCAGCATCTCTGACATGACAGGAGCTGGGAGGAGAAGGAGCAAACCAGTCTCTGGAAAAAAAAAAAAGCACTGGCAGCACCAAAAGAGATTGTCAGAGGGGGGGGTCCCACAAACGAGATGCTCAAGGAGCTGCTCGCTGGGGTAACACGGCCAGAGGCAGAGATGGCAGCGGCTCTCAGGGCCCGTTAGGAAGCCATCAGTATGATGGGCATTGCCCAAGGTGTGGCTGTGCCAGCACCCAGTGCTCGGGCTCAGCAGTGGTGTTTGCCCCGTGTCTGAGAGCGGGGATGTTTGTGTTACGGAGGGGCTGGGAGTACGCGGGGTGGGGAATCTTGTTGGACATGTTTTTGGGCAAGTCAATTAATTCTGCACCTTTTTTCCCGTGATCTCCCTGTCAGTCTCAATATTATCATTAATTAGAGCCTAAATCCAGAGGCAGCTAATGCAGCGTGAGCGCCCGGCTGGCCTGTCATTAGCCACGCTCGTGGCAGAGGCCGGGGCTGACCTGATTACACATCCCAGTGTCCTCACCAGCACAGCCCGTGCCAAGGGTCATGCTCCTGCCTGCCTGCAGTGCTCGGGTACCGGGTACCAGCGGCTGCTCCGGCTCTGCCAGCCGTACACAGTGTCTCCTGCCAGCACTGCCTCTGCTGAGTCAGCAGGTTCCTCACTCCAGCTGAGTCAGCAAAAACCTCCATCCCACCCCTCGGTGCTGGGCTGTGCCCTCGGGATGTCCGGTGCAGCACCAGAGGGAAGAACACCCACAGGCACCTCCCCAGCAAACAAAGCAGGGGGTGCAATGTTCTGTTTCTAACAGCTCGATGCCATTTGCAGCCAGATGCTGATCCTGACGTAACTCCAGCACAGAGGTGACCAGACAAGAATTTAGCCCCCCCAGGCAGACAGTGGCAGGTTAGTGACTGGCACGGTGACGTTACAGCAGTTTTGGTCTCACAACTGCAGCCCTTGGTCTGGATTTATCGCTGCCTTACTCTGAGATCCTCTGCCACAGACCTGGCAGGTGCCACCCCACCAAAAGCTGTAGGGCTTTGTAGGACAAAACCACCTCCCCAGGAGGGCAGTGGGATTCCCCAGATATTGGGGTTGGGACAGCCTTCGAGCTTTCCCAGCCCACCAGGCTCTCCCACACAGAGCTGCAGCCCCTGCCCAGCCCCTGCCCTGCTCAGAAGGCAATGGGGTGTTGGGATGCTGAGCTGGACACCAACATCTCCCCTCCAGAAGCACCCCATGCCAGCTCCTCCCTGTGTCCATCCCCTCCTGCTTCCCTCCAGCATCCTTCTCCTAGGACTGGTGTGACCCTGGTCCCAGCTACCGCTTGTCACTGTCACCAGTTACAGCCTGGAGTTGGTATCACCTGTCTCAAGGTCAGGAGGAGCTTTGGGGTTATCCCTGTGCTCTCCCGAGGCTCCACTTTCCCACCAGCACGCTCCCTTCATCAGCAAGGAAACTGTCTTTTCTTAACACTTATTAAGCCCTAATTTCCATCTTATTCATTACTACCAAGTCATTAAGCTGGCAAGGAATTAAATGAGGCGAAATTAAAAGAATTGAAAGAAGACTGAAGGGTTTGGGGTGGTTGAGTTATTTTTTTAAGAGAGACCAGGAAATAATCTTCCAGGATTAAGCAGGTGAGAGCAACTAACCCTGCCGAAGGGCACAGAAGACTTAGAGACGAGGTTTCTAATTAAGAAGAGGCACCACAGGACCCCGAGGAGTGTCCGTCCGCTCCTCCCTGCCCACCGAGGTGACAGCGAGGACAGCTGGGCACTGGTGGCTCCTGGACAATGAAGTGACTCCTCCTGAACTGCTCTGCTCGAACAGAAGATGCTGCAGCGAGAAACGGGGGGGCCCAGTGGACATTTGTGAGGCTTCCAAAAATAGTCTCTGCTGAAGTCATGGCTGTCGATGCCAGACTAAGGCCCCCAGCCTATTTTATATATATTTTTATATATATAAATATATATACACACATATAAATATATATATATGTGCATTTAGGGATATTATGAATATATTTATATGTTAACATATTAGTATTTTTATATTTAATACTTTTAGAGTGTATATTTAAATATATATATATACATATATATATATACAGATGCATATAAAGCCATAGCTTTCAGAAAACAACCTTCAACCTGCAGGGTTATCGACCAGCCCTCGCTGGGCGTTTTCTCTAAGGTTGGTTCTCCATCATCCATGCACGTGGCATTCATGAAATGCTTTGAGATCAAAGGTGGTAAGCATCTGTCTGTCTGTCTGTCCCTTCCCTGTCCCATTCCCAAAGCCATCACCCACCTGGGCTCTGCAACCAGCGGCTGAACCGGAGGGACCAGCTGCCTCCCAGCCCTGTCACGCTGGTGCGTGGCACTTTTATTTTCCTTGTTGTTTCCTCAGACTGAATTACAATAACGATTCTACAGAACAATGTCAGGCCTGCCAAAGGAATCCCAACTCTCCGGTGACTTCATTAGCGCCGGTGCCTCCAGTCAGCAAAGTCGCAGGGCTTTGTGAGCGCACGGTGGGTTTTCTTCTCTCGCCCTTGCACGTGCAGAACCCTCATTAGTGGGGAAGATGGAGCACTTAAGAGTCCCATTAAGTTTCCATCCTGACTTGTTTCATCTCCTCCTTTCCTGACAAGCTATCCCGTCATCTCCAGTTTCACCGGCAGAGACGTGGCCCTGCCACAGCCGTAGGGATTTGGAACACAGAGCCATGGTGCTCGTGTCCTGCCAAGGGCTTGGGTCATCCCCTGCTGCCACTGCCCAGCCACAGGGACCCAGATGGTGCCTCTGGCCCCGCGCTAGGGCTGTGCTCACACCTCCCCCCAGCAGATCTGAACCCAGCTTGCCAGCCTCTGCTAGTGCCATCCCTGCTGGGAATGCCCCAGTCCTGGGTGACAGGAGGCAGGGAGACCACCAAAGGTGCATGCAGCACACCTCTTGTCCTGGCCTGAACTGGTGTTATTGGGTTTAAAGTCACCTGGACGGGAAGGTCTGAGGTCCTGGAGCCCTGAATCCACCCATGCCCGGGGGGTTGGGGTTTGTTTCCACCACACTGCTTGCAGCCCTACTTCACATTCAACACGGCCCCAGCTGAATTGCGACCCTGCTGGTCTCCTGTTCATTTTGATGCATTTGGGATCGTAAGAGGCTGTTATTTTATGATGGATTAATGACACTGTATTTGCTTTTAGCCTGTTTTATGGTTTCCCCAAGTGCCTTGGCTATAACTCTTCCGTTTATTTGTTTTATTATCCCAACAGGCTGCTCACGGAGATTACTGTGAAACCACCCACTTTCCCCACTGCGTGTTCTTCTGGAGAGGCTGAAGGAGATATGCCACCCCTAGTGGGGCTCAGGGTCACCCACTCACGTGCAGGGCTTGGCATGGGCACCAACCCAGAGCAAGGAGCCAAGGCCTTAGGAGAGGAGGTACAGAACCATCACTGCTGCAGGAGGTCACATCTGTCTTCCCTTCATCCTCACTGCTGGGGCCCTTCTCCATCCTCGCCTGGGTCTGGGTGTGCTGCTCCTGAGACAAGCTGTGCAGGAGGGTAAGTTTGGCTGGAAGGCAAACACAGGCTCGGGGCTCTCCCCATCTTTGGGGATGACCCTGGGGAGAGCCCCAGCCCCACACCCACTCACCACCCAGGCTTACCTCCCACCTCCCCTCCCCAGGCAGCTCCAGCACTACCTCCCCTCCCCTCTCCTCTCCTCCCCTGGGGCTGGTATATTTGCAGTGAAGTACCTGAGTGCCAGCACCCCACATTGACACCTTTGGCTGATGGATGTCAGTGACAGGGACCCGATTCTACTTCAGCTGAAAGCCCAGCTGCTAATTTCCAGTAGCAAAGATCAACCGGGAGCTTCGGGGATTAGAGCAGTGGGTGGAGGGGGAAATGAGAAATGAAAGAGGAAGATAAACATAAAAGTCATACAAAACAAATAGCTGGCAGTAACTCCATTAAATCAGGCGTTTTTAAAAGGAAATATTAAAATATTAACTATGTAATTAAGTATTTATTAATTAAAAAGGGAGCCAAGCCGCATTAAGCTGAGCAAAGACCTAATGGTGCAAATTCTTGTTTCGCTCAGCTGAGTTCAGTGGACCCTGTATCTGGCTTCCCAGGGCCTTGGGCTCAGGTCTATGGAAGGGACAGGGAAGCAGATTCCTGTTGAAATCAGAAGGAGCAAAATCCCCTCAGCTTTTCCACTTCCCTGCCCTCCCAAGCTCAGAGCTGCCCAGATTGGCTCTTCCAGCAACTCCTTGCAGAGCCCTGCAGCTTTCCAGGGAGCTCAGGCAGGGGCGATGCTTTCCCCAGCTGAGCATCACTCCCATTCATTCCTCCAACTTTTGGACAATTCCTTCTTCAGTGATACCCAAAGTCCTGTTGTCCTTGACCTCCCAAACCGCAGGAGGTGAATCACTAAGTCGTGGACTGGGATGTCTTGGCAACTGGTTTGAAGGAGATCTCGCTGTTCCCCTGCGAGATGCTGGTGCCACCCGAGCTGTGGCTTGTGTGGCGATGCTGGAGCCAGCGCAGGGGTCACATTGAGCTCTCCTGGCCCTGTCCTGGGGAGCACGAGCTGTCTGGTGCCTCTGACAAACTCATCTGTCATGGAGTGAGGGCCATCGGCTGCGAGACGCCGCAGAAGAGAGAGAATTAAAGAGGGAGAGAGAAAGAGCAATCAATACATTATTTAACAGCAGGAATGCAAATGACAAAAAATTAATGAGGCCTCTTCTCCCCCCCTCCACCCTTCCCCCAGCCCTCCTTTGCTGTAAGATTGCTGACAAATTCTCTGGAAAATATCAAAACAGCCGGAGGGTGTAACCTGCCAGAGTGATGCACCATTATCTATTATTGATGGAAACCTTGACAAGTTCCCTTTAAAAAAGGAGAGAGAAAGGGAAGGAGAAAGGGGTGGGGGTTGGAAATTGCATCTAATCTTTGTTTTAAAGCTACAGTTGCTCATTTTCTCTTCCCTGAGGGTGGCTGAGCAACAGAAGGTGTCACTGAGGTGTCACTGTGGTGTGATGCTTCAGCCTGGTGCCACCGGGCTGGGCTGCTGGGGACTCAGCACAGGGGTGCCAGCATATGCATGGAGGAAGATTATTTGTTTCTCTCACCACTGTTCCCGTAAAGAGTCTTTTAGGCCTCGTTTAAAGATGAAATAAAGGCTGAGCTGGCAGAGATGGCACTGGAGATTTTCCGGGGAGGAGAGAAGTCGTGGGCCTGGGGTAGGAGGGAGGGAGCAGAGGATCAAAGGAAGCCACGTGGTGAATCCAGGAATAGAGACCAGCTGCAGGACAGGAGGAGGAGGAATTCCTGTTAGGAAAAGTGACTAGGGGGGAAAAACTATCCAGCAAATCCCTGAAGCATATCAAACCCACTCCTGAGCAGCAGAGAGGTGAGAGTCCATGGGAGCCAGCACAGAGCCACTATCAAACAGACTGGCGAGTGACACACTGCAAGGATTAATACTTTATAAATGTCATTGGCCTCCTGATGGGCTCCTGTATAATCCTCTTCTTTGGCCTCTTACAGCAAACCAGTAAAACCTTCCAAACAAACCAGGTGGAGCAGGTGGCCCCAAGCCAGATGTGCCCTGTCCCTCCTTCTGACAGCACCACTGTCCCCCTGCTATGCAGGAGGCATCTGAGCTGCTTTGGCTGCAGACTCTGGTGTCCCCACGTTGCCCTGGGGACACTGTTTGCTGCAGGGCAGAGGGGCAAGGGGATGCAGCCAATGCCTCAGGACCCCCCTGGTACACCAGCATCCTTCCCTCCATCCCTGAGCTCTCCTCAAGGAACCACCTGGCTCTGAATTTATCATCTGCTTTCCTTTCTCTGCACTGCTCATACCTTATGGCCAACTGGCTGTGTGGCTGTAGGGAGGGGAAGCTGTCGGTGCGTTGCACGTGGGTGCAGGAGCCAAGGGCTCTCGGGTGAGCTGCCCAACATGTGCTCATGTTTTGTCGTGCCTCAGTTTCTCAAGGCACACAAGAGAGTCATCAACACTCTCCTTGAGATCCAGGGGTGAAGGGCACGCTGCAGGTGCCAAGTCTTATTATTCACTGTTGCTTTTTTTATAGGTCCTCAAATGTATTTCTCTCATCTCACGGCCAAGTCCCTCAAGGACGCTTACGGGATCTATTCCAGGCAGATGCTGAAATCCAGCTCCTGTTTCCCCATCAGTAGCTCTGGGCCTGTCCTCAGGCTATTTAACATGAGGCTGTTGGAGGCATAGGAATTACCCCGGCAGGTTTGTTTCCTCACCCCACTGTCCTGCCTTCAGCAGAGACTGTGCCAGAGACCTCGTGGTACAAAATCCTGAACAGGACAGCTTGTATCTTACTCAATCCCAGCAAACACCAGTGCTGTTCTGGTTTATGCCCAGTGGCATTGTGGATCCTGCTGAACTCCACATTCCTGTGAATGGCAGGGAACCCATGGCAGGGAGTCCTGCAGTTCTGCCTGTCAGTATTCCCTGCTCTTGGGTTGAAAGGTATCGTCCTCTAATCACATGGAATGGTTCCTGTTCTGGTGCTGCAGGAGCAAATTTGTGCTTCCAGGCACCTCCACTGCACCAGCCATGGCTTTGCCCTCCTTATCTTCACTTCTATCCCACCCCCTCTTCTTCTTAACTAAATAGTCCTAAATCTTTTTAAGCTCTTCTCATGGATTATTGATACTATTTGTTGCACTTCTTTGGATCTTTTCTATTTCTGCTCTATCTTTGCTGAGATGAAGGGGCAAGGAGAGGAGCCTCCTGCTGAAGGTGAAGTTTATATAAAGTCACAGCAATGCCCGCAGGTTTGCTGCCTCTCCCTGCACTGCCCAAACCCGCTGGCTCTGGGGAAGGAAGGGGTTGCTTCTACCCATCATGTTGCATGTTCCTGGGCCTGCCCACGGCGATCCCCAGCCTGCTTCCCTGAGACCCCATCGCTCAGTGAGACCCCAACCAGCAGCAGAAGGATCAGTGTTTTTCTCTGTGTTTGCATTGGAGTTAGGCAGGTGCCTTGCAGTAGGTGAGATCTGCAGTCATGCTGCCCAGCCCTTGTGCTCTTCTTTTCAGTTCTCTCTGGCATTGCTCAGCCATTGCTGGGTCTCAGGTAGTTATTTCAAGCCGTGTTTCCCTCAGCCCAGGTCTTGCTGCTGTGCAGTCCAGAGCCACTCTGGACCCTCTGGACAGAGAAGCGATGCTGCTGCTCTGCAGGGTGCTTTAGCAGCATCCCTGTGTAATGGGGAGCAACCGTCTTCCTCCTCCCCGGCTCTCTCCCAACTGGCCTCCACCAAGCCCCATCTCTCTCCCAGCACATCCACAGCCCCAGCAGCTTCTTGTGTTTGCAAATCCAAGCCCACAGGCAATGCAGAGACTCCCGTTTAACCTTGGGAGACCTTGTAAGCTGGGGGTTGGTAGGCAGTGCTCCCCACTGCCAGGACTGTGTGCCCTGCTGTTGGGGTGTCTTGGGGGGGGGGACAAGCCTCTTTGCCAAGGGGTTGTTCCTGCTCATCCTACTCACTGGATAGTTTATTAGTTAAATCGGTTAATTTATTATTGGAATGTGATTGGTCTATGACTCCCTGATTTTATCCCTTGGGTATCCTTCAAGTTGGAGTTTGGCTTTTACTGCTTTTGCAGCTTCCTGTGGGGGCTAATGAGAGGTTTATTTTCTTCCTGTCACAGCCACAAGGAAATGGCTTTTAATGTCCATCTGAAATGTGCTGCACACTGAGTTTTCTGCCATCCAGACCGCAGCGGGGTCAGTTTTATCAGAAATGGAACTAAACCCTGTCCACATTTAAGCTGGGGAGAAAACAGGATTTGGCCTCATGGTAATGAAAGTTGAATGACCCACGGGAGTGCAGGGGCCGCTCTTGCTGAGAAGTTCATCTGTGCTACTTCTTCCAGGCAGGAGATGCAGGAGCACCCAAGCCAGTTGCCCCCACCCATCACCTTCCCCATGGACCCTGCCATCACCTCACACACACCTCCAGCCCGAGGGACACGGACCAGGCTGGAGAGCCAGGAGCCTGGGGCTGATCACAGCTCCCCAGGCAGACTGGCTGCTTCAACTGGCTCCAGTTAGATGTGCCAAGATCTGGGAGAATCCCAGTTTGTGAGCTTTGTGCCTTCTCCCGAGTGTCCTGGAGCTTCCTTGGTTAATGGAGACAGGACTCTGACTGAGATGTGAATCCCCCTCCATCTCACTACACATTTTTTTTCCTCTCCTTATTCCTCAGTTAAGTCTGACCACCCCTAAGCACAAAGGAGACCTCTGCCGGATACCCCAGCCTGCAGGGAAACACTGAAGACAAAAAGAAACAAAACGAGATAACAAAGCTGGTAACAGCAATTGGAGAGGTGATCGCTGAGATGGGGCTGCCCGAGCATTGAGAAGCTCCAGCTCCTGTGGTGGGACCCCTCAGTCCAAGCAAGCAGGCACAGAGTTGACAAAGAAACCAGCCTTTCATGGAGCTGAAGGTCACCCCTGGGCCAGCTGCGGGGGGACAGAGAGCAGCCCCCACGGTCACCATGGTGCTGGAAATGTCATGTCCAGTCAGACCATTAGTTTTGCTTTTTACCATTGTCTGTTCTGCTAAAGAAAGCTTTGTCGGCAAATGGACTTCATGGGAAGTTTATCTCCCTGCTGCTAACTTTGTTAAAAAAAAAAAAGGCAATAATAAAAAAGAATCCAACATAAATTCCCAGGCAGAAGCAGGAGGTCAAGTTTAAAAAAAGGAAGGAGGAAAAAAAAAACCCCTACACTAAACAACCTATCACCACTGGCTTGACGAGGATGAGAAGCGCTCTGGGCTGAGAAATAATGGTTTGAAGTTTGCATCATTATCAGAGGTACGTGCCCCACATTTACAATGCTGTCTGAAATGTATGCGAGCTGGGACTCGTGTGGCATAATGGAAGTGGGGTGGGGGTGGGCCAGACCCTCCTGCAGGGACAGAAGAGCCAACACAGAGACTTGCACGAGACGTTGCAGCTCATAACCCCACACGTTACTGTGAGGGACTGCGGAGGAGCTGGGTGAGAATCGCTGGCTCATCCCCGTACCGGCTGCTGTCCTCATAAATGAGGTCCAAAGGTGCCTGTGCCTTTCTTGTCTAATTGCAAAGGTGAAAGGGGAAACTGAGGCATGGAGAGGCCTGCCTGCCCCAAGTTAGCTCGCTGCACAGAAGGTGATGTCCTTCCACAAGCAAGCGTGTGCCCTCTCTCCTGTGCACAGGCGCTGCTCAGAGGGAACGCTGCGTTTCCCCAGCCCGGGTCCCTTTGCTCTCGTGCACTCCTCAGGATTCAGCACATCTCCATCCTGCCCTTCCACGGCCTCCTTTACTCAGCGCTGGGCTCCCCAGGCGGGTTTGCCAACACGGTTCATTCCTGCCCTGCAAGACCTCTGCTATTTAAAACCACGACCCTCTGCACATCACCCAGCTCCCTCGGGTCTCTCTCCCCAGCCCTTCCAGGTCTGCGTGCCTGCTGTCAGCTGTACAAATGTGCGCTGCTTCAGTGACGTGGGCAGGTGACACTTTGGCTTGGGCACAAGGTCTCCCCACCCGGGATTGGCAGAGAGAGGAAATCAGAGCTGGGCTGTCACGTCCGATTACATTTTTCTCTGGGTGACCTCTGTTTCCATAACACATTTTTTATTATTTGACTTTGGAATATTGATTTTGATTTCCTTTTTTGATTCATTTTGGTTTCACTCTTTCCTGCAGGGAGTGACTTGAGTCACCTTCAACTGCTGCTTGCTCTGTAGTGTGAAGCAGGAAGGGTCACTTGTCCATGGAAAATGACCTGGAAGAAAAGCAAGGTTTTAAAGAGCACTTGCATACGGACTGGGTTTGCTTCTGATGTTCTGAATTGGGCCCCTTCATCCTGTCCCTCCTGAATAGCCCCAGGCTATGCAGTGACTTGTCTTCCTCTCCAGGAGCTCCTCCACAGAGGTGATGGAGCTGCACTGCCATGCAGCAGGTCTGGATGTGGAGCTCCTCTGATACTTGCGGGCGGCAGGGCCAGCAGCACCAGCTTCTTATCAAAAGGGAGGGTTTGCCACAGAAGTGTGTCCACCTCCTTGTGTCCTGTCCCCAGCAGTGACCTGGATTGATGCTTCAGAGGAAGGAAAAGCTCCGTTGTACCAGGCAGAGTCTAAGGTAAATTTCCCACAGAGCCGATGCACGCGGCAGCCTGTGCCAGGATACACCAAACCTCTCTCCTCTGCTTGCTCAGTGCACAGAGGTGGGTAAAAGTCTGTAGAAGCTGGTGGCCACTGGCTGTGGGCACACACACAGCTGCTGTTTTCAGTGG
>JANVCC010000185.1:5134109-5161573 GCA_025345505.1 Todiramphus chloris collaris
TTTCCTTTCCTTTCTTTTTTATTCTTTTTTTTTTTCCCCACCATTTCATTCTGTAGCTCCAGCTCCAGTGCCTGTCTACAGCCCCTGTGATGCAGAGTGGCACTAGCTGATGTTCAAGCCATCCTACAGGAATGGTCTTGGGATCATCTGTGTCTCTGGGAAGATGCCCTCAGAATTCACAAGTAGACAGGACTGCCCAGGGTATATTGTCCCCTGGGCTCTGAAATCAAAGAGGGGTCTTCCCACCTTTCCTGTCCTCAGCAACACAGACTCCAGAGCCAGAAGGTAGTTTAAAGCACAGGAGTCAGGACAGGCTCCAGAATCCAGGTTCGGAGCTGCTTTTACACTGCAGGGCCAGCAAAGCTGGGCACATGATTTAGTCAGCGAAGTCAGCAGCTGAGAGCTCCAACCATGCACAGCAAAGATCTCTATTGAATTACCTGCCACTCTCTCAATAAACCCAAGAGGATGAGCTATCGATGTGAACCTCCACGTGCAGTGAGGTGAAAGGACAGTCAGACGTCTGACCACTAAGGAAGTGCTGACAGAAACACCTTGGGGTACCAGACAGCTTGTTAGCCTTTCCCTTCGGTATTAGCCAATATATATATTTTTGTGGTGATTCACATGCTTATTTTCCCACTCTGAAATATAGTCCCCAGAAGAGGGATAAGATTAAGCCAGAGAAAGAACTTTTATAGCCTTTTCTCCTTCCACTCTCACCTTCCTAATTACTTGAGAAGTGCAAAGGAATTGTCAAAAGTTGTTAAATCTCTCTCTTGGTTTTTCTTTTTAATTTTCCCAGAGCTTCGAGTTCTTCTCAGCCTTCCTCCTCAGACCCACCTCATCTTCCTGTGGCCGTGAGAAGCCATCATTTTTTTTCCTATTTACTTCCTTTCACAGAAGACTAAGAGAGGGACATCAAAAAGCTTTGCTTTCAGATCTGTTCGAGTGGCAGCTTAAAGTGCAATTTTTTTTTTTCATTACACCACCTAGCCCCAGCAACCTGAGCATCATTGGGTCTCTGCCCTCCTGCCTGCATGGCTGTCTGTGTTTTACACATGGGGAGCCCTGGAACCATGGATAGACACATCTCAAGCAGCTGTTGTTCCTCAGCTCCTGAGGAGGCCAAGGTGAGGGATCTGAGGCTGCAGTTCTGCCTTGGCCCGGGCACAATGGGCTGGGTAGCAGGTGAGGATGTGGGCTGAGATTTCCCACGTTTGGTTTAGGCACTTCATCCCTTTCAGAGATTTGTCTGGGGAACAAAAAAAAAAAAAAGAACAAACCCCCCAAAAACCCAACCTCAAACCCAAAGTCTGTGACCACAATTTTCAGGGTGGGGATGTTCCCCCTGCAGACTGAGGAGCCCCCACTGCGGTGTCTCCCCATCTCCTGGGTGCCCTTTCTTGTTCTCAGGTGCTCAGAGGACAGCGTGTGCCTTTGGGGAGCATCCTCACGGCATCTTCCCCAGGATAAGCAGTGCTGGGATCCTCACCTCCCCCTCGCACCGCAGCTTTGCCCGGCTCAGGTTTGCGGGGGGTGTCAGAGCGGCCCCCCCCCAGCCCCATATGCCGGCATATGCTGCCCTCTAGAGTCAGCACCCAAATTTCCCTTGTTTAAGAGGAAAAAGCTGGTAGAGAACAAGTCCTGTCAATCATGTGTCAGAGGGGCTGAACCAGCGAAAATCCCCCGGGGGTCCGCAGCGTGCGGGTGGGGGGTGAGATGCTCCCGCCCCGGCCGTGAACTGCAGCGAGAGGGGGGAACCCGCATCTCCGCTTCCCCCATCCACCCAGACCACCAGCTTCCCAAAGAACAGCCTGTCTCTCGCTCCAGCACATGCAGCTGGGGCAAGCAGGCAGGTACTGTCAGCTCTGCACCAAAAAAACCCCACCAGGACTGCCCCGAGGAGGTCAAAGTGAGGTCTCAAATCAAGGTTTCCCATTTGTGGTTTTTTGCTCATCTGAAGTTTGCTGCAGCTCACATAGATCATAGAATGGTTTGGGATGGAATCGATCTTCGAGATCATCTAGTTCCAACTCCCCTGCCATGGGCAGGGACAGCTCCTGCTAGACCAGGTTGTTCAAAGTCCCATCCAACCTGGCCTTGAACACATCCAAGGATGGGGCGCCCACAACCTCTCTGGGCAACCTGTTCTGGTGTCTCACCACCCTCACAGTTAAGAGTTTCTTTCTAATATCTAATATAAATCTACTATCTTTCGGTTGAAAATTGTTACCCCTCATCTTATCACTACACTCCCTGATAAAAAGTCTGTCTCCATCTTGCTTGTAGGGCCCTTCAAGTACTGAAAGGGCACAATAACATCTCCTCAGAGCCTTCTCTTTGCCAGGCTGAACAACCTCAACTCCTCAGCCTGTCCTCATAGGGGAGGTACTCCAGCCCCCTGTGCACCTCTGTGACCCTCCCCTGGACGTGCTCAAGCAGGTCCATGTCATCATGGACATATTTTTCCAGGGGACCATCCTTGCCTACTTCAATTCCCAGTTCTATCCCCTTCTGCATCACCTTTCTGGGACTCTCACCCAGAGCCTATCCCCTGCGATCTTGCTATCTTCCCTTCCCTCAACAATTCCTCTCCTCCTCCATATACTGGCATCTCACCTCTATTTTTTTTCCACCATGGAAGACCTCAGAGGAGCTGCATCCACTAACAGGAGGTGAGAATCTTGCCCTTTTGCTTTAGTAGCTTCCACTAAATTTTATTTCACCCCTTCCCAGTTGCAAAGCTTTCCACCCTTAGGGCTGAGCATGTGTCATTGCAGGGGCACGTGGAGTCACTGCAGTGTACCTGTCACTAGGGGATCCTTGTGCATATTGAATAAGGTGTTTACAGAGTGTGGATGCTGAAAAGCTGCTAGCAGAGGGATTTTCTCAGGTTCTCACAATATTTGGTGAGAGTCCTGCCTTTCTCACACAAGTTATGAGAAACAGTAGGATGGTTTTTGTAAGCTGGACCAACACCTGGTGTTTTGCTAAGTTCTGTTTATGGTACATTGGAAAAATATTTTGAAGTGGGTGTTGTAGGACTTTAGCCACTCACCCTAGGAGATGGGTGATCACTGACCAGTCGCCCTATGGGGCTAGGGGATATAAAACTGGGTTAGAAATTAATAAATTGGCCTTCTCTTGCTGAATTTGTGTGTTGCTGCATCTCTCCGCTCCTGGTATAAACAGCGACAACAGGGAGCCTCACGTTGCACCAGGAGAAGTTTAAACTGGACATTAGGAAAAATTTATTCGACAAAAGGGTTGTCAAGACCTGGAATAGGCTGCCCAGGGAAGCGGTGGAGTCTCCGTCTCTGGAGGTATTGAAAAGCCATGTAGATGTGGTGCTGAGGGACATGGTTTAGTGATGGACTTGGAAGTGTTAGGTTTGCTGTTGGACTTGATGATCTTAAAGGTCTTACACAATCATTTAGGTTGGAAGATTCAGTTCTAAGAAGGTAGGTGGCTAAACTGCATTTCCCCGCGTAATCCGAATTCATCCCTGCCACTGAAGCTCATTTGGCAAGCTGTGTTTGGGGGTGAAGAGCCACTGTCTCCCGACATCTCTGCAGGGACAGACAGCGCATCATCCCAGCCCCACAAGCCGCAGAAGAGCAAAGGCTGGGCTGGCAAGAAGCTGCTCGGGAGAGGGGAAGGGCACTAGAGGGCAGGAGAGCTCTTCTCTAATTGCACGTCTCAATAATTTTGTTGGCATTTCTTGCACAACTTCCCTGTTCAGCGGGTCCGTTTCGAAGCTGAGAGACTCGTTGCAGGAAATGACCCTGTGGGGCTGCAGTTTGTGCCTGCTGGCTTTCCCTGGCTGCTGTCAGTGCGGAGGAACGAGGCTGAAGCAGACAGTCTGAGGGGTTTGCATGCAGAGACCGACTGTCTGCTGAGTGCTGCTGGCAGGAACTGCCGAGTGCTGCTGGCAGGTTTGCTGCAAGCAAAGAAACATTTAGGGAAGCAGGGACCAGTTATTGCCCACTCCTCGCATGCCTCTTGCTGGAAGGTGAACCTTAAGACTGTGCTCTCATCTGGTAGCAAAGCAGGTATCCACATCGGTACCAGGACCTGACATAGTCTTCTCTCTTTGCTCTACATAGGCACCTAAAAAATTTGCTCTTTTCAGGGTGCTTCAGAATCGCTCCCTCTTGGATACGACCAGCCACCGCCACCCCCTTCCCCTCCTCCCCATCCTGCAGCAAGAACCATCCCTGCAGGACCTCACACCGCTCTGCAACAGCGTGAAAAGTCACATCTCTCTTCGCAGCTCTCCTCCTGCCCTCCTGGCCCAGGCTCTGGCCACAACAACACGCTCACACCGACGCATTCAGCCCTGGGACGTTGTTTCCCAGCAGACTCGACGGGATATTCAGAAGCACCAGGTTTTCCCAGCATTGCGAGTTACATCTTCACACAGAACGCACTCGCGAAACTCCAGCATCCCCCAAAGGCAACACATCATGGGCAGAACGGGGCTTTTTATATCAAAGACTATGAAAAGACCTTCCAATTTAGTAGCTGTTCTGTTCAGATCGCGTACTGTTGCACACACGCTCCTTCTTCCTTGCCCAAGTCTGAAAACGGAGGGTGTAAGAATAGCAGCTTCTTACTTCACCCGTCTGCTTCCTGTGTGTACTCGCAGCCGGGTCTGCTCGCGTTAGCATCACCCGCTGCGGCTCCTAGTTACTATCACTCACTAATACCACTGAGTCAGCACAGCTCAGAGAGAGTATTTTTTTGTTTAGATTTATTAAGAAAATGCACGCAGGATTTCTCCACAAACCTCTCAAAAAAAAAAAAAACCAAAACCCAAAACAACAACCAAAAAAACCCTAGCAAGAGAAAAACGCACGCTGTCCCTCTTAGGCATTTTCTCCTATAGCTTGTGCCCAGCCCCAGATGTTTAATCTGATAAAGTCACTTGAAAAGTTTTGTGTAAAGCTTGCAAAGATAGCAGCCTCGTGAATGATTGATTTGATAGAGGGGGAAGTAAAGAGCCTCTGATGGCTCACCGGGCTTCAGAAATTTCTTGGCCCAGAGCCTACCTGCAAGTCAAGGTACTGCTGTGATGTTTGTCCCTAATTAAGTCGTAGAAATGAGGTAATTTTCAAATAGGCCCATAATCCTTTGATTGTTGCCTAGGGCCTTCCCCACCAGCTTTGCTCTCGCTTCCCACTAGAGGGAACCCACTATGTCCCCAGGGAGCAGATCAGCTTCCCAGGCTGGAATTGAAACCAGCACCTAGGCAAGGGTGGCAAACCCAGAGCTGTGGGTGTAGGGCAGTCAGGAGCTGGAGCTCAGAGCTTGTCTGAGGCTCCCACGGGGCTTCCAGCAGCTGAGCTGGGCACCCAGGGTTCGTAGCAGCTGGGACCGCTTTGTGTGCTGGATGTGGGGTATTTATAGGATGCTGTGAGGATGCTGCGCTGCAACAGCATCCGCGACCAGTCTGGGGTTGCACAAAATCCACCCTCGTTACCCTTTGGTTAAGTGGAATTGTGCTGCTGACTCCTCTAAGAGAAAGACTCTGCAGTAGCAGCAAATTTGAAAAAACACAGCGTGCCTGTGAGGCCTGACAAGCTCCTGAAGATCTGGGGGCGTCGATGGGATGTGTGGGTCCTTGCTCTTCCCAAACCCACCCAAGAGTTTCCTGGCTTGTGTCAACACCAGTGTGGCCAGCGGGACTGGGGCAGGGATCGTCCCCCTGTGCTGGTGAGGCTGAACCTTGAATCCAGGGGTCAGTTTTGGGATGCTCACTGCAAGAGAGACATCAAGGGGCTGGAGTGTGTCCAGAAAAGGGCAGCGGAGCTGGGGAAGGGGCTGGAGCACAAGTGTGGTGAGGAGCAGCCTGGGCTTGTTCAGCCTGGAACAAAGGAGGCTCAGGGGAGGCCTTCTGGCTCTTGACAACTCCCTGATGGGAGTCTGGAGCCAGGTGGGGTTGGTCTCTTCTGCCAAGGAACAAGTGACAGGACGAGAGAAAACAGCCTCAAGTTGTCCCAGAGGAGGTTTAGGTTGGATATTAGGAAAGATTTCTTCCTGAAAGGACTGTCAAGACCTGGCCCAGGCTGCCCAGGGCAGTGATGGAGTCCCCGTGATCCCTAGAGGGGTTTCCAAGCCATGGAAAGCTGGGTTAGAGATGCCCGGGCAGCTCTGGACTTGATGACCTGCAAGGTCTCTTCCAACCAGAACGATTCTGTGGTTTCCCCGATGGAATCCCGGGCAGGGGAGCCGGGCCCCGTGCCCTGCCACGCTGACAGCTCCGGGGACACGGGCGAGGTTTTCCCTGGGACCGCTGCCCGCACCCACCCCGCCTCCCCGGCGGCACCATCCGAGGGCACCGCCCGTCCCCGCTGCCCCCGCTCCCCGACGGCGCCGCCGCTCCGGGGGCTGCCGGGCACGCCCGCAGATACGCGGGGCCGCCGCCGCCGCCCGCCCCTCGCCCGGCCCCGCCCGCGGTTCCCCGCCGGCTGTTCCCGTCCGCGGCCGGCAGGCGGCGCTGCCTCCCGGGGCGGCGCGCGTTGCGTGTGCGGCGGGAGCCCCCGGGCCGCCTCTTCCCTTCGCGGCCCGGCGGAGGCGGCAGGCGGCGGACGGGGGGGCGGGCGCTGCCTCCGCCGCCGCCGGAGCTCCACAGGCCGCCGGTACCGTCGCAGCGCTTCTCCCGGATCGCGGCCGGCAAGCCGGCGGGGAGGGAAGGGGGAAGGGAAGCAGGCGGTGGCGGCGGCTGGCAGCCCCGCGCTGCCGCTCCAGCCGGCTACCTGCGCGGCCGGGCCTGAGCGCCGAGCCCCGGCTCCGACATGTCCGGCAAGATCGAGAAAGCAGGTGAGCGGGCCGAGCGCTGCGGGAGGCCGCGGGGGAGGGAGCCCGCCAGGGTGGCCGCGCTCGCCGCCCTCCCCTCAGCGCCGCCGCGGCCCGTTCGGAGCTGCCGGAGCTGCCGGCCGCGGGCCTGGCGCGGCCCGGCGGGGCTGGAGGAGGCGGGCAGGGCCCCCCCCCCCCCCCGTGCCCGCCGGGTTTCGGAGCCCCGGGCCGGCGGGAGGCTCCTGTCAAGGCGGCGCGGGGCCCGGGGCCGGGCCCGGGGAGCGGCGGGGGGGATGCTCTGACCGGTGCCGCCGCGTTGCTGGGGCTGGTTCTGAGCTGCCCGGGCGCCGTTTGGGTCAGGCTTTTTTGTCGTTTTTTCCTGCTCTTTCTCCTGTGTTCCCCCCATTTTTATTTTAAATTTTTTTTTTCTCTTTGGTTTCCCGCACCCCTGCCGTCCTTTCCATGTAGCAAAGCATCAGTAAAGCCAGGGCGCTGCAACGCTTTGGGGCCTACACGCAATGATTAATTGCAACTTCTCCAACTTTCCTCTTCTGGTGTTTGTGTAAGATCAGAAAAGATGAGTCCGTGGGCAAATGTCAGAGGGAACTTGCTCATTTTTTCCTCTTCTTTGCAAAGCTCTCCCCTCTGCCTAGAGTGCTCACCTAGAGCCAGAGCCGGGGGGGAGGCAACTGAGATCTCTCCTGCTCTCGCAAGGAAACGCTCAAGCACGGATCATATTGTCTCTCTGTGCTTCTGGAGTCATGTCTGGTTCTCAGTTGTCACTTTAGATGGTTGAATGCCTCCGTTTTTCTGTGTAGTGGGAGTAATATGTTTAAAGATTCAATTAGTGTTTTGCAAATCAAGCAGTGAAGTTATTTAGTTTAATTATGTTGCATTTAATTAGCAGAGAAAAATCAACGCTGTTTTGTATTTTTTACTGTAAGGAATAGCTAGGCAGTTTCCTACTGGGGAACGCAGGGTATCAGTCTGAGCCGGGACGTGCAAAGTACACTGTTGAGTCTTCCCAGGACTGCAGCCACCGATTTAGGAAAGATTCCCATTTCAGAGGAGTTTTGATCATTCAGTCCTGGGTTTGTTCTGGCTTTTACGCTGCACTGTATCCGAATCTCTTCTCCTGTGATACAGGTTCTGGAGCAGCCTCCAGGGGTAAGCAGACTGGCTGCCTGGCAGCCGGCTTGTAAGTGCAGTCCGTAGGCATGTTTCCAGCTCTTCGCGCTAAGTTACCGTCTAACAAGTGCGCATCGCATCACGGGACAAATGTTATTCCAGAAATATCACAGGTTAATCTGATGCACGGTCCCTTCCACAGTACCGCAGCGTAACGCTTCGCTTTGGGATTCTGCTGTGTCTTTTCAATGCTTACTGGTATATGGCTGCCACTGTTTGTCTGGGAAGCGGGGAACTGAGGAAGGAAGGTGTTAGCAGCATATATAGACCTGGGGCTGGCTCTCAGATTTAATTGCCGCGTGTTTATGCTAGAGGTGAATTTGGCTTGGGATTTTAGCAAATGCTGATAACGCTGTAGACAATAATTACAGATGTATAAATAAGTGATCACGTTTTGTTTATTCGCGTGCAGTAAATAACCCTGTGAGAATAGTAACTATAACTCCACACCAGCGAAGCAGCGTGAAGAGTTCAAACGCGGGAAGATGACTCTGTAGACACACACAAACGCAGTGCGGTTCCATAAACAATAGAACAGAAAGGCCAAAAAAAAAAAACCAAAACAAACCCCATACAAAACTCAATACGCGGCGCAACCTAGAGACCCGACCTTGCAACGCGCTGAACTCCCCGTGAAGAGCTCAAGACATCATGCAGGATCCGTCCCCAGGTCAGTGCCGTAAATGTATGGTTTGGAAGGTGCAGTGGGTGAAGCCTTGATGCGGAGGTGTTCTTTCTAGTGGGTGCGTGTCGTAGTGATGATTTGCTGAACAAGAGAGACTGTAAATCTGGGTAATTGTTGTCTTTCAACCGTTCCTACTTGCATTCTTTGAAGAAGGGTGTTTAAAAAAAACAAATTAAAAAAAAAAAATCAGATCCAATATAACCTGGAGGGGAGGGAAGGAGGGCTGGAAGCCAGCTGGTTTAGGGCAGTGTGGTCTTGAGCGCTGTTCCTCAGCGTTTGAACTTCTGATTGACACAAACAGTTTGGTTAACGGCGTCACTGAATAAACACAGCCCGTAATACTGTAGTAATTCTGGGATAATATTTGTCAAAATGTATACAGTAGCAGAACAAAGGATAGAGTGTCATGAAACAAATACTGTGAAGTCTAAGGTCTGTGTATTTGTATATGTTTGAATTTGGGTTTTTTTTTCCATGGGAACGGAAATACACACCCCATTATGCTGTAAATAAAACAAGCTATTGCCGGATAATGAGCCATCTTGGCAAACTTGGGAACGGGCTTGGGCTTTGGTTGGACTCTCATGTCCATCTCGTCAGGCTGCTGGGAAAAACAGTGTTACCGTGTCGGGTTGGATCCCTTGAGATCTTGCATACATCTGCTCCCTGGGTCCTTAAATGAAACACCTTGTTGGCAGTTAATAAAAAACAATAATGAATGATTGGAGATAACAGCTACCATCCTGTCCACCAAGGGAGAGCAGGCGAGGCTCCCTCTGGAGCCTCTCAGTACTGTTGTTTAATCAACAGAAGGGTCACTGTAAAGCAATTCAGAGCAAAACAGGCACTGTCTGGTAACATTGAATAAGTCGGTGTATTTTGCGTTCCCTAGCATTAGCCCCCTTGTTATGTTTGTCTCCAGCCAGGAGACTTCCAAACACTTTTTCAAAGCAGAACCCTCATGGACTTGAAGGAACAGCATCCAGCGTTGGTTTTCTTTCACTCTAGAATTGTTGACTTTTCATCCTTGCTTTTTAGAAAATATTTGCTCTCACCCTAGTTAGTCTTGTAGTTTTGATCTAAAATCCAAAATAGGGATGCCAAGAAAGAGTGGAGAAGGTCACAGATTCTGCTTGGGTTTCCTGTTACCATGGCAACACATGAATTCCTCTGTTTATTTACCTGATGGATTAAGTGCTCCAGGGAGTTGAACTATTCTGCATCAGTTCAGGGAGAATAAGGGAGCAGTCAGACACTATCAGGTCTAAACCAAAAGCTCTTCCGTGAGGCAGGTCCGTTCAAGAATGCCCTTTATTAAAACCCAAGAACATATGGGTACCATACTTGGAGGGTTTTCAATCTTATTCTTGTCATTTCTTGCAGGGTTTTCGTATCCCTTGTAAACTTGCTTCTTCAATAGCTGTCCATTAAAGGTTGGTTGAGATAACTGTTTCAAGCATCAGCTACCTGGAGTGCAGTTGGTTATCTCTGCTCTGCTCTGGACTCAACTGGATGTTTTTATTCCAGCAGCCTGAAAATGCTGTTGTCTTCACCTTTTATTCATAAGCATTACCCTGATAAGCAAATTTACCTCTGAATTCTCATCCTTTGTTCTTGGTGGTAGAAACATCCAGGGGTAATCCCAGGGTAACTCAGTTCTTAAGCAGTATGGCAAAATAGAAGGAACAGTTCTGGAAGCCAGATTATTCCCATCTTTCTAGGACCTTAATGTTTGTCCAGACTCCTCCTCCACACCAATTGACATGGTTCTGAATTGTGCATCTGTGACTGTTTCTGTGTTAACATCTTTCCCGGGGATCTCATTTTTGGGGAGAATATATTTTGAACTGTCATCATCTCTTGGATCATTCTGTGGAAAATATCCTACCTATTTTTTTTACACCTATACAGTTTTCTGCAGTTTCTTTTTGTCTAAGCTCTGCTTAGGTGAGTTACTGGGAGGAATTCTTTCTTGGTTCAGTTGTCAGTATAAATGAGGGGTTTCGGGTTAGAAGCTTTGCAGTTGGCTGCTGGAAGTGCTCTTCCACTGGCAGTTCTCAAATGAAGTAAAAATTCTCAGTGAAGTGTCTTGTCCAGAAAATGAAATCTGAAAATTAAACTCTTCTAAAGACTCACTTCACAACCCTAAAGGCAATTCTGTTCCAATTCTTCCTTACTTGGGCCTTTAGCACCTACTGCATTCCCTACTCTACGCTGCTCGGATGCTGACATCACGTCTGTTTTACTGGAACTTGTTTTAAAAGCATCTACAATTCAGCGTAGTTTTGTGTAGAGGCAAAATGCAGGTAGAGGCTGATCGCTATTTAAAGTTTCCTACAAAATGGCCCAAAGAGCAGAATTTTGTGGGTTTTTTCTAAGTCAGGGTAGGCTGGACAGGTGTTCTGCTGCATAGCGTGCAGAAATGTAGCCTGCGGGATAGCTTGCTGCAAGATTGAGATGGTCGCAGCAGTTGTAAGAAGGAAGTGGACAAGGAATGGAGAAAAAAAGACAGCTGAAGCCTACTGGAATGTGAAGCAGCTGGGTTGTGCCTTAGTCAGTGAAAAAGCAGAAACTGGAAACAATTGCTAAATTTATTTTCAGCGCAAGCAGTCGTTTTCCTTGAACCGCAATGACTAAATATATCTCTTGGTGTGATTTTTATGTGGTGGTAGCTCTGGCTGGCTCTTGCTAACCTGGCAAGCGGCGAGATGAGGGGAAGTTCTCTGTCAGTCAAGACTGTAACACAAAAGTCCCTCATTGAAGTCTGTTGTTCCATTTGCAGAGAATGTTTCCTGTTTGTTAGGAACCTGTAGGCCCTCAGCGTGGCTTTACTTGTTGCAGTGAATTGCGTGAGTGGAAGAAACCTGGGTGTTTTGTTTCTAGGGAAGGGAGTCAATCTGTAACTGCTTTTTCGGGCTGCCTTGGGGCTGTTTTCATCTTTTTGGAAGTTTTGAATGGCAGTTGATACCTCGGCTGATATTGCAGTAACTCTGTCTGTAAGTGCAGATAGACGTGGGTCTTTGTAAGAAAATAGATATTAACGCCTTACTATTCCAAGGTAGAAAGCCTGTGGGTGGAACTGGCAAAATGAGCTTTGCTGTTGACTTAAATCCTTTGAAAGGAGAGCATTCAATTCAGAAGTTTACAGCATCTTAACTGCAAGAGGAGGAACATGAAGTGTTACCTTTCTAGACTCTGAGAATGGATGTTATACTTTCCCTTGACAGAGGCACGTGGTGGCTGCTCAGATTTCGTGCAAGCACTTGGTCGTGATGTGTATTACAGGAGATGTTTAGGTAGTTCTTAGTTGGGCTACTGAATGGTGATAGCTGGAATTGTTCATTATTGCAGCATTGGGAAGATCGTTGTACCCCAGCAACAGTAAAATGGTAAAGAGCAGATCCTGTCTTTGTGCCAGATAAAACTCCAGAAACCATGTAATATATTAAACCCAACAAATTACATGTCAGGGCTACAGGTAAGGTGATTTAATAACCTCTTCCTCTCTCTGGCTCCTTACCACACCCATCACCTGGCATAGTTTGGATACACGTAGAGGATAGAACTTGCTCCATTTGCAAAGGCAAATCATCCCGACACTTCTCTGCTGAAACCAGAGATCAGGAGTTTTGGTGTCTTTTGTCAATTTGCAAAGCTATTGACCTCTGCCTAATGTTGCTTAGGAGTGAAATGAATCCTTCCAGTCTGTATTCTTCCTGTGGAGGCTTTACATTATCTGGAGAAAAACCCATGCATGGAGAGGGATCCTTCAGCTTCTCCAGTTTGTGACAGAATAGGCTTCTCTCTCGGAAAATAATTGCAAATTTGTTGTGCTGTAAGTGCCTGAATATTTGAAAAATTCTGCTTTAGTGTTACACCTGGGGTTTTTTCTTTATTAACATTACCAAACTATAGGATTCAGCCATTGTCATGGAAGGAGAATTAAAATCATATAGCTATTGCAAGAATATTAGCCATAACCGAAGCTTGTCTTGCATGGCGTACAGTTGAGGAATATTGGAGAAAATAAGGGCATGAAAAGATGGTAATGGGGAAGAGCATGTCATTCTCAGTGCTTTAGTAGAGATTAGAGGAAAGAGGGGGCTGGTTGGAGGAAAACTAGATTTATTCACCTTTGCAAGTTTGAATTTGTACCCCCAGAACTACAAGGTTTGTAAAAAGGTGGCCAGAGAAGGAGAAAGGGACATCACGACTGATGGAATGGTTGGAGAGACCAGAAAAGGAGCAAGAGGGTGCCCAGCACGTGGATGTTAGAAGGAGAGGGGATGGTGGGCTAAGTTGTCTGTGAGTAGAACACAGGCGAGGAGGAGGCTCCCGGCAGCTTTCACGGGAGTCTGCTCCAAAGCAAAGAGACAGAAGATGAATTTTGGCAATCCGGAAAAGCTGCAGGAATCCTGCAGGTTGGGACGTGCTGCCAAAGGAATGTTCTGCCGTTCTGCATTTCACGTTACTGCAGCCTGACAAATTTACAGCTGTGTTACCTGACCCATAGCATCCATCCACTCTTAAAAATACATTTCCCCTCTCTTCTTACCGTGCATGACACTGATACTGAGAGAGCAAACAATTTCATCTACATGAGAGAGAAGTGATGCCCCTACGTATTCTGTGAAGCAACCTCAGAAAGTTGGATCAGATTATTGGTCTGCTTTTATTTGTGTTGCTTATTTCAGGTAAAGCTCTCCAGCTTTGACACAGTCTCTTGATGTTAAATCGTTTTAGTTGCTCACCTCCTCTGGAGTTTCTGAGATACTGTTTTCATGTTGAGAGCAAGGAAGAAGTGAGTAGAAATAAGTATAAGAAGATGGGCTGTACCAGAGTGTTCGCTCCGTGTTGTGGGAGATATGGTATTGATGGTATTTAGGAGAATCAGTTTTCACTTGCTTTCTATTTTATCATATTTAGGAAAGAAATCTAAAAGCTTTGAGGATTGACCAGAGCTGCATGGAGATTCCAAGCCTTGGCTAGCATTTTAGTTTCACGTTTCTTTCATTTTTTGGTTCCCTTTTTATACCAGCGCGAGGATCTATTGAGCATGGGTGGCACCCAAAGAAGAGATTTCTTATTTATGGGGCTGAGGCTTTGGGAATTAAGCAAATGCATGTTTTGCATTGCCACACTTTACCTGGGTGATGGTCACTGCTGCTTTGTGTAGAGCTTTTCTGGTGCCAGGAAAATTCTGTGCATTTTGTGATTGAAATTACCAGCTCAGTGTGGCCGTCAGTGCCTCTGAGAAACACTCCTTCATTATTCTGCTGAAGGAGAAAGGTTACAGCTTGCTTGCACTCTCTTGCTCTCATTCTTTCTCTCGGAAGGCTTCGTGTGGGGATGCCCTTTGTTGTGTACTTAACATATTCACTGAGCCAGTCCCATTTATATTCTAAACAAGATCTTTAAAGTCATCCCTCACATTTACAAAAAAAAAATCTTGGTTTTTGAAAGAAAGTAGATGAGAATTTTCTTTATAGGCTTCAGGAAAGAAAAAAAGCAGTAGAGATTAAAATCAAGGAATAGTTACTTATAGCTGGTAACATTGGAGTAAACAGATGCTGCAACTTGCTTGGCTGATTAAACCTTGGTAGAATTTTACCAAGAGACTGAGCAAGTAGCTTTAAACCTGTTCAACTATAGTTTGCAGAAAGTCTTTAACAATTAAAATGGGAGCCAAAGGAGTGTGTTCCCCATGTAGAGCAGGCATTGTTTTATGCCCTGCCTTTTGCTGGTTTATTGTGCTTCGCAGTTCGCCAGTCTGTCCTGTCCACACTGCCCAAGAGGTGGTAAAATAGCCTCAGGAATTAATTCCATATTTAGAAAGTTTCCCTTACGAACCAAATGTCATGTAATAAAGGGCACCCAGGGAAATCAATATTGTACTTCTGGTCATATAGCACATTCCAACCCATTCGAGATAGCAGAGCTCAGGGAATCCATCCGACGGTGGCCTTCCGTTAGCAGGGCACTACTGTTTGAAACACAGTTTTCCTTGGGTGATGTATTTATTATCCTTCCACTTTGTACTCTAGCTATATCAGCTTCAATTTGTCAAATTAAGCACGGGGAGATGAAGTGTGGATAGTTCTCATCCAAGTTTTGCTTAATGATGCAACCTTACATTTCAATGTTGGGAGCGATGTGTGCTGCAAATTTCCTGTACAATGACATTAAATATCCCTGTTTGGATACATTTTTTTCCATGTTATTTCTTTTTTTAAGTGTATCTTTTCTGCTTTTCTGATTAGAAGAAGCTTTGAACTCAATTATAGACACGAATGCTAAGTTTGACAAACTAGGGACGTCTACCAACAGGTTTAGTTAGAGCTCATCTTGAATTAACAGGGTCTTGGAGAAAACACAGAGCACTAGTTTGTGCAGGAGGTGGTTTGTCTGTATAAATAACCTTGCAAAGGTCACATGAAATCATATGTTAAGTCTGATGCCAGATTTTTGATGGAGCATGGTACGAGTGGTGCAGGGATTGAGTTTACTCTTGTACTGGTCGGAATTGCTTCTCCAGGGCTATGAGATGGGAGAACTTTGCAGTACCCAGAAACATTATACATCTGAAATTTGTGACCAAAAAAAAATAAAATAACTTGTCTCTTTATGAGCAATACCTGGGAGAAGATAACTGACAGAAACTGAGGTGGGGAGTTGCTCTGTTTTCAGCTCCGTTTTTCTGTTGCTCTGTGAATAGCTGTTTGCTCTTTGTCACTGGCAACTGCAGCACTTCTGTCTCCTGCTCTGTCAGTCTGGGCTGTTGTGGTTTACAAGAGAGACGCTTTAGAAAGTTGCAGAACCTCCCCAGTAAAACGTGCTAACGAATGTAAGAAATGGTATTTAAAGTACAGAGTTTACCATGAGCTGTCTCTCTCGAATACGGCCATTTCTGTGGCATTTGGGCGTGCAGCGTCCCTTTAAAGAGGAACTGCTGACTCTTGATGCATAACTTGGTGCATCTGCTCAGAGGTAAGCTGCTTCTTACCATTCTTAATCTGTAGCATCTTTTTGCAAGGATACAGCAATGACTCATCCTCTGTTAGAACTCTTGGACCTGTTTGACCAGTTGAACTTTGCAGGGAATCGATATTAGAAATTAATTTGAATTTCTACGCATTTTCTGCAGATGACTGAATAGAATGAGGAGACCACAAACAGTGCCCTTCATCATGGCAGAGGGGAAAATGGATCTGTCCTGTGCTCCCTTTGGCCATCTGGTGCCCATTCAAACCCTGCAAAGAGAGAATTTTCTTCTTCTGTCTGTGTGTATTTCCAGGTAGTCTTTAAACAAAGATGGCCTTGCTCCTGTCTGTCTTGGCTGAAAGTTCTTGTATAAGCTCTTTAAATATGTGCTGGCAGCTCTTACTCTTAGGTTTTATCCTGAATTACAGCCTTGTTCATTAGACCTCAAATCTGAGGTGTACCTTTCAGTGTAACAGTTCAGGGCTCTCTGGAGACATCAGGTACACCGCAAGTGGTACACAGGAGAACTTCTTGGAGCTTCCACTTGGCCGGCAGCCTGGGGAGCACCAAGGTCCCAGGGGTCAAACCTGTCATTTGGACCAGACATTGGTGTAACCTGCATCATTGTCTGGGGCTGTCAGGATTTTTGGGGCTTTTTACTATGTGTGTGTGGAAAAATTGCTCACCTGGCAGTTGACCACAGTTACCTGTGTTCAGGGTTCCCGCCTGAATGTGTGTTTTACACTTCTTGTTCTGGCTGAAGTTAACAGGATAGAGAAGGGGAAACTGAGGCAACATCTGAGGGATTATGTCTGGCAGCTGGACAGATGAGTGTATCTATAAATCCTGAGAGTCTCTGGCAACAAGGTGCGTAAGAGTGTTAGTAATAACAAAAACAATGCTAGAACATTGTTGATTGCTTATGTCATTGTTTTGATCCTTCTCAAGTTCTGCAGGTACTTAGGGCTGCTAGAAATTACAGCATCTAACATTCCAGCCATTCCATCCAGTCCATTGGCTCTCCACTGGCAATATCCAAAAAAATTCCCCCATCAAGTAAAACCATAACTGATTCTGAAGTCGTTCCCAGCATGCGTGTGCTGTCAACCTGGCTGTTGGTCGAGGTCCTGATGGGAGTCTGGCATCCCAAGTTGGTAACTTGTGCAAAACACCATTCTCAGCAATGTTAGCAGCGCTGGGGCTTGTCCTGTGGGGAGAGCTAACGGGCTGTGGGCTTTATTATTACCTTATTTTCATTGGGCTTTATCCTTTAATAATTCTCAAGTAAGGTACTTCACATCTAAAAGCTCTGGCAACATAGTATACTAAGTTTCAAATATCACGATAATGAGGAAAAAATCATGGTAGAAATATTAGTAGTTGGTAGTATACATTTAATGAAATTGTAACTAAAAGCTATCAGAACGCTTTGTATCGATGCTGCACACTGTGATCTTAACCTTTGGGAAGATAACAAAGCAGAAAACCTGGCTCCTCCTGCAATCCTGTGCCCTTGAAGGAGTCATTTAGTTAAATTCCTTAATATTTTTGCAGCTGTGGTTGTGGTTTATTAACTGATGCTGCCTTGAAGAAGAGCCCCTGTCTGCTTCAGTTTTCATTACTCATCTGTCAATACTTGCAGAGTGAAACAAATGGGTCTGGGTAGAGAGGTTTCTGCTCTTCTGTGTAAATGGTTTCTTTTTCTCCATCCCTGCTATTTTACCTAAGGAGAGGGTAGAGAAGACTGTTGATGCAGTACATGGTTATGATGTATTGGATAAGAAGGCCTGACCTGCTTTGTCAGGATTATTTTAAGCTATGATGTTTAGATTTTATTAAATGAACTAGAGGGAATTAAAAACATCTCTTTTTCCCCAAATACTCTCTCTTGTACAGCTGTAAAATGCCCTTTATCCTGAATCACACCAGCTGAAGAATCTCCAGAGTTTTTCTTTTGCAAAGGGTAAATACGATTTTTGCTTGTCAGGAGGAATTGAGTTTTGTTTGGTTTTGTTTTTATATAGTCCTCCAAATTGACAATTAGGTAAACCAAAATGACTATGTTGCTGTGTTTACCAATGTGAACTGCTAGTTTTGCAGTTACTGCCTTGGCTTCTGAGGGAAATGCAAGAGGCAACTCACCTGCCTGGATTTTGGGGAGTTTTGAATGATAATTGCAAATGAAAAGTGCATTTTATTTTGAAACCTCTGCAGAACAGGGATTTCTGCTCTGGAAGATGGAGAGGAATTTCATGCTGGTACATACTATGGGCGAGGGAACAGAACAAACTGCTTTCATGGCATGTGAGCAGTCAATATGAATTGCTGTGGTGGAACAGGGCAAGGCTGTAGCAGAAGGATGAGGTGTAATAAGTAGTGGACTTGCAGAACCCAGGGTACTCACCCAACCATGTGCTTCTCTTGTGTTTCACACTGGGCTGTGAGAAATACTGAACAGAGTAGCAGCCAGGCAAGTGAGCAAGTGTGCTTAGGAGTCAGAAGTCAGTGCTGACCACTTTGTGTGTATTTTGGTGGAAATACTGGAGTCCTTACCTGCTTTTCCTGTGTTGCATTCTGGTTTTGCTAAGTTTTTATCCTACTTCAAAAAATCACAGTGGAGCAAAACCACACGTGGCAGTTCCCTGTTCACAGAGATGGAAAGAACTAAGGCCCAGCCCAGTCAAGGCGATTGATAACTTGAAGCTTTGCTTTGTGCCTCTCTACCTTGGCTGCGTGAAGTGTCAGCTGGGAATCGGTGCCAGTTTCCTTAGTGCAGAACTGCCTTTTGTCATGGAGTTGCCACCAAATGTATTTTAAAACAGCCCATCCTGTGGGAGACTGTTCTGTGTTCCTGTGGCCTCCAGCAAGAGCCAAGGGCACCAAAACCTCTGCCAGACTGAGCTCTTGACTAGCCGCAAGCGTGAGGACCCAGTTTGGAGATAAAAACTGATTAGTGGATAATTCCCCGGGAATATCAGCCTGAAAAGATGAATTGCAGATGGTTTTGGATGAGAGAGATACCAGGTTTAAAATGGCAATCTTTCAGTAACCTGAATCTACTGACCTTACACGACATCACGGAAATCATTTCAGCCAAGCTAGGACAGAAGGAGAGGCTTGGTGGTGGTGTGCGGCCAGGGCCAGTGCTTCTTGCTTTGGGCTGACCCCTGTGTTATATTTACTCGGTGCTCTGAAAGGTCTTTCACTCCACAAAGTCAAGGAAAGCTTCCAAAATACAGAGGAGAGCCCTCGTAAACTCCCCAGGGGAGAAGGATCAGTATCTAATACAACTTTTTAAAACTATTTTCGGATTGGTTACACTTGCCCATCTTTTGCCTTTGCAAAGCTACCAGTATATGTGTGTTTGCCTAGCTTTGACTGGAAAGCTTGCAAAAAAACCAAGACTGAAACATAAAACCAAGTTAAGGACTGTATGAACAAGCTACATGAATTAAACCCATCGGGTTTTTGCAGCTCTGCAGCTTATCAAATTACTCCAGCGAGAGTCTCCTTACAAACCCTTTTGTGCTGGATCTGTTGACTCCTCCGTCTCGACACTTACAGTAGCATTTCAGTGCTGTCTTACAAAGCCTGTGATTGAAACAAGACTGTTCTTGGGCTGCTTAATCAACAGATGCAATTAATACAATGATGTTTGTCTTGACACCCTGTCTCACTGTGGCAGCATTGTGGGCAGCACTGCTGTGCGAGGAGATCTCTCTGGTCGAGGACTCTATGTACAGGCAAATCACTCAGTGTCTGCATTCAGCATAAAGTCGACGTCGAAAGAGTTTCAGAGCTCTCCTTAGCTGGCAAATGGTCTCACTGGCACTCCAAGGGATGTTAACAGAAGGGTAAATCATAATCTTCTAATTTATTTAACGGTTGTCAAATACTGGGATTTCACTCTTTTAGAGGGCACCAGAAGTGTAAAAAGGAAAGCTCGGATGGATTTTCTTCTTGTGTGAGTCTGGGAAGGTGGAGAAGGAAATACGATTTGGACTCAGATATTTATTCTTTGAGTAGAACAATGTCAGTCCCAGAGCAGTGTTTCTCAGATGTGTTTTGCCCTGGGAACTTGTATAAAACGTCTTCCTTTTCATCTCTTTCATTTTTAGCTGTATAGAGGGTGTAACCATTGTTTAAGGGAGTGTCGGTGGCATGTAGCCAGTTGATATCTAAACCCTATCATGAACTGTTTGAAAGAGAGTATGATTTTCTGTATGGAGATATATTGATGACTTTCTTTCATAGCAGGAAGTACATGCTGACTCCAGCGTTTGCCAGAGCAGCTGTTCATTATGAGTAAGCCATATGAAAAAAATCCTGTGAAAGCCTCAATATTAGTAGGAAGCAATCCGAGCTTAAATGATCAGCAGCAAAGTGTGGCTAAGCTGTATGAGGAACTGCTTTCACATTTTCACTTGCTCGCAATTTCCTAGCGGAAGAAGTTTCTGGTTCTTATGGTATCAAAGTCTGTAGGATAGTTTACAGAGACATGTTTAATTTTAGGCTGGTTAATATTTGTAAAGGCTTGTCTGGACACTCCCCAGACTCTTGCTCCAGGGTACACATTTAGTTGATTTATCCTGTGTTGAGTTAATGTAGCAGTTTCTCTAAGTAGGCATCTCAGCTGGCTCCGTGGCTTTTAGCATTTTCTAGCGTTGTAGCACCAGTGTTACTCAGACTGGCTTTCCACAGAGACCAGTATTAGATGGGGCACACCCTTGAAATGCAGTTGTATTCCCATCCTGAGTCTCCTAAGCGGTAAACTGGGAATTTTTTATTACAGCCTGTCTCTGGCTGTAGTAGAACTTCTGACCTTTGGCTGAGAAATAAAAGGAGTAAGCAAGAAGAACTGTGCTCCAAATGTGAACCTGTCTGGAAGCTGAGTGTGCAGAGATAAGCTGCCGATGGGGAAAACCCTTTCACATCTAGCTGATGTCCTACACGAGGGAAATCAATGTCATCATTTCCTAGCTCGGCTTCTGAGATACTTCCAACCCAAGTTCAGTTATTTCTTCCTTTCTACATTTGAGCTCTGTGTTCGAATCACCTTGCATTTTGCATTGTTCCTTGTGGTCTTTGATACCAGGATATGATTTCTTCTTTGTCACCTCTCGCTGCCCTTTGTTTCTCTTAGTTTACCAATTTTTGACGCATAAACTCATGTTGCTTATAGTGCATCCTGTGTAAGAGCCTGTGTCACGAGGTTTTGATTCAGCAGGGTTGTCCTGGAGTTGTGTGGGGATGTGCCAGCAAATAGCTAGACACGTGTCACAGCAAAGGAACAGAAATACACATCTTGCCCAAGCAGCAAAGCTTCTCTTGCTGCTGAATGTGGTTCTCAGGCCGTGGCTGAGGAGGGTGGCAGCAGTGGGAACTGTGGGATGTTCTGGCTTATTTTGAGGACAAGATTCGATTTCACCTTGATGCAATGATTTCATGAATCAAGAAGGAAAATGTGTAATGCTTAATGTTTATCTAGAGCTTTACATTTTTGGAGTGTTGTGGAAGCATTTATTCTGTCCTTCTGACTTCATGATGGGTGTTGATGGGAAGTGCTGCTGTAGTGAGGTGACAGCAGTGACTACAACTCCTGCCCTTGTTTCATTTACTGCTATGATTTAACTTGTTACTTTGGTCGGATGATGTCTACTTCTCCATAACCTTCTGTTGGCTTTTCAGTTTATTGCTGGAGGGATCATGTTTTTAAGTTGATGTTTTTAAGACATTTGAGGTCTCATTACGTAGTGAGAGTGGACTATGGTAGTCCTGTGTACTGGTGGCATCTCTCCTCTTGTGGGAAGATCCAGGTAATACTGTGTGCACAGAGCATGCCACCTAGAGGAATGGAACGTCCTGGCAAGGCTGTAGCCATCATCTGCTGACAAAATTTAGGTGGCTGTGCAAATGGCCATGTTGAGACCTAACCCAAGCAGTGGCCTCTGTGGGCTTGCCTCTAGTGTACCTTCACCAAGTCAAGTGTAAGAAGGTCGATGGGCAGCTAGTGTTCCATCAGATTTTCTGAACAAACATTGCTCAACTTTTTACATGATTCTACTCCTCGTGATTTAGCCTCCTGGTTATGTTGATTCTAATCTTTCATGGAAGCTCAAGAATCTGAAATTAAGTGGTGGATCTCGCCTGAAATTCTCTGGGAATTAGGGTGAAGAATCTAGTACAAGGTGTGGTTTGATGGGCTAACACTCTTCAAGCTGTGTGGTTTTTTTTCTGACTTGTATGTTGCAATTTCTTTTGTGGGAGACTAATAAATTTCCCAGAAGATTATCCTAATTTCCAGAGTCTTAAAGTCTGAGTTGTAATTAAGCACTTAATTTGATGAGGGTTTTTAGATGTGTTGTTCGTCTATAGGCAGCTTGGGGAAATGCTTCCACCCTCAGCCCAGCTCCCCTTCTGTAGGTTCAAGTTCAGAAAGCTGGTCTATATTTAGAACCAGTAGAATGCAGCTGGCCAGACAGGCCTCAGAAAATTGCTCCAAATCTCTGCTTTCTAGGTAGGTTAAAGGCACATTTGAAAGCAACCTGGCTTTTTTGAAGAAGTTGAGGTTAGGCGATTTTTCATTAACAAATGGGCAGTGGGAGATTTTAGTAACACATTTTATTGCTTAGAGTTGTGTTGAGTTCCCCATTGCCACAAAAAGCAGCAATCAGTACAGCAATTACTTTATTTCTTGATCAACTAGAGACTCATGATCATCCAGAGAGTCAGGGAGCTGTGTTGTCAGCTAAGCACATGGCTTGACCGGAGGATATCACCTCTTTAAGACAGAAAGTTTTTTGATCCACACTAATGTAATATGTGGTGCAGTAAGATCATTAGCAATGACTTGGGCTCGTGGGATCTAATGCACAGACACTAATGAGTAGAGGTTTTTCTCTTCTGTGCTATTTCATGTTATGGCTTCTGGTTGTCTCAGATGAAGCTTGTATCTTCTGCTAAAGTTTTTCTCCGCTGTTAAGTAAAACATCTTTTCTCCTCCTTCTGTCCTGTCCTTCAGCTTCTGTGCTTAAAACCTCAGGAACAGTCTTGAAGACTTTACTATGCCGTGCCTTTGAACTGACCCCCATGTATTTTCATCAAGACATTAGGATGGCCTTCCCATTTCCTTCAATTCTCAGTTTAAATTTTCCTGTCACGGAAACACTAAAATAACAAAGGTTAAAAAAATGGAGTTGTGGTTAGTCATATGTTAAAACGCCCAGACTAAAGCCAGCAGGAAGAGCATCCCATCGACGTCGGTATCGCCGTTTGGGCTGGGGCCGGATCTCCTGCGTGTTGACCGCTCCTGCGTTGAACGGCCCTGTTCTGGGGCAACCCCCGTGGCTCTCGACTCAACACGAGCCCCTTTTTGCCGATAACTTTCTGGCCCGCGGGCTATTGACAGCTGTGGTCCACTTGCTGCTAATTAAGAAAGCAGCATGAGCGATGGGGCCGGGGCTCGGAGAGCCTGAACCCCCCTCTCCACAGCAAAGCGTTTCAACCTGATTAAAAAGAGTCCGACTGCCGACTGATTGGCCTCTTTTCTTTTTTCCCTTCTCTGTCTGTTGAGGCTGGCTGTAGATGGCCTGTTTGCTATCAGCACTCGCGTGTTAGGAGCTCTCTGTGTCTCTGTGTTTTTTAGATCCTGTAACAATAAGCGATGTCAGAACAGATTTGGCACCGAAAAGACGGGCACGTGTGAAATTTAAGCCATTATAAAGCCACGTATTTAACATGCAAAGCGTTGTGTACATCTGTGCTCTTACTCAGAAATTCAAATGTAGGTCTTTTTTTTTTTTTTTAATAAAATGACACATATTTTGCTGAAAATTGAGAACGAGCTGTAAGAATCACAATCATTTTGAATTACCAGCACTTACGTGGATGGACTGGTGATTTCAGAGATTTTCCGTGTTTGTTTAAGGATTTTCCTTGTTTGTTTTGTTTCCTCGTTTGGTTTCCTTGTTTTGCAGCAGGTCCCAGTGGGTGACCTTTTGTGTGAGAGGGTTGTGCTTTGATTTTCATGATCCAGCAAGAGAACGGGCTTGAACTCTGGAATACCCTTTCTGGCCTGTGGTTCTGTGGAGGTAAAATGATAAGTCTGAGGTTAAGATAATAAATTGTTGTGTTAATACACAAGCGGAAAGATGTGAATTCAAGTAAGAGTGATGATAATTTGGTAGAAGCCTCCTCCTGTAACACTGAAGCTCCCTGGAGCTGTTTACCCTCAGGAATATTCTGAGTCTGAACATTTCAGATTAGACCTCCAAAATTCAATCTGAATTCTTATCTGCAGTAAGTGGGCTCTGTATAGCCCGCAGCATGCTTTGAAAGCAGTGTCATTTGCTCTCATATCTGGAATACAATTTCTTTTCTTCCTTTTGTGATTTTTCCCATGCTTGGCTGTTACCTTTTACCTTGGAGGTGATTGTTTCTTGGTACAGTAATTCAGAACAATTGGAGCTTCTCTTGAAAAGCACTACGTATATATAAGAGTCAAATGTTTATTTAAATTAAGAAAAAAATATCACTGCCAGGCTTGTCTCCTTAGGCACATGAAAAGCCTTTAAGAAACCATGTCTAAGTGAACAGTAGGAACCTATCTAGGGTGAGGAGGATGTACTTTTGACTGTATTTACTGGTATTCCCCTTGCATGCCCATTGTTTCGCTGCATAATCCCTTTTTTTCAGGAAGAAACCTTGGAGCATTTGACTTCAGCTTTTCAAATAAAGAAATGTTTTACAGTTTTAACAAGAACTGCTGCTCTACCAGTCAGTGTTATCGTCTCTTCACCTCAACACTTCCAATACTAAAATGGGAGGAAATGCAATTAACTAACTGAAGTAGGCAGACTCTTTGGGATATGGGTGGTTCAGGGTGTGAAAGTGCTACAGTGTCCTTGGGCAGCTTTCTGTTTTCACATGAGGAGAGCAGATGCTGACATGGTGCAAACAGAAGAGAAATCCTATTACTAAATTGGCCCTGAATCCCCAAGCTGTAGTCTGTAAATAAAGTGATTTATGGATATTATAGATGAAAACGGTGTTTCTTTTTTTTTTTCCTCCAAGCAAAATATTATTTCCAAGTAGATCATGTCATTATTAGACTTTGGTTTGGCTAGTAATTTTATAAAATAAGCCTGGTAGACTTAATGTTAGAAAATTAATGGGATAATTTCTCTACTAGTATGAATTTATGGAGACTCCAAATCCCTGTCTGTCTTGTTGTGGCAGGCAATTAAGAATATGAGGGAGTGGTTTCCTGGATTGAAATGTTGAAAGTGACTGTAAGGATTCATCCTGTTAGAGCCAGAGAGCTTTTTAGGAGTGTGTGATTGGTTATACTGGGTCATTTGCTGAGAATATTGGTCAGTTCTTTCACAGTAGCCTGATTATTGCTTGGACAGCTCTGTCAAACCATTTACTCTCTGCTGCCTGTTGACTGGCAGTGCATTTCAAGCCGATTGCAGGAATTTTATGTGGCTCCACAGTCACAGTTAGTCCCTTTGTCCCGGAATGTCGGTCTCAGCGGCATCACGAATTGAGCTGCTGTCAGCCAGGTAGGTCCTCCACCAATATTGACGTGTTTTGCATCTGTTCTGCATCATTTCATGTGACTGATGGCAAGTGTCACTTGCTCTGATTCCCCACCTCTTACCCCATTTGTGCCATGAATTTCTGGCCGAGTAAAATGGGAAAACCATCACACAGGCCTTTCAGAGACACCAAGAGGGCAGCTGTGACATCAGTGGGTGAAAGAAACACTGCAAATTCCTGTGCAAAAACTAGATTCCTCTTTGGTGCTTGGTTAGGCTTTGGTTAGACGATTGTCTTAGTGTAGTTGTACAGTTGACTTCCCTTCCACTGGGTTTGTGAAAGAGAAAGTAATTCAGCGGAGCTGGCACTTCTTTGTTGGGCTGTTCTGCAAATGCAGACCCAGTTCTAGCAGGAGAGCTCAGGATGGGAATTTCTGCTTTACAGTGGAAAATGTTTGGTTTACGTTTTGGAGGAACAGGTTTAGTTCCTCTGCTTTCCTGATTACTTATAGTACCACAGGAATCTTATTAAATAAAGAAAAATGACAAAATAAAATCACTTCTACCAGCTGGGAAAAAAAGAAATGCACACAAACAATTTTGAGAACAGGCTGTTGGACTGTAGGGAGCGTGGCTACAAGAAAAAAATCTCCTTGGAGGTTTGTCATCTGCTTCTGTTCAACAGAGCTAGACTTTATCTTTTTATCTTTGAGAAACAGCTTCCCATATATATATATAGATGAGAATTATCCCTAAATATCACCCTTTATTGACAGATCGGCTTCTAATTAGAAGTAGAGAGTCTTACTCCGAAGTGAAACTATGTAGGAAGTAACTGGGAGTAATATGTCAGAGTTTCCAAACTTCAATTTGATTTGAGTTCACTTTCCTGAATGCAAAAGCCCTCTCATCATAAAGCCTGAGCTGTAAGGTTCTTGTAGCTTTGAATGTTGGTACCTTTTATCATGATAAATACTGGTGTCTTATAGTTTCAAGCAACCTCCCCAGAAGTATAGATTCACCCAGCTGCCAGAAAACCAGCTCAGCTTTTCACCTGCTCTGTTCTCTGCCAACAAATGGCAAATTAACTTGACCGTACTTGAAGTGTCCAAGTATTTACTATTTCTTTATTTTTGATAAGTGATTTGAATCTCTGTTGAAAATACCTTCTGTGAGGGGCATCTTTCAAAGTTTCCATATGAGTGGGTTGAGTTTCATTAGTTCACATTGTGACTGCTCTATCTAATGTTTTTCTGTCGGAGAGCAGCAGTCAGGCCGTTACGGGTGTTTTGTACCTAGGGCTTGTGTGTAATATCAGGATAGGTGTGGAAATGATACTGTTTAAAGTCATACAGACTCGAGGAACCTTGTGCAGAGGAGCTGAGGACTCTCAGCACATTTTAATGAAACAGGTTTTCCCAAACCAAATGCCTTTTCCAAGCTTTGTTTGAGACAGTTTTGCACTCTTTGCAGTAGACAGATACATAGCTGGGTTTCAGGTTAATGAAGAACGATGGCACATTTTGTGTATTCAGACTTTTCTGACTGCAGAGTTGCCAAAACTGAAGCAGGAGAAAGATCTTCCATCTGTCATTCTTCTACAGCAGTTGAGAAGTTTATTTGGTGACCTTCAGTGTAAAGTTCGTGAGTACACAGAGGAGAGAAAAAAGGCAGAATGTATTTGTTTGTTTGGGAAGGGAGGCAAATTGATTTTGTTGTGTAAATTTCTAAGCAGGGTAGAAAGGAAAGGAAAATTTCCCCAAAACACATTCTAATGTGAGTGATGGCCAAGCTCAGACTGGAAATCTGCTGGTGAAGTCGTGCAGAGAGAGTACTCCTTGTTGGGAGCAGATGTTTACTGAGGTCTTGCAGTATTCAACTCCTCTCACCCCCCTCCCAAAACACACGGATAGTTCAGCACCCCAGCTCCTTCCCCTCCTTTTTCTGGTTTTTTTCCTCACACCCCTGCCATGAGTTTTCCAGTAAGACCAGAGAAAATAGAAAGGTCTGTGGAGACCCTATTTTTACTGTTATTGCAGTCTCAGACATATAATCTCTTAGGCATAAATATTTTTTAGCTGGTGATATTAGATGTCAATTACTCAGCTATGGTTTCTGACAAGGCTGTCACAAAGCTTAGTACGAGATTCTTATACTGCAAAATAATTATTGATAAACATGGGTGATAGGTAGAGAGTCAATTCTGCGTTTGCAACATGATGGTTGTTTATTAGTTGAAAGGTGGTTTGTTTATTAGTTGAAAGGTGGTT